>CM031597.1:52079597-52135133 GCA_018398815.1 Conus ventricosus | reverse complement strand
TAGTCAAGCAGAAAAAAAACCAGAACTTTTAAGAAAAACAGCTTTAAAAACTAACACGACCCACCGCTACAGAAACAAATCTCCTACCCATGCGAGAATTATTAGCCCTTGATCGTACTTTAAGAACCGTTAAGAGGTGAATCAATAAACAATTTAGCAAAACTGAGTGAACTAAATAAGGATCTTGAAAAAGAAGAAGAAAAACTCGCTGAGGCTGATGACGCCAACTTGGGGCCTGAAGTTTAAAGAAGAAATAACCCAAAGAATAAAAGATCTTAAACTACAAAAATCAGCAAGACTAGAATTGTTGTCTTCTAACCAAGAACAATTACGAACTCAAGTGAGCAAGAATAAGAGAAACTATCCAAAGAATTTTATATGAAGACACAACGCTAGCAGAACGAATACGAACACTGTTTAGAGAGCAAGGAGTCACATTAGCAAGCGTTATAACGGCCTTAGGATTTGCAATAAGTACACTGGTGATGGTATTACGGCGGCGGTGGTCCCGGGGCAGTGTCTCCACCGCCATCCCCTCCATCACCGCCTGATAAATCATGGTAAAAAAACAGCTTGATCATCTTGCGGGTTTATTAAAAAAATTAGCCGGTAAAGCCGTAAACGCATTACCAGGTATATTGGGGTGTTGTTAGCTGGCTTTGTCTACTGCGAGCAAAGTAGTTTGGCTTTAATGGCCGAGCACTTATGGGCATTAGTTCTTTAAAATAGTTGGTAATTTTTAGTAAGATAAAGACCAAGTAATCCTAGGCCAGTTAATCCAAAAACAAGTGCAGTCTTTTCATATTCATGGTCGTTATTTTTTTTGACTTCTTCAACGGCCTTCGGGCTTTGGACCATGGGGATTGGATGACTTATTCTTGAGGGTCATCTTGTTTTTTTACTGCTTGCAATATTACTGCTCAGAATTTATTTCGTTTTTTTCCGACCTTCTGTTCATTGCCTGCCACAAGGATTTCATTATTGTAGTTTATTATTGTTCCTATCTGGAGCCTGAGTCAGAAGGCAGCATGTATAAACCATGCCAACAGCAAAGTCTACTTTCGATCTTGCTATTGTAAAACATTTTGGTACCTTTTTATACTTGAAGGTAAATCAACTGTAGAATTAATGGCGTCCTCTAAATTTGCTAAGTATTGTTTTTGTGCGTCAAAGCCAGTAGAAGGATCGGTTATGCTCGATCTTGTTTGTGCTTGCGAGCCTAGCAAACACCAAACGTAAGTACGAACAGAGTCGTTTATTCGTTCTATTCCTGCTTTAGTTAGGCCCTTAGAAGCGTCTAAGATAAATGTTGTCCATGCTGTTTTATGCTCTTGCTCTATGGACCCGAGGTGAACAGCTGTGCCTGAAGAGAAAGATGTGTAAGGAGGATTCCAGTCATAGTTATACTTTCTGTGCACGCCCCAAAAATAAGGTGCCTAAGCCATGATTGCGGTCCAACTTTTGTCTAAAGTCTGTCTTAACATTAATATTGAATTCGTTACAAATCCTTTCAAAAGCCTTCATGTCTATTCTGTTGCTGAATGGATTAAACGGTTGTCGTTGGTAATGGCGCTGCAGTTCAGTCCAAAATAACGTCTGAAGGTGTAATATAAATGAAATCTGTACACTGACCTCACCAAAGGATCAGGATGATTTAAATGATCTGCATACGACACTCCACACCCATTGATGCACAAAACACAGCAAAGTTTAACTGGTTCTGATAAAACTGCATCGGATGACTAAACCACACTTTTGGGATGTAGTCTTTTTTAATAGGGGGGTTAAGATATCTGTTTAATGGAGGACTAACCTTTACTTGAAAGGTGTCAGACTGAGTCACAGAAATGTCAAGAGTATCATTGTTATGTTTTTAAGATTGTAGTGCGGCCCAGCAGAATATTTGCATCAGTATATTTAAATGCCTCATTTTTATTTCGTTTAAAAAATGTTTGTAACAATAACAACTCAAGACCGTCCTT
This sequence comes from Conus ventricosus, assembly GCA_018398815.1. NCBI lineage: Eukaryota > Metazoa > Mollusca > Gastropoda > Neogastropoda > Conidae > Conus > Conus ventricosus. Next base: position 52,133,151 of record CM031597.1, on the reverse strand, counting down.
CGTTTTTAGAACATGCTATTGATAACAATTGCGGAGCCAAAATGGTTGCACTTCATAAAATTTTTTACAAAGTCGTAGGGTTTAATTTGAATCCAAAATAATAAAAGGGTTCTAAAATTGAAAAAACAGGGCCAAAGTTAGCCATTAACAAACCTATGGTTTTTAAACGGTTTTGCCACAAAAGAACAATGAGTAACTTTGAAAATATCAAACTTAACCCGTTCCCTCCGGGAACTGAAACCCCACTCCAGAAAGCCGCGAAAACAGAAAACCGCAACGCCCCCAACGTGATTGTCACGTCCAACTTCGAAACAGAAAGCAAAAAATCACTTGGGAAAACACCCCAAAAATTTTCTAAAACCCTTCTACTGGTGAAAGGGAACACCCCCTTTCCCTTTCCGCGAGCACCAGCTCCACATTTATGCAAATGGGTTTGAGAGGTCACAGCTAAATTAGCATAGTCAAGATGCAGCCCCACCTACACTTCGCACGGTCCCCTTTTCCCAACGTCACACGCCCCTTAAATTTTAGATGACGTTAAAAGTATCAAAGAGGATAAGAAGCCCTTTTGGGGAAGGGACCGAACAAGCGATGAGGGGGAACGGAGGGGAATCACACTATCCACTTTTAGGGAGATCAGTGGGATGACGGGGCTTCACTGTTCTGACACAACAATCGTAAAGAAAGCGCCGTCAAGTGGGCGACAAACAAAAATTTCCGAAGGGGGCCGTGAAGAGCACTCCCAAACCCCCCCCTTTTTTTGACGAACGGGTGGTGGACAGGGCACGGGTTCAAACGACGGGAAGGTCCCGTGGAACGGCCGGGGGCGTGGCAGGGGTGTGCAACACTGACAAAAAAATGGGTTGTTTTGACTGGGAATTTTGTCTCAATTCAACTTGCCAATTTCAGCTGTCAAAGTTCCATTTTTCATTTTCCTTCAGCCAAAACGGTTTCAGGAAAATCTCTATTTTCTTTGTGGTTTGTTTTGTTTTTTTTTTGTTTTTATACATATCTTCTTTCCTTTGACTTTTCATTTTCTGTTTTTCCTTTCCCCATTTCCTACTAACAAATTATGGAAACAATACTGAGGGAAAAGGGGGACTGTTTGTGTGTGTGTGTGGGGTGTGTGTGTGTGGTGTGTGGTGTGTGTTTTTGTGGTGCACGCACGCACCTTGCCAAGCATTAATTTTTTTTTTCTGATGCAATTTTTTCCATATAAGTTTGTTCTTTGTATAACACAGAAGCACTCATGCACACCGTTTTTTTGTTTTGTTCATTTTGGTGTTTTTACATTCATGTGGTTGATACGTTATGTGTGTTGGCAATGTGTAATGTGTGTGTTGGTGTGTGGTGTGGTGTGTGTGTTTTGTGTGTTGTGTGAAGCGTTTGTGTTAGCATGTTGTATTGTGTTGGTTTTGGTGTGTGTGGTGTGTTGCTCAACTGTGGGCGCTTTTTCTGTGTGTGTTTGTTGTTGTGTGGTGTTGGGGGTTTTTTGGTGTGTGTGTGGTGTGGTGTGTGGGGTGTGTGTGTGGAAAATGTTTGTATTATCGTGTGTGGGTGTTTGGGGGTGGTTTTGTGTGTGTGTGTGTGTGGGTGTTGTGTGCTATCACATGTTATTTGTTGAAACCCTCATCATAACAAAAAAAACCCAAAATAGAAGATGTGAAATTGGGGGAGACAAAGTATAAGTAAATAATCCACAAAAAATCTAACAAAAAAACTCAACAAATGGGGGAATAAGTGCATGTTAGTGAACATAACGTGAAAACAGATTAAGCCCCTTCTTTCCCAACAAATAGTACCCCCCCAATTATGGGCAGATTTTTCATCAAAAACAACATTCCTTGGGGTTTATTGACTTCATTGTTAGTGCTGAGTTGAACAATTGTCACATCACTTTTTTATTGTTTACACTGATTTTTTTAAGGGCAAATTTTTTTTTGTTAAAACCCGAAAATGTTCTTTTTAAAAACCACCAAAATATGTTCCCTGCCCCCCCCTAATGGCTCACAAAACTACATTTTTTTATAAGCACAAATTTTATATAAGGGAAAAGAAGCCATAAAAACTAAGTCATATGTAAAGAAAAACATAACAGTAATTGAGGTACTGACCACCCCAAAAAGAAAATTATCCCCTTTCTAAGAAATTTTTGGGACCCCCAGTAAAGACAATTGTACACAAAAGGGGGATTTATTTACAACAAATGAATCCCCGGTGTTTTAAAAGTTTTTTACTAACACCAAAAGGGATTTTTTGTGGGTTGTGGTTTTTTTTATGCTCAATTTTTCTAAAACCTCACATTGAAAAAAAAAAAAACTGTTTTATCACAGTTATTAGTGGAACCACATCATAACCAACAAAACCAATTTGAAAAATTTAAAATTTTTAAAAAGGATAATAAGTAACCACAAAAAATCAACAAATAACTCAACAAAAAAATGATAAATACATTTTGTGCATACCGAAAAGCAGATTATCCCCTTTTTAAAACCCAAAACAAAGTACCCCCAATTTTGAGCAATTTTTCACAAAACAACATCCTTTGGGGTTTTTATACTTTCGTTTAGTCTGATATTCAATAAGTATAAGACCACTTTTTTAGTGTTTTGACTCATTCTGTTTGCGCAATGTGTTTGTTAACATCGAAAACGTTATTTTTGGACAATTTTTTTAAATTTTTCAATTTCGCTTACTAATTTTAAAAATAAAAGCCATTTTTATAGAACATTGTAACAAATGCATAACAACAAAACATGCAAAAAATCAAAGAGATCTGTCAAGAAATAAGTGAGCAGTAACCATTTCATTGAACCTACCCCAAAAAGCTCAATTTTACCACGGCAGACAGATTTTCAAATGTGCTATTATACTGTGGCAGTGAAGGGGTTAACAATGCGAATCTCAAAACAATGTTGACCTTCAAACCTGAAAAAGAAGAAGTAGGTTACTCTTTTGATAAAGAGCTAGCTAAAATGTTAGGCTTTGCAACTAACAATCAGCCCTTCATAGTTTTAGTGTTACACCCAAACAAAACTACTTATGAGGGAGAAAATCCGCTCGATCTTGCATTACATTCATTACTCTATGTTCATTTGGATGAGCTGAGCACTGATGAAAACTTATATGATGGAAGGCCCTCAACTGTTTTAAGAGCTTTTCCCATCTGGGAAAGCTGCATATTGCGATTATGAAATTATACAATTCCTAATTTACAGTTTAAACGATTAGCTTGTGGAAGGGTCGGATCATTTAATATAAAAATTGCAGACAAAACAGGGAAAGTCGTGAAATGTGATAACCTGCACATTGTTTTAGAAATAAAATAATACGTTGTACTAAAACATGTCACGTGGGCCAGAAGAATCGGAGTTACATTAGCGCCTGTGAGGTGTATAACTTTAGAATTAAAAGACCTTGCAGACGTTGCGGACTTTGAACAGAATGGTGAGATAGGTGCTTTGTATGGGTTTGAGTACACTAAAGATGGTGATTATAAACGCAAAGAGGTTGGCGACAACAAAAAGTTTCCTAAACTAGAGCAACTGCGCAATGTAGAAGCAAATAATGCTGGCCAGTATGAATATAAAATAGTTCGAAAACCTGACAGCAAATGGCACTTAGAACCATATTTAGAATGGGAAATAAAATTTGAATTCATAAGCCCATTTACATTTTTTAGCCGTCAAAAAAGTTTCAGAAAAGCACTCAACTCTGGCCCTTTACATATAAGTCTTATGCCAGAGGACAATAGTCGGAAAGAGATTGAAATAACGCCGTATGGGAAAAAAACAGTACATCCTCCACAGAAAAGAAACGGTTTTAAAGGAAGCTTCTACAAAATTACAGTTCATTCCGCGCAGGAAATTAGGAGACACGTTCACAATGATATTTGAAATTTCTGTCTTTAAAGATGTGGAGAGGGATGGGGTTGTGGGCGTTAGTGACGTCCTTATAAAAGGAATTAATATTAGCTGGCAAAACTTAGACGTTAAACGTCTTAAAGTTACCATCGTCGTTCTTCACAATGGTGAGGATATTAAGGTCATAACAACAAGCAACAAAATCATATTGACTTAAATAGGAACAATCTTACAGAACTGAATTGGATTAATCTTACACATTTAGGCCTTATAGGGTTTTATTATACTGAACAAGTTTTGACAGAGAGTATGATAAATATAATAACTGGATTAGATTAAATTCTGTTATAAAACCATGGCGCAGTTAAACTTTATGCAGACCCGCCAACCCCCCAAGAGACCAATGAGTAAGAATTGAAGCTCAGTGAGGCAGAAATGTGTAATTTCTGAGAGCTAAGAGTAATCGAGCGCGACATTTACCTTTTTTCAAACAAACACGATGTGATGAAATTGTTCACACAATTTTTGTGAACTTTACTTTTCTTCAAAAACAAGCTTTTCTTTTATGTGTCACAAGAAATCTCTACAAATTATGAAAATGTAGAATACACTGGAAACGCACACAAATCCCTAAACCATCATGGCATGGCACACCAAGGCTTGATAGTGCGCCAGAAACAAGCTAAAAAATTGGAAATGAAATGAGGCAGGGAACAGTAAACAATAAACAGTAAACAAGTGGGGTAACGTTTGCTCCCATTTTATAAGGAAACCTAACACAAAGTAACTTTTATTCAAGACTGGCACAACCTTTTAAACTTGAATAAGGTCAGACAAATACACATAGACGAACAATCTTATTAATAGTTGGGGGAAAAAAAAAGCGCAGGCCAACAACCCAACTGTCTTGATAGTAATGACTTGGCAAAGATTTGAACTTGAGGAGGGGGGGGGGGGGGGGGGTGGGGGGGGGGGGGAGTTTGAAGATGGAGAAACTGGGAACATGAAATCAAGAAAATACATAACCTAAAAAATGTTCTCCCCTGTTGATGATTCTGTGCATGTGGGTTTGGCTATCAGCTCAGTGGTGATTGTGTCATTTTTTAAATATCGCACCACCCCAGGAAAGAATTTGTCCCCCCCCCCCCCCCCCCTTCCTGACTTCCATCAATCCCCAACACAACGGTCCATTCTGCAGTCAAGATGCAGCAGCAGTTAAGCCTTCCATGAGAAGGGTCCTTACAATGTGTGTTTGTCTTTGTTCGACCGCTCTTGAACTGTTTGGCGATCTCCGAATCTGAGAACGCTTCTGTAAAAGCTGGGATGCATGGTCGGCTGCGCTAAGAGCGATGTTGTGCTCGTCGAAAAATCCGGCCACCAATGCTTCAGCCCCAATTACCCTTTTCCTAATTCATCCTCTTTTGAGGTGTCTACAGTCTGAAAAAAGTGTTGATGCTGGAAGAATTCGGCGCGTTAGAGGAATCGATGTGCTTGCGTGACTCAAGGTGACGCTTCACATCCACCATCCCGCGATCGGAAATTGTGAAGTCCGACTCGCAAGTGGTACACCGTGCACAATTTACACCTTTAGCCGAAGGTCGTATGCAGGGGAACTTTTCCGAGTATTCTTTTCGGAACTTCAGAGCTTAATCTAGGATTTTTGAAAAAGGGGGGCAGTCCCCCCCCCCCCCCCCCCATATCAAAAAAAGGGGGGCACTCCCCCCCCCCCCCCCCTCTTCCCGGGCCACTTCTTCAGCCAATCGTTTTGAAACCGGTGTTCCCTTGCACTCTTTTCGGGCTGCTTCTCCGAGCTTTTGGATGTAGTCGCGGTTTCTTCATGATCTTCTCCACCCTCGCATGGCAGAGAATCTTTTTTTTTTTTTTTTTTCACTTTTCCTCAACGAAAGTCAAAGTCGAATAGAGTGGGTGCACGCTTCATTTTGGAAAATATCCAATATGGCGCCTTTAAACTCTCGCAACTTCTCGTCGGTGATCGAGATGGAGGAGATGAACGCCGCCGATTGGTTGATTTACACTAACAGCCAATGAAATATCAAGAAATCGTTCGCTCCTGCTCAGTCCTAGTTTCAGTTTTTCAAGCAGACGACAAACGAGCGCCCGCAACGATCTGTGAACAGGGCGGGCAGTCCTGCAACTGTGCGGGAGTCTGCCCGCGTTAAGACTCAATAATTGCGGGAAGGAACAGATTTTCGGGGGATTGTACCAATCCCGTGCTCTAGATTAAGCTCTGGAACTTTTGACCAAGTGTTTTCTTCTTCGCATCTTGTCCAAAACTTTCTACTCCACGTTTCGACATTTTCGTAGCTAAAACTTCGCTGAATGGTAAAGATGGTGAAACGAACTGCGCATGACCGGAAACGCTTCTTGAAGATTACTGGTTATACGCATGGCGCCGCGCGTGTCTGTACATAAGCCGATTTTTTTCGTCCGTTTTTGTTGTTGTTGTTGAAAACTTTCAATGCGTAATTTTTTTACTAAATGCGTAAGGGCGTAAGAATTATCACTTGGGCGTAATAAATTACGCGAAATGCGTAATGGTTGGCAGGTCTGTTTATGACAAAAACTCCTCATCGTTCATTGATTTGTGGGCAGACTGGTTGTGGAAAAACAATATTTGTCCTAGACTTATTACAAACAGTTTATCGCTATAATTTTCATCATATTGTGATTTTCTGTCCAACACTTAAATGGAACAAAGCATATCATGATAGAAGGTTTATATGGACAGATGATGACATATATTTAGTTGATCCTAGCAATAAACTGAGTGAGTGTTTAGAACAGTTTTATAGACTGTTTGAAGGAACGCAAACACTATTTATTATAGATGACTGTTCGGCAGAAAGAGACATAGTTAAAGAAAGAAACACTTTGTCAAAACTAGCTTTCAGTGGAAGACATGCTGGGATAAGTGTGTGGATTTTAGGTCAAAAATATAACTCAGTTTTAAAAGACTTTAGAGAACAGTTAAAGACTGTAGTTTTATTTCACATGAAAGACAGAGACTCATTTGATGAATGTTTGCGCGAAAATGATGTTATTGAAAATGATCAGGAAAAACATAGGATTAAGCAAAAACTAAAATCTGAAAAGTTTAGTAAATTAGTATTAAAAACGGATAATCCTACACAGTATGTATGTTTGTAGGTTTACTTGTCAGAGAACAGTAAAATGTCTGTTTCTAGCTCAAAACTGCCCGAAACTGGTTGAGGGCAGTTTTGAGATAGAACAGACATTTTACTGTTCTCTTCTCTCTTTCTTTCTTTTCTTTTTTTTTCTTTTTTTTTTTTTCTCTTTAAAAAAGGAAAAGAAAAAAAAAATTAAAGCATGATTACACTAGTCCATGCTTTAGATAGATAAATGATATGCTGAAGGCTATATCTTTCCTTCTTTTTGTTTGTGTATATACTTACTTGTCTGTGTATTTATATTTAGTTTGTCTTATACCTAATTTCTGAATATTGATGTTGTATATTTCAGTTTATGTAATAACAATAAAAGAAAATAAAAATGTTTTTAAAAAAAATTTTAAAAAATGAAACAATCAACCAGCCGCCATGGCGAAGTGGTTAGCGTCGCGGACTCCCGGCTGGGAGGTCGTGGGTTCGAATCCCATCAGAGTCATGTGGGTTTTTTCTGCCCCGACCGGCTCCTACCCAGAGTTGAGTTTGCTGCGGACTCAGTTGGGAAGACTGGAACCACACAGTCGAGTTTCATCCACTTAATGGATGCGTTTCTGAGAGTGTTGCTCAAATTTCCTGACCAACACTGCAGGTGCCTGTATCTCTCGGGCCTGGTTGACGCCAGGATATATTATGAAAGGAAGCGTAGAGTACAGCCCTGTCATGTAGTCTCAGACCGAAATGGAAATCCGTAGCGTCATCTTAATCATCCTCATTCCCATTGATCAGCATTAAAAAAAAAATGTCTCAAGTTCTGTGGCCCTTCATGCCCTGCTCTCATGGCGACCTCAATTTCGATGTCCTCTCCGCGTCTGTGGCCTTGGTTTGCTTCCGTTTGGGTCACCGGTATCGGCGAGTCCATGGGGGCTGTCGTTGGACGGACGTGTGGTGGCGCCCTCTGGAGGGAGAGCTCACTCATGCCGGCTCCGCGACTAAGCAATTATTGTCGTCAGTAGGGGGCTTAGTAGGTGGTGTCCTGCGTATGTTAGATCAGAACAGGCGCCACTGAACACCACCGAAGTGACTCGGCAGCAGTGCAGTGTCTCCTCCGGTGGGTTGCCTCTTGACGACTTGACATTGACTGCTCCCTGTGGATTGCTGGTGCCGGGGCTGCTGCGGGGCCAGCCGGGCTATGGCTGTGGACGGGGTGTCGGAATGAGCGGTGTGGGTGCACTGCCTCTGAGGTGGCGCCGAGGTTGGGACAGCAAAAAAAAAAAAAAAAAAAAAAAAAGAAACAATCTAGACTAAACCATCTTTGGTACCAAATTAAAGATAGAACCTCACCTTATCCAAAGCATCTTGCACAACCTTTTCACTTTCTGTGTCCAGGGCGGAGGTAGCTTCATCCAGCAGCAGGATCTTGGGGTTGCGCACCAGGGCTCGTGCAATGGCCACACGCTGTTTCTGTCCTCCAGACAACTGAGCTCCACGTTCCCCCACCAAAGTTTCATATTTCTGCACGGTGAAAATTTGCCCTTGTGCTTACAGTTATTTCACACATAATGGAACTCACGGAAAACAGAATATTTTCAGTTCTTGTGTTTATCATCTGTGGGTCAATTACAGTGCAAACTCAACAGTGGACTAATCAGAACAGCAAATAACTCTGTAAAAGAAACACACAAAGAAATAGCTAAACCAACCTCTGGTAAACTCATGATGAAGTCATGGGCATTAGCATTTTTTGCAGCTGCAATGACTCCTGTTCTGTCACGCCTTCATACCCATAGCGAATGTTTTCTGCGATTGTTGTGGCAAAGAGCACTGGTTCTTGGGATACTACTCCAATGTGGCTTCGCAGCCATCGTACATTGAGCTCACAAAGATCTTCACCGTCTAGTTTGACCTGCAAACAAACACAGAGAAAGGCAACTAATGTGAACAATTGCAGTATTGCAATGCATCACCTATCAGCATCAACTAATTGTAAATTTCTAGTCTTTCTGTTTGAATGTTCAAAACCTTTTTCTGTGGACTGTTTAGATCATATATCACTCTTCTATGTATGGCAGCACACATAAGCACAATTATTCATGCAGGGTTTATATGGAGTGAGTAATGTTCTTTCGTGTTCCTGAACCAAATCTATCTTAATTTTTTAAAGAAGTGTCCCGATAGTGTACGGACACTATCAAATTTACTTAGTCATTCAGCCAATATATTCCACAATACTTTAAAATGAATTTCCACTTGATCTTGGAGTGGGAGGGAAGGACAGAAGAACATGTCACAAATGTGGCCGCTAGGAGAAAAAACCCACAAAGACAATGGATTCTTTTCGACTATTCCTGCTCATATGACCAAATAAAAAAAAAAAGAATCTTAGCATTACAAATACAACTAGCAGTATTATCAATACCATTGCCAGCCAAAGTTAGTGTAATTGTTATTTTCTCCTGTAAACCCATAAGTAAACACTAACACACCTGTCCTTCCAGAGGGTCATAGAATCGCTGCAGAAGCTGGACAGTTGTACTCTTTCCACAGCCACTGGCTCCCACCAAGGCCACTGTCTGTCCTGGCTGCACGGTCAAACTCAACCCATCTAGTACCTGCACAACCACATACACATTTCGCATGAAGTAGACATTTTCACTGATATTCTTTACGGATCCAACAACATAATTTTTCAAAAAGCGAAGAACATTTTGGACACAAAAATAACAGCATTAAAAAAATTTTAAAAAAATAAAAAAAGATTCATTGCAGATTCAAAATTTAATGTCTGTGATGCGCATTATCTGACTTTTCATTTTGTCCTGTTTTGTGATTATTTTTGTGGTTAGTTGGAAAAATGCATACCACATAACCCAGAAGTGTGGCTTGGTTGATCCCACAAAGAAAATGTGACCAGAATAAACATTTTCTAAAAACTTTACTTGAACTGATCTTGATATAATTTTGCTACTGAACTCTTTGCAGCTATAATGACACAATGCTATTTAACAGCTGATTATTCTCACTTTAATCTTTAAAAAGTCTTGGTATAATATTTCAAAGTAACTGGAAAAAAGCAACCACCTATCCAAGCATGGTGAATGAACATACTATGCCTGTGATAGTCATCTTGATTATATGTCACAATATTTCATTATGATATGCATACATTTACTTTTCATCCCCAGCTCTCACAATTTTCAAATTGTGTTAATCAAGAAGAAATAAACAAAACAGCATTAAAAACGTGAGAGAAAATTTGGTTCAGATAAAACAATGAGACTCGAGCACACAGTTTAATTGGACTGTGAAGCTTTGGTTTCCTTTACCTCTGATCTTGAAGAATAAGAAACGGGCAAGCAGTCATACTAAACCATGAATATTTGGTTATCTTTGTCTCTGGCCTTAAAGGTAAGGAACAAGCATCACGGTTATACTGGACTATAAATCTATTCTTAGTCTCTAGTTATGAACGAAAAATGTCCAAGCATAGTCATACTGGACCATGAATCCGCAACCTTTGCCTCTGGTCTTACAGCGTGCAGGCATAAATACCAGACTGTTAATCTATGGTTACTTTCTATCTGCTCTTTACTAAAGGGTAAGAAACATGCATTCATAGTCATACATAAAAATCAGTCTTTAGTTACCTATACCTCTGGCCCTGAAAGGTAAGAAATATCCATGCTTTAGTTATACTGGAAAATAAATCCTAGGTACCTTTGCCTCTGGCCTTGAAGGATAATTGAAGTGAACGTTGTGAAAGGAAAGAGTTCCAGTTACTTTTTGGGGGCGTTTCCCATCCTCCATCATGTTGTCAATTTTGGATTTCTGCAAACACGGACAGATACACATCAGAGCAAGCAAGACTTCCAACTGTTTACGCAAGAAAGCTGCACAATCACAAAGCATCTACGATAAGTAGGCTGCACAAACCAATATGTGCATATGTCTGCCATGTGTTTTATATTTTGTCAAGCACACGCAAACACACACATACATGCACCACCTACAACAAACATAAGTGCGAGTGTATCATGATAAGCCAATTGTTTTGAGATTAAATTCAGAATTTCATGTCATCAACAAACAGAACAGCACCATACTTCATATTAAAAAAAAGTCACACACTATATTCAGTACTGAACATACTGCTCCACAAACATCAAATAAATCTAAATCACTTTTGCATCTGAAGTAAAGTTTTGTTGCACTGTCGGAATGACTGTGTTAGAACTACAAAACATTCAAATATTTGTGGATATATTAAATCAATACTATCTATAGGCTCTTGAAGTTGGGTTAGATCATGAATAAACAAACAAATTAAATTATATGATTTAAATTTCAAAGTTATATTCTATCAAAAATGAAATTAATCTTACACATCATTTTTTTTTTGAAAGTACTCAAACATGCCATCCCACTACCAAACTTCTATTTGAAACTGGTTTGCCAGAAAAGCCTAGCTTAATCTGTTTTAAAAAGCATCTCGCAAGTATATGACATAGATTATCTTTTTCTACTTACCAAGTCTATGAGTTGAAAGATGACATAAGCCGCACCCCTTCCAGCAGTCATGCTCTGCATACTGGGACTGGCGTTGCCAACGGAAAATGCACCAATCAGAACAGAGAAGAAGACCTATGAAAGAAATCAAATGGGTTTGGTTTAAGTGTGTTTTAAACCAAAGCATTTTCTAAAAATCACCACCTTTTAAAGATTCAAAAGAAAGAAAAAGACTGAACATACGTAGTCATGAAACATAAAAACATGTTCATAACATGGCAAAGAGAAGAATGTCTACACTAAACTGAAAATAATCTAAAGTTTTGGTTAGAAAATATTCTAGTCAATTAAGTGAAATGTAGCAGCTGCTTAGCTAACGAAATGGAACTTGGAGAATGTACCATCTGACGTAACACACAGAAGCCTTAATAAGTTGATTTCATCCTCAAAAGTTCTGTAGCCAGGTGCTAACATTGTACGGGTTTCTTGGCTACCCTTCATAGAGGAAATGTTTTGTTCAAGAGTTACTTCCCCCCTTACCTCCCTTGATTGATGAATCTCGATTTCCTTGTGTAAATTCCTTCAAATATGAATACCTCAGAACCTACATAGTTGTATACACGTCACTGAAGTCACAAAAATTACTGTATTTTATTCGTTACAACCATGCTGAGCTGAGAACCCAATATTTTCTCTAAACTGGTATTTTGCACAATTAACCTTTACCAGCTGTGTCCGCCGAGGGTGGCAGACAGGATTCCTTTCCCTTGCAGCCGCTTCAGCCAAGGCCATTGGATGGGCAGACAGTACGTTCTGCTGTATCTGCCACTATCGGCGGATGGGAACATGAAAAATTCCTACACTTTCCTTGAAATGGTCAAGGGGAAATAAGCTCTATAATTAGTCTTGGGGTTGTCCTAGCAAGGTGTAGACCCTACTTTTAGTGCTCCATCGCGAACTTCGCTGACCCCAGCAGCTTTGAAACAAAGGAATTGGCACTCAGCTTTCCCGCTAAGCGCGGCTGGAATTTCCTGTGCCAGAAAAATGTCGGTCAGGTGAAGGGGTGGTACCAATTTCTTGCTGTATGAAGCGCTTGAAATTATATTACAAAGTGGATCTGACGATGAGGGCAGCAGTAGAGATATGGATAATTATGACAGAGACGAGGACAGTGAATTATTTGAAGATACAGCCGAAAAATAATGATTGTGATGACGAATCATCAACATCAGCTGCAGCAGATGCCGCCGCATCACACGTGGTCGCCAATGAGGCCAATTCAGAAGATTCAAACACAAATGCATTTGAACCAAACATGGCCAATGCAAACAACTGCAATGTCGCATACCTGTCTGCTTCTGATTCTCACAACGTGTTGTAAAAGAACGGATTAGAATGTAAACAAAGAATTTTGTTACTTGTCAGTCATGTTTTCAACGCAAAGTCGCGTCTACACATTAAAAGTAAGTGATTCGAAATTACTAAGTTTGATTAGTTGAGTGTTTGTCCTTTCCTATGACACCTAACACAACACTGTCAGTTGTTGTCTTGCTACCATAAAAAAGGATTAAAAAGTGGCAAAATATGCACATCAGCTGGGACTGAGCGCCGTGGATGAGCATGCGGGAACAAGGAATCATGCCGTGTCTGCCGCCTGTAGCTGGATAGAATTAATCTTGGTGCCATTTTGAATGGTCTGTCAAACAAATCTTGAATAATTCTTATTTCGCAAAAAGTATGAGAAAAAACCGAAGAATCCGAAAACGAGCATTGAAAGTAAAGTCCATAAGCTGACTATACGAAATGACTGACAGCGCCGACTACTCGTGAACAAGTCACCTTCTTTGTTCCACTCTTTATCATTGTCGGAGTTATTATCTACATTGTCATTCTACGAAATGCAGACCTCCCGATCGAGATCTTGCTAATGACTCCATTTCTATGATAGATGCAAATGAAAATGTAAAAAAAAATATTATCTGATAGACCATTTCAACAGAGTATATTTTATTGAAAATCGTATCAAAACCACATGTCAACGGCCATGTGGTGAGGAAAGTCAGTTGTGTTTTCTATGAATTTTCAAAAACAAAGTTCTCCGCTCAGACACTGTCTTGGAAAATCAAATTTATATGTATGAAAAGAGCGAAGTGCCAGGTGTTCATTCATTACAAAATAATTTCACGCTGTTTAGTATTTCCTACTGAAATTGAGAAAAATATCATGCAAACAGTGGGTTCACTCTCCTTCTTTAATCATCAATATTTTAACACGGCAACAAAACTGTCAAATGCGACTTACTGCATTTCATTCCTTGGGTTTCTGAGGTTTTCATTGATGGTAAATACATTTGAATACTTTGAACGGACGGTGAATAAGACGACACGAAAGCGGAGGCAGGTATTGATAGCACAAATTTCTGTCAGTTTGCGTTTTGCAAGGCTGTTTTGACTGCAACAGTGTGTCACTGGCTTTGCGGTCTGGCTCGCGCTATATATCTAAGGGCATTGTGTGAGAGAACGGTGTGCTCAGTGTGCTTAGGAGAGTGTGCTCTGCGAGTGAGAGTGTTCCTGGCGAGTGTTGCCTGGTGTGAGCTCCCTGTTATGGAAGGAAAATAAATGGGAAGAAACTCCACATCGTCTCTCTGTGTTTTCTTTGCTGGCTGCTGTCCCTTGGCTGCTAAAGTTACCACCATCTGCCTGTCTTCACCTGCACCCCATACCACTCCACATCACAGTTCTATGACCTCTTGATCAATTCTGCCACAATCCCAATGGGGCACAACCTTGATGACTTTTCTAAGAATCCATTTTTCAGATTTTGTTCAGGATTTCTGTTGTTTTCTGGCCATTTTATCTTCCACGTCTCCTCAGTGGTATTACTCCTATGCTACTGATTACAGGTTTCCCATACACGCACAGAACAACAGTTGTCCATTGTGGCCTCAGTTCTGGCTGTACACAGGGAGCAACTGATATCAGTTCAACCTCTAAAATCCTTTTGAAGAAAACAATCCAATGCTATGTTTCACTTCAATAATATGCAGCAGCAAAGTTTGTTCTGAACCAGTATATGCACGCAGGAAACCACCTCTTTAGCCCCCTACTAAAGACAATGACAGCTTTGTTGCAGAGCCAGTCTGAGTGACGGTTCTACTCCAGAGGATCCCACCCCGTCCATAAAATGAAATCCTCTTGAACCTGCTAACAAGGAAGACGCAGACATGAAATCCACCACTGGCCTGGGTGTGGAGAGGAAATTAAAATGGAGTCAGCAGAAGGGCAGAGCCTTAAAGGTCTACTTTAGAGATTTTCGATAATTTTTTTAAAAACAGGTCTGCATGTCATATAACTACAGTATGGTATTCATTTTTCAAAAAAAATCGCCGGAAGAATTTAATAGATAAAAAACGACTTTTGCACACCTGTTCAAATCCCGCGCGGTAGGCCGAAAAACGTGACGTCACTTGATGGACTGGCCGTCAGCCGCGACCTACACAACAAGCCAACACCAAGTGAAATCAACACGAGTTGCGATCCCCCACAGCCTAAAAAGTCACGAGGGGGTGGCAGATATTGTGCTGTAGGCAAGTGCAGCAGCTCAGCAGGAGACGGATATTCTTTTCTTTGCACACATTTCCATCTGATCCAGATACTCGAAAGAAGTGGATTCGGTTCGTGCAACCATGCCGGGCAGCTACAGTTCTTTTTACCACGTCAGTTCCAGCTGGAACGAGCTATTCCGACAATTGCCGAGCCCGTTCGAGTAGCTCAAAAACTTCGTCTGCACTGTGCGCGTTATACTTTGAAGGCGGAGTGGTAAGTTCGTACAGATGAGTACGATAGTCGCACATTTATTCTGTTCTTATCTATGGACAGATCACACTTGTTAAATTGAATGAACACGTTAAGGCTCGAGGAAGGAGAATCTCCGCTCGCCGTCCACGCATGATCGCATCAAGAAGTCAGTCGGTAGGCTCCCTCAAGACTTCGGTAAAGTCCGTACGCCTTCGGAATGCTGTGTTCGGGTGTCCAGCTGGAACTGAACTGACGTGGTAAAAAGAACTTAGCGTTCAAACTGATAAGGTACAGGCCTTGCAGAAACATCCCCAGAGTCACATTGGCTGTCGCAATCATAGTCACTGCTTTTACATGATAAATTAAATACCGAGCGAGATGTGCAAGAACCATCAGAATCGCTTTCTGTCGCCGTCGCTGACCATCATGTGACGTCACATCCAAGAGCAGTTAAGCCATGCCAAGATTTAGTTGATTACCTCCCGTTTTCTTGATTACAGGTGAAAATACCCACTTTCGCGGATCAATTTCGTGTGATTGGGAGCGAATCGGATGTTTATTTTACCAATTTATCAAACATTTCATATTTCTGCATAAGCTGACCAATTATCGAAAACCTCTAAAGTAGACCTTTAAAGGCCACAGAATTCGCAACTTTGTAAAAAAGAAAATACTGATGAAGAAGATGGTACTATGGATTTCAACTCTTCTGGAATTATGGGGCCTGGCTGGCTGAGCGGATACAGCCTCAGACTCTTTGTTCCAATGTTTAGGGTTTTGATGCCCATTAGAGACAACCACGTTGAAAGAGATTTTCTCTTCGGAGTCAACATCTGTGTTGACTCCAATCCTTCCTACTCCTTTGGATGAGATTTTAAACCAAGAGAGTGCATGAATGCATGCAGAAAAGAAAAAAAAATCTTGCACGTATGTTAAATCCCATTCCACCTTTAAGAGAAGAGTAATCCTATGGGATAGATGACATGAAAATAAAACATATGCATACTCTTGTCACATGTTGATAATCCTGGAGAATAAAAAGGCTACAATAATGGTGCGATATATCATGGTCCCATATGCAAAAATTTTACAAAAGGTATACCTCCAAGTTCTAGCCAAGGTTCAAAAAAAGGTTAAAGTTCCCACAGGCTACCAGCTGTATGGGTAGAGAACTGTCAGAGACTTACCATGTCTATGACATCGCTGGATGGAAAGCAGAGCCCCTACCTCTCCTTTCATCACCTTTAACTTTCCCTGAGCTGTATCAGGTACCCATTTACTGCTGGGTGGACAGAGGTTTTCAAGCTGAAAAAAATCCACCCTCAGAAGCGGTTCAAATTCACGATTGTCAGCTCCAAAGGCAAATGCTGATCATCGGTTCTAAAGGCAAACACTCTCGATTATTTGACTAGCAGTCCTCTCTAGCAAACGAAAAGGGGAAAAAATGTGGAACTATGTGATTGGCTGCACTTCACCTTTCATAGTATACTCACTTTTCAACTTCAGACCTCATTTTATGGAGTTCTGGAAGTCGTTATCAAGAGGTTCCATTGTATTACAAAATCTAAAAGTACTCACGATCAACATCTTGCCCACAGTGTAGTTATCTGGCTCATCTCTGGTCAGCTTGCCACCATACCAGAAGCCCAAGGCATAGGATCCAAAGATGACAAACCACACAAAACCCATGGACAGACCAGTGGTGAAGCCTTTCCTGATGCCAAAGGCCTTCGCTTCTCCCAGATTGTTCTTGTACCTGAAGAAACATCATATCTGATACACAAAACCCCTTGCACAATATGTACCATAAAAGAATGGTTTAAACTGAAGCACATGCGCACTTTCAAAAACTACGCATGCAATGAAATTGTGTGACCAACAGAGTAAGTGCACTTTGGGAATGTATGTCTATGATCCAAAAAGTTGATTAACTTTAGAATTTTGACTGACCTTTAGTTCATTGCCAAACATATTGTACCAACCTACTTAGTTTTAATATCTGAAAGATCTGCTATCACCATTTACCACTGTTACCGTGTCTGTTCCTTACAAAAGACAACCTCCATTTCAAGGTCAGAGGAAATGAGAGGTGGTGGAGTGTATGAAAACAATTCCAAACAAAACTAGATATACAAAATGAGGCAGGTAAAACTCCCTTTTTTTTTACACAAATATATACGTTCAAAAACCTAGAAAACTTACAAGTTTTTTGTTTTTGTTTTAAAGAGTTGGTCTGTTTGAATGAACATCATACTCTCTAATGTCTCGGTATCTTTCTCAAGGAGATTTAGTTTGATCAGATAGACTATGGTGCATGTGTGTGTTTGTGTGTGTGTGTGTGTGTGTGTGTGTGTGTGTGTGTGTGTGTAATGTATTGGTAGCAGTGCATATATGCGCATACCTATTTTCATACTCAGACATAAAATGCATTACAAAATGTTCAATTTAGATTTGTGAGTGACTGTTGATGCTTGCCTGTTAAAGAGAAGAATTACAGGTTAAACAAGCAATAGAGCTGCCATGTTTTCTGCTGTGATCCAGGTAAAGCCTCCATACCTCTGTGCCTCTTTGTCCTGGCCACCAAAGGCCACCACAGTGCGTATAGAACTGAACACTTCTTCTGCCACTGCTCCAGCCTTGGCATATGCTGCCAGTTCTTTGGTTGTCATGGAGGCAGCCAGCTGAAATTGCATGGCTGAAATCTCATAAAATGTCACACTTGGTTGAAAGAAAACAGATGTTTGTGTAAAGTGTACAGAAAAAATGACTATATTCTTACTAAAATCAAGATAAAGAAGAAGAAAAAAGAGTAACACCATAATCATTGACTCTTGATTTTCAAATGTCTGGAAGGAATCAATTAATTTCAAATTTCTATGCTGGTTCTCATTAGTAGACTGTACAATTTCAGTTGCTTATGCATTGTAATGATGGCTGTATGTTACAACTGTGCACCATGCACTAAAAAAAACTTCCTGAAAGAAAACTTTCATTTGGTTTGATTATGTTCTGTGTCTGATTCTTTTTATCCAACTTTGGCCAAGAATAAAAGTTTCAACCAGAACAATTTGATGGTGCAGTGTTTGTATATCTTTGACATGTTGTCTGATCTGGCATTTTAAAATTCAGTGTAGGAAGAAAATTTTATGGTGACCTCTGGACCTACTAATGAAATCTGTTAAACATTTGGCCAACAATGGACCAGAAAAACACCATTTCTGCCTGGACATATATTGTTATTGGAAGTAATTGAATATAATCTTTTTTTTCTCCTAAAATAAATGGGTTCTAACTTTTAATTTAAAAAAAAAGACAACTGGGTAAATGTAATGGATGTTATTTGTTATTGAGAGAAAATCATTATCTCCACTTTATTCATGAACAGCTTCTTATGTGGTGTGTGGAGCATATTCAGGAAAATACAAATAAACAATTCAATGTCTAATTTTGATATAGGTCCCAAGTGTGCAGAGACTACCACCATAGTTGATCTCTATCCAGCATTGCTTTTTCTCCCTCCCATCTCTCTCTCACCCTTTACCTACCCCCTCTCCCCTTCACCAAATGTGATGGAGCAAGAAAGAACCCACCTTGCCAAAAAGAGCGGCAGATACGACCAGCAGAGGACTGACAGCCAGAATGACCAGCGTCAGCTTCCAGCCATAGTAGAAGCCAATGATAAAGCCAGCTATGGCACCACAGTTCCACTGTATAAAGGTTGCCACTTTGTCTCCGATGCCGTCATGGATCTTCAGAATGTCACTGAATGCAAAAGTAATATTCTAAATGATCACCTATTCATAGATTATATTTATTCACAGCCTGACTGACTTTGAGAGACTGAACAACATATATGAACAAATGAATAACAAATTACACATGTATGAAACCATGCCTGTAAAAACAAACATAAAAAGTTTTTCTATTTAAAGCAGCAAACATATCTTACAAAAGCCCTTCTGGATTACTAGTGATAAATAGAGACATCTTCCTTTTAAAAACTTGTTTTGTTTTGTTTTTTGCCGTATCTATGCTAAGCTGACCTCTTGAAGATTCCCTCCCTTAAAAAAAACCCTTTCCTTTCTGGAACATTTTTTTCCTGTCTTTATACTCAACTGACCTCCCAGTACAGATTCCCTCCCTTTAAGGACCTCTTTTCTTTTCTGGACAATTTAGTTTGCCTCTTGTAAAATGGCCTTCCAGTTCAGATTGTTTCCCCTAGGAGCTTGCTTTTCTGTAACATTTTTCTCTGTATCTATACTAAACTGACCTCCCAGAAAAGACTCTTTCTTTTAGGACTTGCTTTTCTCATTTCTCCTGGTCTGAACTAAACTTGCTTGCCTCCAAATGAACATTTTCTCCCTTCAAGGTTATAGTTTTTTTCTTGAACATTTCTCTGTCCATACTAAACTGATCTCCCTGTGTAAATTCCCTCTCTTTAAATCATTTTGGATAAATTCCCTTATAACTTGCAACAGCAGAGCGCCATTCAGCACCAGGTTCCAAGTATTATTGTCATAATGGGCTTCCAAACCCAAAATTTGTCTGTATCCACAGTTTCTCAAATCATATAACATTTCATAAGTTACTCTCTCTCCAGCAGTCTTACTAACAAAACAGTGTAATCTTATTCTTTTTTGTTGTTGTTTTAATTCAAAATGATGTCCGTTTCCAACATAGGTGCCATTTAGTTGCTATAACAACATAAATACTGTAAACATTTAAGTTATTTTATCTGCTATCATCATAATCAATTTAAGTAAATCCGTCACCAAAGAAAATCAATATAGAACGTTTTGTCCTTCTACCTGTTTTTTTAATCATCCTTTTCTATAAAATTATAGTCTCAGGCCAGGTGTGCTGCTGGCCAGTGTGTCTTGATTGGGTTAAGAACTTGCTCTGGTACATTTTCTTTGTGTCTATACTAACCTGACCTCCCTGTACAGGC
Source organism: Conus ventricosus (assembly GCA_018398815.1). NCBI lineage: Eukaryota > Metazoa > Mollusca > Gastropoda > Neogastropoda > Conidae > Conus > Conus ventricosus. Next base: position 52,112,894 of record CM031597.1, on the reverse strand, counting down.
TCTCTCCCTTAAAGGACTTGATTTTTTGGTATATTTTCATTGTGTCTATACTACACTCACTTCCCAGCACTGACTCTCCCTTTAAGGACTTTTTTTTCTGGTACATTTTTGTTTGTTTCTGTACTGACCTGACCTCCCCATTCCTCCCTTTCAGGATATTTTTTTTCTGGGTTCTTTCTGTCCATAATAACCTGACCTCCCTGTATAGATTCTCTCCTTTACAGACAAGTGAGGTTTCTTCCCCTGGTATCTTTTTGCTGTGTCTATGCTAAACTGACCTACCACTAAAAACTCCCTTCCTGTCAGGACTTGTTTCTTCTGGTACCTTTTTTGCATCTATACCACACTGACTACCCAGTACAGATTGCCTCTCTTGAATTACTTTTTTTTTTTAAACATTATTCTTTATGTTAATACTGAACTGACCTCTAATACAGACTCCCAACCTTGAAGGCCCTTTTTCTGGAGTATTTCCTTTTATCTATTCTAGACTGACATCCAAACACAACTCCTATCTAAACATCTGATTTTTAAGGATTTCTGAAGTTGGATACTGAAAAGTCATACGGCATATTTTTCCTCTTCAGTTTCTTCTTCAGTTATAATGCTAAGCCAGAGAAGAAACAATTTTAGAAAAGACTGAACACGCAAAAAACAATACACATCCATCTAGAAGTTGTAGGCAAAGCTTATGAAAATATTGCTATGCAGTCAGATAATGTCCATTTTCAAAATGTTGAGGGACAAACTCATTTTGCTGAATAAAGTATATCTTAACAAATCCCTTTGCCTTTCATCCTGATTACCAAAAAAACTAAACTTACTCGGCCAATCGTGTGTTGAGCTCTCCAGTTTCATGGGTGTCAAACCAGCCAATGTCTTGTCGCAAAACGTTGTACAAAAACCGATTCCGGATGCGGTGTGACTGTCTCTCAGCTGCTGTCATCCAGGCAACCACTTGGACGTAGCCACACACGACAACCACTACACCAATGACTGAAAACACCATGAGAAAATCAAATGAATTCAAATGAACACAAAACCAACCAGTAATGATCAAGCAAGCTCTATTATGTAACACTGATTACAAGAGCCATTAATCATTGCTGTTCCAGGACAGAGTCATAGGCATGCCATGAAAGACACAGGCTGTACGGAATCTCCACAGCCCTGTCCTCAATCAAATGTGACAGGGCAGAATGTTGTAATGAGTTCAGATCTCCATGACTTTGGTTTGGTGCTCTGATGTCTGCACTGGTAATATAGTCAAGGGCAAGGTGTCATGGTAAGATAAAAAATCCATGCCAGACAAGCTTGTTGTGCTTGATAACTGCAAGGAAAGTTTTCTGTCTGCATGTGTTTAATGTTGCTTAACATTGTTATCTGGTTTTATGTCCACTGTATGTGAAGCAAAGAATTAATATGCAGTGATGCTTTGAAAACGTTTGGATTTTTGCTTGAAATCTGCTATCATAGTCCAGTGGTCACATCCACAGATGGATGGATTTGTGACTTTAGTATTAACTTCACAGGGAAGCATACGGATATTTTTTGAATGACACAAATGTATGGATGAACAGGAACACACCAATCATGCCACCGCAACAAAGCTTGAACAGAAAATAACTTCAAACATAAAAGTTAGTAGATGTTATGAAACAGTTCTATTTAGCAACAATGATAATCAAGTCATCAAGTGGTGATAAAACCCTTTCTAAAGAACACAAACTACTATCTCACAATTCATTTAGTATTTATTATTCATTTACAACATTTCAAACCAAAAGGCAGTTCAGGTGTTGGTTGCATTTGGGGAGGAAACACAACAAGCAAACAACTGTACATATTACAAAAAAAAAAAAAGAGAAAAGAATAAGAAAAAAGCTTCTGTTAGAAAGCTGATCCACCAATTTCAAAGTTCACCGTAATCTGATTACTTACTGACATAATAGATGGCGAACGTCTCCATCTCATCCAGAATTTTACCAGTGATGTCAAACTCGTCGCATGTTTTGTTCCCACCGTAGAAGGTAGAAATGTCTGAACAGTAAGGTCTGAAACACAGTGAATTAAAAGAAACTATCTGGAACATAGGTCATTCATGAACAGAATGTGTTTACATACAGTTGTGTGAGCAAATGCCTGTATGTATGTGTTTGAGTGTGCAAACATGTGTGCATGCTCAAGCCATTAGACGTTTGTAAATAATAACCTCATTTGTCTTTTCATACTTTAATAATCTTATTTTGTCTTTGTATCCTTAACATTTCATCTGACTGCTCGGCTATCTGTTTATGTCTTCTTTTTTCTTAGTTATTTTCATATCAAAAGATAACTTCTGTACTGCATCTGTTGCATCATGCCTTCATCATTTAAGTCATTGTCAATTGTAAACATTTTTAATAGCAATACTATTGTACAAAATTAAGATAATACGATTATAAAACATTAGCTGCAAAGGCTGGGGCATTACAATGTATCAATGAGTCAGGTTCGAATGTATGTCAAAATGAAATATGTAATGCACAAATAAATAAAATTAATGCATACATATCTTTGTTTGAAAAAGTGTATCAAGTTTTAAAATGATAAGTTAAAGTCACACATGCACACAACAGCACACACACGCACACACACAACACACACACAAACAGGCACCCTTGCATGCACATATACTGTACACATTTATACATAATCATGTAAGTGCCCACATGCATGAGCCTACACATGCACACACAAAACAAACCCACTCACATGAGCAAACTCACACAGAGGCATTTGCTTGCAACCAACCATTCCATTTCCTGTCATGTACATGTTTACCAAGATCAAACTCACTGTAGTCTAGAAGCATCTTCAAGCATGGATGATTTTGTCTCATTGACAGAGGCCAGGAAAGCGCTGATGTCATCCAGAAACTGTGAGTAGACGCCAGTATCCACAAAAAGATCAATCATGTCGCCAAACACAATGATCATGGCCGGCAGAGCAGCACCATTGGCCGCAGCGCAGATTGTTCCCACAATCATGAGGAATTTGTCCAAGCCGTCTGAAAATCTGTACTGAAATCATCAAGAACAGCCTTTTGTTTTCACATGCATATACAGTTATGTATAAAAACTAAACTGCAAAATCTGCCACTTGCCTGCGCAAGTGATATAAGCACTTACATGCGCTAACGCGCTTACATGCCTGTATGCATGTTTGGTAAGGCCCAACAGATGATAGCATACCCGAGCGTCATTTTTAAGCAGCTCGAACTGACCCTTTGGAGGCTAAAAAGCATTCCAAGCTGGAAGAGATCAATTTGTTGTAAAATGAGGACAAGTACAGGCCTGTTAAAGTTAGGGAAAGCGAAATATGTTGATATAGATTACAAAATTATTTACTTTGAAATGAAAGGTAACTAGCATAGATCATGAAAGTCAATAAGAACAGAATAGAAAATAGAACGACCTTAACTGTCTCAACACCAGACCAGTGAATGTTACAAGTATGACACAACAGCATTACAAATTTAGATCATTTTATTGTAAATGATGAAAATAACTACTAACATCACAGTGAGCATAATTTCCCGCCCACTTTTTATCAGACCAAAGGGATATTCACAGGCTACATAAGGCCTACACAATGAATTTTATGTTGAAAAAAAATGTTGACATCAGACAATGTGGAAAATAGTGAAAGTTTGATTGTTTGAGTGATATAACACTTGTATAATTGCAGTATACATGGCTAAAATGGAAGATAATTGAAATTTTGAAGGTTCGTTCATTTTACATGAATAGTACTTTAATATAACAATAATCTGAAGTCAGATTGTTAAACAATATTATACACTGTCCTTCCAAATAGTTGCATATCATTGTTGCTTTCAAAACTAATAACACAAATCAGTCATGGCTCACCATGAACTAAATCACCATTCCTCAACACTTTTCATAATGATGTACCTCTATCTAGCTTTGCTGGTGTCAGTGTGATCTGGATTGAAACATGTTTTTGGGACAGGGTTTGTTTGAACACTCAATGGTGTTTAACTGAAGTGTCCATTACAGAGCTTAATAACCGTTTACAAATCATATTACCTAGATATTACTGACCGAGTTCCAGTGAGTGGTGATACATTGACAGTGACCCATGTTCATGATTAAAAACAGCCGTGATTCTAGATAACGCCTTCACAAAGAAAGGCATTACATCAGAGCATGGCAAAAAGTGTTCAATGTTGACTGATGGCCTCCATACAGTCCATGGAAGACATACCACACAATGATATCTGAATCACTGAGGTGAGGATGCTTGGAACCTGGAAGAGGGCACAACAGCAGCACTTGGAAAAACTGGATGTGGTTATTAAACTATGCTGTTTGAGCACTAAACAAGAAGTTATCTGTTGTGAAAATAGTGTTTTCTCAGCTAAAGTTACTTTATGGATTCCACCTATGGTAAACCTCAATTAGGTCTTGTGATACAACAATAACAAGATGTGAATCCTCCTGTGCTTCACGTAGGACAGCCAAATACGCACTGAAGCAAGAGAATACCGAATCAAGAAAACTAAATCAAATGATATGTTTGCATGATGTATTCATTATGAGTGCATGCACATTCATATACATGCCTCTGTGTGTGTGTGTGTGTGTGTGTGTATGTGTGCATGGATGGCAGGAAGGGGAGAGAGGGAGGGCCGCACACATGCACTAATTAAAACTTATTTAAAATTTCACCGTCAAACTGCCAAACCTACTTCCATTTCATTTCTACAACAGGAAGAGACAAAGGGGCATGACGCTACTAACAGCTGTGTTAAATCAGTATGGAGCACATTCCCAAAGAACACACCATTTCATATAATGCTGGCCACAATTTGAACTCACCACTTCAAAAAAGCCAACCATCTTTGGCTTTTCTTCCTTTTTCTTTTTGCTGTCCCCACCTCCTCTTCCACGTTTGGCTCTGCACTGGCATTGTCAGCTGCACAAGATCACCAATGCATCAACATCTTGGAGTAAAAACATCAAACTCCCACAAACAAAAGCCCATAATGAAGAAGTAGAAAGACAAACAACAGCAGGATTTGGACCTGCAGCTAGTTTCAGTTTCACAATTGATAGCCCAGCTAACCAAATATGACCCTTTTAGATCTGTGACCATCAGCAAATCTGCGAAACCCTAAATCTCCCAGAAGTGTCTGAAGCGGAATTCTGGAGAATCTCGTCCAATGGTGAAAACACCAGTTAGTGGGCTCCATCCAGGTTTATACGACGATCAAGCCTAACTGATACCTTGAACTGGATGTGGTCTGAGCCTGGTTGATTTGGCTACTGCTGCCGAATACTAGCACCAGCAAACATGTGCACCAGAACTTTTCAAAATTTTAGATCTAGATCTAATTTCACGAAATTGTCAATGTAAAGGATCAAGAGGGAAAATCTCACCAGTGACATGAATCACCCCATCCACCCATTAAAATCACCTTTCTGCCAGGCCAAGTGAAACATGTAGGCCCTAACGACATTTAAAATCAAGAACCATCCATGTTCCACGCAGACCACGAGTCGGTCAAAACTGGCCAACCAAAAGGACGCTTACAAAACTAGCTTAGCCAATGAATGCACAGCGCTTGAACCGCTAGCCTATCTCTGCGGCTGCATAGCCTACTGGCTCTAGGCCTAAAGGTGCGATTCCACCTAAACTTTAGACAACTCCTAATGCTTGGGTGTGCAGGCCAACACCGAGTCACAAAAGATATTAATGTCTGTCCAGGACGGGGGAAATCGTGATGGTATTGCTTAAGTGCACTAAGTTGATGTATTATTAGTCAGGCTTAACACACCAAGGTTATCTTTGCACTCATACACGCATATGCACACTCATGCGCCCATCAAACATTCGCCTCTCTCTGGGAATGGGATGTCACGCATTCGTCTCTCTCCTAACACGACTGAGAACAAGAAATGCAATTTCTATGCTACTTATAATTTATCACGAACAATCAAATCACACACAATGAAATATCAGAACATAAAAGATCAATACTTCCTAATCCCGGGTTACAATAAAAATGACTTCTTACCTGGCCAGGTTTTCACACACACAACCACGCTTTCACACCACACCACAGTTCTTGAAAAAAGTCTCTTCACGTCTTCTTCAGCACTGCTTGATGGTGATGCCCTTGGTTGACTGGCTCCAGGCTTCAGGACTGGGTCTTCGTGGTCGTCTCTGGGATCTCGACGTAGAACTCTTCTTCTTCGTCTTCTTCACCCACCTCTGGGTTCAATTTCAGTTTGTCTGTCTTCACCCACCTCTGGGCTTCAAACTTAGTTTCCTTCTCTTCCAGCTTGTCTTTAACTATAAGACCTTGCTGTCTCTTCTATCTCCCAGACCACGTTTCTCTCGACCCTTTCTCTGTCCTGCTCACTCCTCTCCTCTCTCTCTCTCTCCTCTGCCTTCTCTCTCTCTCCTGGTGTTGTTCTCTCGACACGTTGTTCTCCCTCAGTTTATATAGGGAGGGAAACAAAGGATTCCCCTTCGGGCCATGCCTTTGTCCATGCTGCTTCTCAAGCCCCTAGTTCACAAGTACCCTGAATTCTCCACTCGCTACATTCCACACACATCAGCATTTACACACACCCCTACCTAATTGATTAGCAAACACACACTTAGCCCCAGATGGACATCGAAAATTCCCGCCGACTTCGGTGGTCAGTTAACACAGTAATTATCTTAAGGAGGGCTACTACAACCTCCACACGCATTCAGCCAGCCTGACAATAGAACCAACACAGTGACCCACGGCAATACCATCTGAACAAATCCAAGGCCCCCTGCTCTTCACTGACTGTTTACACAAGAACCTCAGCTGACCGAGCATTTAGCGCTCACTTGGGGCCCCGAGCTCGTAGTGGTTACAACCCTTCCCCCTTTCGCCACCAGGCAGGTCCGAACTCTCTCCTAGGTGTTGTTTGTCATCTGACCACTTTGGCCGCGCCGTGTTAATTGGTCAATTACCTATTTGTATACCACGTACAATGTCCCTTTGTCTCCAAGCGTCTAATGCCTTTTGAGAGGTTTCACGCTCCTTGACAATGTCACTTGGACTTTTGAGAAATTATGACATCATGTGAGACGGGAATGGAGCAAACTGGGCGAGGAAGAGCTATGATGTTCTTACTCGTCGCGAAAACTGCGCAAAACGTATGGTTACCAGGGCCTATATGTTACATCACAATTAGGCTTATTCCAATAACCAACTGAAAAAGTGAAATTCAGTCCCATAACTGATGCAAGCATTGTGTTCAGCCTATCACACAGCCCCTTTTTGCACGCTTGCATGGTGAATAGACCAACGGATAGATCATTATAAAAAAAAAATAAAAAAGATTAAGTAATTTTTTTGTTTCCAGTCAATGTCCTTAAGTAATTTTTCGGTTTCCAGTCAATGTTTTCGAGGCCAAACAGTGAGGGTCGGTTAAAAGACAACTTTAAGGACGTACACTTCTCAACGTTGGCGGTTCGCCAACATTTAAGATTTGTCTCCAACACAAGTATGTTTCTTCATCAGTCAGTTTGTCCGTTTACGGTTCCGGTTCTGGATATGGCATCCGTCCCAGTATTCGGCAAACCTCAGCATGTGTGCCATATTGGTAGTGACACTGTGCAGCTTTGCGGGCGTTTTAACACTGACAGAGAGCAAGATAGGCGCAGAAGTGGATGAAGATAAGTGATTGCTCGTTCATTTTTGTTGTCCGGAGAGCTTTGTATTTTGCCTGAAGACCTGAGAGGTCAAAACGTGCCGTGTTTTGTCCTGTGATTCGTTTGTCTACGTTTTTTGGCGGTGCGCTATCACTAGCATTTAAAATCCATTTCCATTTTTGAAAATATGTTGTCCCATATAATCAATATGAAATGGAGCTAGCATTGTTATGTCCTCCGAGCTCTGGTCATATTAAGACATGTCTGGTTCCACCAGTTTTAAGAGCTGCCCTATGTCTCAGCTGTTGTGAGCTTACTCGCCTTAGGCCACATTATTCCTCACTTGGTCCCAACGTGACTTTCAAGGGTGAAAAATCGGCTTGAAAAAGTCACGAGAAATGAGAACCGTTTACATGCCCAAGCGTTAACCTATCCGGTTCGGCACCGATCACTACATGCTTCAGTAATGATAAACGTTTCCACCATAACCATAAACTATTGCCCTTTCCATTTCCAGATACGTGGAATCATGTCCACCTAATTTCTGCTCGCTCGATTCATGCCATATGTATACCCATAATTGGACAGATTGGATCACGCCCTTATGCGTCCACCCTGTTAACTGTAAGCATGACCGAGGTCAGTGGAGATCCTTGATTTCCAAGGCGTCCAAGGTCTGCCCCACTTTGGTAGGTACAGCACTCCCCTCTGCTGGCCTTTTTTTTTTTTTTTTTTTAAATTTTATATAAGCTCGATTTTTTTTAAAATTTCTTTATTTCATTTTTTTAACAGAGCTAGGCTTCCCTGGTTCGAGTAGGAGAAAACGCTGAAAGAAGACTGAGCTGGGGCTAAGGATCTTTAATGAGATCTCTGTTTTAACAAACGGTGGTTAAGCTACAGGATGGCTGAAAGGTAAAGCACCGAGTTTCTGCAGTCGATCATGGTGGTTTCGAATCCCCTGGTGTCTAAGAGAGAGAGAGAGTGGAAGAGGCGTGTGCATGTGTGTGTGTGTGGGGAGGGGGGAGGGAGTTTGAAGGAGTGTACAAATTGAAGGCTAATCTGACTTCGTGAACGGCAGCCTGTACAAAACGATTGCATCGTATCTTCTGAGCAGATGGTCGATAGGTCGTCGTCAACATTTGTTTTTACCCTCAAGCCAGAACATAAACAAACTAAAACGAAAAAAAGTAATAGAACAAATAAGGCGCAACTTACAATACTCCAAATTGTTTGACAAATACATCTTCTTCAGACGCTTAGACGACAGACATAACAAAATTCACAGACAGTATTTCCCAGAGCAGTTAAAATGTGTTGTTCATCAGGGTGACTGCTATCTGGCCAGTGTTATGCATTGCATATGGCGAAGAGCGTCACCCAACGACTGCTGAGAGAAGTGTCAAAGACAAGCAGGTCACTCAGTGAGCAGGTAGCATCAGATTACGGCTGCCTGCTCTGAAGAAGGAGATGTTCTGCCAAGATGTGGGAAAGAAAGTGAAATGTACAACGCCATCTTTGTTACAAGGCCATAGTAACGGAAACACGTTTTCTTGTCTATGTTTTATCTTGAAGTCATTGTCATGTATTCGCGTTCACATGCCAACCTTCTTAAACCGATTTTTGTCATTGTTGTTGTTGTTTTTGTAGGCAATGGAAGTAGCTTTACAATGACACTGGACAGGGGGAAAATGCACTAAGGCCTTGCAAAAGAATTGGGACTATCCACAGTCACACACAGTTAGGTTGTTCTGACATTTTTCATTGAGTCTGAAACTTGAGTCCCTTTCTTTTCTTTCATATGCCCATCAAAATATGTGTTACGTGGTTCCAAGCAAACGGAGTGAAACGAAAAGAATGGGACTATTTTATTTACCAGCTGGCGCAAAGATAGGGCCATGGGTGAGTTCTAAGGTCTGAAATGTAACGTGAGCTAATGGTAGTTTCAAATCCGAGTCCAGAGGTAGAGATTAGACCCAACAGGGTATTATATTTTCTATTAAACTTGTTTGTTTTTTTTTCACAGGGGAGGAAGAGAGTTGGTATGAAAAGGATGATGATAGAGTCTTAACATTAAGCCTTAGTATGAAAAGGGTGATGATAGAGTTTAACATTAAGCCCTCCATTGACAGCTGCGCGACCCACCGAGTTTTGTATTTTGAACAAAACCATTCGTTTATAGGCTACCCGTCCATGTCTAGAAAGTAGCGTCAAAATGGATCAAGAATTAACCTTTCCTATACACCATGAAATCGCCCACACTCGTGCTTTATGCCCTGTAACTCAAACACTTTTAATGCTGCTATCATTATCATTAATTGCCTGGATTGCTGTCAAACTCTTCAAGAGTCCTTTGCCTTCACATTCTTCAAGAGGGCTCACTGACGTTTCTGAAGAAATCTTGGTAATAAGTGTGAATTTTATATTTGTTTCCGACATCTGAAGACATATTTGTTGAAAATGCACTTGTCTGTGTTATATTGTTTTAACTTTGCGCCTTGGGCTGTGTGTGTGTGTGTGTGTGTGTGTGTGTGTGTGTGTGTGTGTGTGTGTGTGTGTGTGTGTTTATATTCTGGCTTGTATTCAGTAATGATGCTGTCTCCCTCAGTCCTCTTTTACCTTCAACACTGATTCTGTCTGACGTTCCTTCATACGATGTCCATCCTCATCACACACAAAGAAAAGGAATTTCCATCATGACGCTTCATTTTCAGTTTTGTTATCATAATCTAGCCGACCAAACAAAGCCGTCATGGGCTGTCATTACACAGGTGAAAACAAGGAAAACAAACTGATAAACAAACCATCATACAAAACCATTTGCAAAATAGGCTACATGTGTATATGCAATATAAATTCAGTCATAACAGCAAGGCTAAACTATTGACATATGTAAAGCAGAGAAGACGAAGTTGCTAAAGGTGCTGACCATTCTGCTCAATTTATCGCCCACAGGTTAACAAAATGGATTCAAAAATAAAAATAAAAAGATAAAGAAGTAACTGCAACAGAACTATTCTGCAAAACCAAAGCAGCAAAGGGAAACTATGGAACGGACCAACGGTATCGGTCCACACTTAAAGTAGGGTAGGGTCGGGCAAGAGGCCCAGTTAAATTCAAACGCCCACCCCCGAGTTCTCAGAAACCAAGGGACAATACTCACCTCGGGGCATTTGAATAGCTTCCCTTCGCCCGCTGACACTGCAGCACAAAGTTTTGAAGACTCCACGCAAAAGAGTACGTTTTTTATAGAATTTTGAAAAAATTAGGCCCTATTTTTATAACTTTTGTCTGAAGAATGTTTTGTGACACTACCTAAGCAATAGATGAATGTCTGAAATGTTTTCATTTATATGCTAGAGGAATCTTTCGCGCACCTGTCAATGCCAATTGATGCAGTATGCGTCGCCATGTTCCCGCACTATTACCAAACATCTTCACTGAGTCATAGTCAGGCAAAGGCCCATACTGGGTCAAGGCAAAAGGCCTACTAGTGGGCTTTTTGCCTCAAACACTAGGCGTCATGCCTCGCTTGTTTATATGAGGTAGTTTCACTATATTCTTTTACGATCACATACTTAAAGATAAGCTACTAGGCCAACCACACGATCTTACATCAGTAGGCCTATAAAGAGGGTGAGAGAACAGTATTTTACCAATCCTGACTCACTTGCTCAACCACCGTGTTTTTGGGCGAAAGTGGCCTTAAAGCCGCCTTTTCCTGTGGCGGAAGAGAGAGAGAGAATCACCGGCAGACAGACAGAGAAGAGAGAGACAGTCAGACAGACAGACAGAGAGGCGGGCAGACACACACACACACACACACACACACACACACACACACACGCAAGCGCATATTACTGTTCTCTGACAAGTAAGACGTCAATAACCAAAAAATAACGATTATCTACAAACAAACATACTGTGCAGGGTTATCCGTTTTCAATACTAAATTTACTAAACTTTTCAGATTTCAGTTTTTGTTTAATCCTATGTTTTTCCTGATCATTTTCAATAACATCATTTTCGCGCAAACATTTTTCAAATGAGTCTCTGTCTTTCATGTGAAATAAAACTACAGTCTTTAACTGTTCTCTAAGTTTTTTAAACGGAGTTATATTTTGACAAAAAATCCACCACTTATTCCCAGCATGTCTTCCGCTGAAAGCCAGTTTTGACAAAGTGTTTCTCTTTTTAACTATGTCTCTTTCTGCCGAGCAGTCATCTATAATAAATAGTGTCTGCGTTCCCTCAAACAGTCTATAAAACTGTTCTAAACACTCACTCAGTTTATTGCTGGGATCAACTAAATATATGTCATCATCTGTCCATATAAACCTTCTATTATGATATGCTTTGTTCCATTTAAGTGTTGGACAGAAAACCACAATATGATTAAAATTATAACGATAAACTGTTTGTAATAGGTTTAGGATAAATATTGTTTTTCCACAACCAGTTTGCCACAAATCAATGAGCAATGAGGTGTTTTTGTCATAAAGTTTAACTGCTCCATAGTTTTATAACAGAATTTAATCTAATCCAGTTATTATTTTTATCATACTCTCCGTCAAAACTTGTTCAGTATAATAAAACCCTACGGGGCCTAAATGTGTAAGATTAATCCAATTCAGTTCTGTAAGATTGTTTCTATTTAGACTAATATTGATTTTGTTGCTTGTTGTTATGACCTTAATATCCTCACCATTGTGAAGAATGACGACGGTAAACTTTAAGTTTTTCAACGTCTAAGTTTTGCCAGCTAATTGAATTCCCTTTAGAAGTACGTCACTAACGCCCACAACCCCATCCCTCTCCTTATCTTTTAAGACAGAAATTTCAAATATTATTGTGAACGTGGCCCCTAATTTCATTTGCGGCATGAACTGTAATTTTGTAGAAGCATCTTTTAAAACCGCTTCTCTTCTGTGGAGGATGTACTGTTTTTTTCCCATACGGCTTTATTTCAATCTCTTTCCGACTATTTTTCATCTGGCATAAGACTTACATGTAAAGGGCCAGAGTTAAATGCTTTTCTGAAACTTTTTTGACGGCCAAAAAATGTAATGGGCTTATGAATTCAAATTTTATTTCCCATTCTAAATATGGTTCTAAGTGCCATTTGAGGTCAGGTTTCGAACTATTTTATATTCATACTGGCCAACATTATTTGCTTCTAGATTGCGCAGTTGTTCTAGTTTAGGAAACTTTTTGCTGTCGGCAACCTCTTTACGTTTATAATCACCATCTTTAGTGTACTCAAAACCATACAAAGCGCCTATCTCGCCATTCTGTTCAAAGTCCGCAACGTCTGCAAGGTCTTTTAATTCTAAAGTTATACACCTCACAGGCGCTAATGTAACTCCTGGTTCTTCTGGCCCCCGCGACATTTTTAGTACAGTTTATTATTTTATTTCCAAAACAATGTGTAGGTTATTGCATTTCACAACTTTCCCTGCTTTGTCTGCAATTTTTATATTAAATGATCCAACCCTCCCACAAACTAATCTTTTAAACGTAAATTTAGGGAATTGTATAATTTCATAATCGCAATATGCAGCTTTCCCCGCCGGTAAAGCTCTTAAAACATTTGAGGGCCTTCCATCATATAAGTTTTCATCAGTGCTCAGCTCATCCAAATGAACATAAAGTAATGAATGTAATGCAAGATCGAGCGGATTTTCCCCTTAAATAGTTTTGTTTGGCGCAACAACAAATCTTTTAGTGACCTGAGTGTCAACTTTAAAGCCTAACATTTTAGCAAGCTCTTTATCAAATAAGTAATCTGCATTTTCAGGTTCGAATGTTAATATTGTTTTTAGATTTGCATTGTTAAGTTTGAGAGTAATGCCGAATTTACTCATTGCTTCTTTTAGTGAGCAAAACCCGTAATAACCATCAGGTATTGTTAACTGGTTAGCTTGAGCCCCACAACTTTTGTAATCTTATTATTCCCCTTGGTTTCGCTTATATTAAACCCTTCGACTTTGTAAAATATTTCATGGAGCGCGACCGTTTTGGCCCCGCAATTGTTATCAATAGCATGTTCTAAAAACGAAGGACTGTCTTGAGTTGTTATTGTTACAAACATTTTTTAAAACAAATTAAAAATGAGTGCATTCAAATATACTGGCGCAAAATATTCTGTTGGGCCGCACTACAATCTTAAAAATATAGCAACTGACACCCTCGACATTGCTGTGACCCAGACTGCCTCTTTTCATAAAAAGGTAGTACTCCATTGAAGAGCTATCTTAACCCCCTATTGAAACGAGCACATCCAGAAAGCGTGGTTTAGTCATCCGATGCAGTTTTTCAGAACCAGTTAAACTTTGCTGTGTCTTGTGCATCACTGGGTGTGGAGTGTCGTATGCTGATCATTTAAATCACCACGATCCTTTGGTGAGGTCAGTGTACAGATTTCATTTTTATTACACCTTCAGACGTATTTTGTCTGAACTGCAAGCGCCATTACCAAATGACAAACCATTTAATCCACTCAGCAACAGAATAGACATGAAGCTTTTGAAAGGATCTGTAACGAATTCAATATTAACATCAAGACAGGCTTTAGACAAAAGTGGATAAATAATCATGGCATAGGCGTCATTTATTTCAGGGCACGCACAGAAAGTATAACTTTGACCGGCGTTCTCCTTTCAAAATTGTTCAGCCCTGGTCCATAGAGCAAGAGCATAAAACAGCATGGACAACATTTATCTTAGACGCTTCTAAGGGCCTAACTAGAGCGGGGAATAGAACGAATAAACGACTCTATTCGTACTTACGTTTGGTGTTTGCTAGGGGCGCAAGCACAGGCAAGATCGAGCATAACTGATCCTTCTACTGGCTTTGACGCGCAAAAACAATACTTAGCAATTTTAGAGGACGCTATTAATTCTACAGTTGATTTACCTTCAAGTATTCAAAGGTACCAACATGTTTTACAATACGCAGATCGAAAGTAGACTTTGCTGTTGCACTGGTTTATACATGCTGCCTTCTGACCTCAGACTCCAGGTAGGAATAATAATAAACTATAATAATGAAATTCTTATAGCAGGCAATGAACAGAAGGTTGGGAAAAACGACATAAATTCTGAGCCAGTAATATTACAGCAGTAAACAAACACCCAAGATTAAGTCATCTAATTCCGAAGTCCAACCCCCAAAGTCATTGAAGACTCAGCAAAGCTCGCGGACTCTGTTCGCGATGACCATGAATATGAAAAGACAGCGCTTGTTCTTGGATTAACTGGCCTAGGATTACTTGGTCTTTATCTTACTAAAATTAACCCAACTATTACGAGAACTAATGACCATAAATGCTCGGCCATAAAGCCAACTACTTTGCTTGCAGTAGACAAAAGCCAGCTAACAATACCCCCTAATATACCTGGTAAAGAGTCTATAGCTTTACTGGCTAATTTTTTTAATAAATTCGCAAGATGATCAAGCTGTTTTTTTACCCATGATTTATCAGGTGGAGGTGATGGCGACGGTGGCACTAAACTTTGACCTCCACTGCCGCCTGTAATAGCCTCACTAGGTACTTATTGCAATCCTAAGGCCGTTATAACGCTTACTAATGTGACTCCTTGCTCTCTAAACAGTGTTCGTATTCGTTCTGCTAGTGTTGTGTCTTCATATAAAATTCTTTGGATAGTTTCTCTTATTCTCCCTCACTTGAGTTCGTAATTGTTTTCGGTTAGTAGACAGCACTTCTAGTCTTGCTGATCTCTCTTGTTCAAATCTTTTAGTCTTTGGGCTATTCTTTCTTTAATATCATGTCCTAAGTTGGCGTCATCAGCCTCAACGAGTTTTTCTTTTTCTCTTTTATATGCTCATCTAGTTCACCTAGTTTTGCTAAATTGTTTGTTAATTCGCCTCTAATAGTTCTTAAAGCATGATCAAGGGCCGTTAGTTCTCGCATAGGCAATGGGGAATCATTGTTTTTAACGCTGTTTCTTCTGAAAAACTGGTTTCTGCTTCTATTGTATTTATTAAATTTTCGCCTGCTGATTGATTTAATTCTTTAAGTTCCATGTTTTGCATTTGGTTATCTGTCGGGAGTTCTTGTAGTGTGTTTGAAGTTTAGCAACTGCCTCCGCCTTAATTTTGGTCTAGCAATGCAAAGGGGCGATTTTGATCTTTCACACTGAGTCTATTTCTAATTGAACCCACGGCTAAAAACTTTGATGGGTCGGGTTTAGTTGTAAGACCGAACAAGTTGCCCTTGATCGTTTTTTACAGACAAATGACCATCTTTTAATTCAAATCATTTGGGTCTAAAAATTCGGGAGGTTCTTGGCCTAAACTTTTGTAAAATGCTCCGACCGTACTTTCTGTTAATTCACGCTGCATTGAGAGCGTTGAGCGATGCTGTGTCAAAGGGATCATTTCACTCATGTCGTCTCCACGATCAAAAACATCATAATCTTCTTCAGCTTCAATTCCTGCCATGTTTTTAAATAATTAACTTTTTATTTTGCTTCATAAAAAAATGTCACAAGAATATGGCTCGATTCTTGACCCGCATAGAAGCCTGAAAAAGCCCCTTGGCGTGCAGGGAAATAAACGGAATATTACTGTTCCAAATAATCCATCTACTATTGATGCAGATCAAATTCTTACTGTCAAATTTCCAGACTTAGGAGCGGATGAATTGATTGTGCCAGGCTCTGCGCGTCTTACTTTCAAAATAGAACTCGTTTCAACAACAGACCCAAACAGGACAGTTGTACAGAATCTGGGGCGGGCAATTGTTAAGAAAATTTCTATAAAACTTGAGGGGCAAGAAATATTTTCTTTACATAATGCAGACATATTTTTAACCTATTCTGATCTATGGCTAACCGGGAATGAAAGGGATGATCTTGCGTTTCAAGGAATCGAAAATGAAGAAGCACTAAAACATAGAATAGGCGCTGGAGATACTAAAGACGTCAAAAAGTATGTAGCCGTAAATTTTGCGTATGGTAATCGCTTTTCCATTCCCCTAGAGTTTGAGTTGTTAAAAGCGCATGCACCATACTTTCAAGGAGCATTAAAAGACAGATTGTCATATGAACTAACTTTTAACGAATACAAACGTGTTATCAAATCATCAGACACCGAAGCAAAGTACAGCATTTCTGACATCTCGTTAGAGTTTGACGTTGTTAGCAACCCTCACTTAGCAAGGCTGATTGAGCAACAATATCAGTCAAAATTAACAATATATTACGAAAGAGTGATTCATCATACAACATATCCCAGAAGCAGGGCAGACACTATATGGAATTTTAGTTTTAGCGTCGCAGCAAGATCGCTTAAAGGTATTTTATTGCTGTGTGAAGATGAAGAACCGTTCAAAAGAGGAAGTGAAAAGTTTTTTAATCCAAAAATAACGAAAGTGCAATGTTCGATTGAGGGTAGTCCTAACCAAATCTACGCTAGCGGGCTTAAACCTTATCAGCATTTTGATGAAATAAGAAAACTGTTTGGAGGCGGGGGGTGTAGAAATCCAAACAGTTGACCTTGTGTCTAAAGATTTACATCTTCACAATGTTAGGCTTGATGATTATTTAACAACGAAATACGGTTTATGGATTGACCTAAGGTCAACAGAGGATAATCAGTTGCATGGAAGCGGGAGAACTGTGAGTGACGTAATAAACATTCAAATTGATAAAGAAGAAGAAGCCGATAAACCGCTTAATGTACATTTGTTTTTAATATATGATGCGCAGCTGACTATTAAAGAAAACAGATTAAAAGTTATACAATACTAAATTATTTTTCATTTTATAAAAAGCATGTCTGTTCAGGTTTATCCAAATGTGCCTACAGCGCCGCCAAAAGAAGAGATAGCAGGCAATTCTGCTGTTATAGAAACCCCTAACAAAAAAACCTTCAGATTAACCAACATTACACAAATGCAGCAAGTACTAGAGCAAGACCTTTCAAAATACAGCAAAACCAAACGAAGGTATTCTGCCGCCTTTAATGCTGTTACCTATGTTAATACTGGAGCATCGACTATAAGCGCCCTATCAGCAGGAACGAGTGTTGGTCTCTTAGCAACGGGCATAGGCGCACCCGCAGCTTTACCTCTAGGAGGTTTGTCTTTAGCTCTCGGTCTGTGTTCATTAGCTGTAAGTGCGGCTGGCAAAAAATTAAAAACTAAACTCCAAAAGCACACAGCTATGGTTCAACTAATAACGGCTAAACTTAGTTCGTTTAAACTGACAATAAATAAAGCGCTTGTTGACTCAAACATCACGGATGAAGAATTTAATCGTTTACAGGCCGATTTTGATGACTACAAAAGACAAAAGTTTGATCTTCAAAGAAAGGCGAGGACAAGTTTTTCTCAACAGCCAGACCCCGAGCAGATAAAAAAGGAATGCTTAATAAAAGTAAACGAGACATTAAACTCTGTTCTAAACAGCTCACATTAACAACACCAAAAGGTGTTTATACTTTAGTTTATGAGTCCAAGCGCAAAAAGACCGTCGATATTAATTCTGATTAAGTATTTTTTTTTTAATTTAAATAATATTTTGAGTTAGAAAAGAGACTCAACATGGCTAAGATATATGAAGGACAAGACGAATTTTTTGAAGCAATGCAAGAAAATTTATCAAGAGCACTGAATGATATTGATTTAGAAGTCATTAATCCAGCAAGCGTACGGGCAAGCGTTGGTCATGCTATTTCTCAAGTTCCGGGTAAACTAACAATAGACCCACCAGTTAAAGTAATGTTAGCTGTTTTAATCGACTATGTAACAATAAATGAAGAAAACTAGAAGTCTGGGTTTCGACTAAACAACAGACTATTCTTTCTCATAACGACTTAACACCCGGTTGGGCAGACGAACTGCTTACACAGTTTGACGCTGCCGCTGAAGAAGCTAAAATGAGAGGCTCTGGTTGGTCAGAGGGCGAAGTCTTAGAGATCAGATTAAAACAGTCTAAGTATGCACCGATTGTAGGCAAGTCTCACATTCCACTACCTCCAGCATTAGTCGCAAAAAAAGCAGTTCTAAACATAAAGAATACAGACAACAAATGTTTTATGTGGTGTGTTCTTGCAAGGCTGCATTACGCCCGCAAAAACGCAGAGAGAGTGTCTAACTATCGCCCTTACATCAATGATCTTAACTTTAGTGGAATATCCTTTCCTGTTAGTGTAGATCAAATTGATCAGTTTGAAGAACAAAACAAACCAATAACTGTTAATGTCTACACATGGGATGAGGAAACAGATTTAGTGCCAATTAAAGTGTCCAAGAACATTCCAACGTTGGCGAGCCAGACAAAAATCATGTTGACTTACTACTAATGTTTTCACCAGCGGGGCTGCCACATTATACATTGATACGAACAATGAGTAAACTAATGCAGCATACTTCAAAAGATGGGCACAAACAAGAATTCTGCAGAAATGTTTAACAAGAATGCCATCTGTTCAAGCCGCGAGCGAACATAAGAAACATTGTATCGGCCCAGTTGACTGTAATACAGAACTAATTACGCCCCCAGAAGGCAGTAAAGTTAGTTTTAAGAACTGGAAACGGATGCAAAATTCTCCATACGTAGTTTTACGCAGACTTCGAATCACTCATTGTTCCTTATGAAGGGCCAGCGCCGCAAAAACTTCGAAAAACAGTCTTAATGAGTAATCATCAGATTTGTTCATTTGCCCTTTATTGTTGTCAGGTCGGATGGCGCTCATTCATCGCCAGAATTATACAGGGGACCAGATGCGGCTAGAAGATTTTTACAGCGCATGCAGCAAGTGCGTAATGACTGTTCTAATAATCTGAATTTATCTGAAATCATAATGACTCCTGAAGATCAACAGCAGTATGACTCAGCCACTCACTGTTGGATTTGTGGTTTAGGCCTCTCATCAGACGCAGCGAATCCAAAAGTAAGAGACCATGATCACATTAGCGGAAAGTTCAGAGGAGCAGCGCACAGTAAATGCAATCTTCAACTAAAGTTTGATCCTAAGACATGGAAGCTGCCCATCTTCTTTCATAACTTGCGAGGTTACGACTCTCATCTTATATTGCAGCAGTAACCAGCGCCTTCAGGGTAGCATGCATTGCACAGTCATCAGAAAAGTACATGTGTTTCACTTTAAATAACATGTCTTTCTACGACTCTATGCAGCACATGATGGGCTCATTAGAGGCACTGGCTATGTCCTTAAAGTCCTGCCCAATAACGGAAGAATATTTTGACTCAACGCTTGTTAGAAAGGGTGTTTACCCTTATGAGTACATGAACAGTTGGGAAAGGTTTGACGAAGATACACTTCCGCCTAAAGGCGCGTTCTTTTCTAGTCTTAGAGGAAAGGACATCAGCGACTCCGATTACCAGCATGCTCAAGATGCTTGGCAAAAGTTAGATTGTAAAACGATGGGAGACTATCATGACTCCTATTTAATGGCAGATGTATGTTTGTTGGCGGACGTCTTTGAAAATTATAGAAAGACCTGCATGAAACATTACAGTTTGGATCCTGCGCATTATATTTCTGCGCCCGGGATGAGTTGGGATGCTTTCTTAAAGTTTACTGGAGTACAGATTGATTTATTGTCAGATTTACCAATGCTTCAGATGATTGAAAACGGATTGCGGGGAGGAATTAGTATGGCATCGCATCATTACTGTAAAGCAAACAACAAATACTTGGATCATTATGATCCGAGTAAAAGGTCTAACTATCTCATGTATTTAGATGCAAACAATCTGTATGGTTGGGCAATGGCGCAATCACTTCCATTACGCAACTTTAAAATGTACACAGGTACGAATAATATTCAAAAGGCATTAAAGTGGTTGAACAGTTTTAACGCCCGATCAACAGCGTGGTTTCATTCTAGAAGTTGACTTAGAATATCCTCATGAACTCCATGACCTGCATAATGACTATCCATTAGCAGCAGAAAGTCTAAAGATGGATCCAAGAGAACCACCTAAACTTGTGCCTAATCTTCGAGGCAAAAAAATTATGTCTGTCATTACAGACTTCTACAATTTTATTTAAGACATGGTTTGAAGTTGACAGCTGTTCATCGTATAATTGCTTTTGATCAAAAACAGTTCATGAAACCATACATCATGAAGAACACTGATCTTAGAACTAAATCCACAGATGCTTCAGAAAATGACTTTTTCAGTTGATGAACAACAGCTGTTTTGGAAAGACTATGGAGAATCCCCACAAACGTAAAGATGTCAGATTGGTCACCAGAGAGAATGAAGCAATTAAGCTGACTTCAAAACCTAATTATCAGGACTTCAGAAGATTTCATGATCAGCTTTTTGGCATAATGATGAAAAAAAGAAAGTCAAATTAGACAAACCTGTTTTTATTGGGTTTACTGTTTTAGAATTATCAAAGCTTTGATGTTAGAGTTTCTTTATGACTACTTTAAGCCCTCGTATCCTGAGTCCAGAGTGCTTTACACAGATACAGATAGTTTTGTTATAGATATCCCTACTGAAGACATCTATAAAGACATGGAAATGGAAGTGGCTAAAGGGCATGCAGGATGGTATGATACATCCGATTATCCTAAAGACTCGCCTTTACATTCAATTACTAACAAGAAGGTTTTAGGAAAGATGAAGGATGAATTATCTGGAAAGGTAATCAAGGAGTATGTGGGGTTAAGGTCAAAAATGTACAGTATTTCGAGCAGGAAAATCATTAAGAAAGCAAAGGGAATATCTCGCAGCGTTGTGCAGTCAAACATATCACATGACAACTACAAGAAGCATTGTTTGGCAATAAGACTTTTCATCATGACAACGTAAAACTGCGATCTAATCTACATGAGATCAACAACAACAGTTGTAACAAAGAAGTCATTAGATAGAACAAACACAAAACGGGTGTTTGTTAATCCAGAGTTTTCATATGCAATTGGGCACTGGAGAACCGTTAAATTAATTAAAGCGGAACTGTGCCTGGCGGAATTATCTGCAGTTCTTCTTTCACAAAAGATCTTTGAGGAGCTGGCTGTTTTGTTGTGTCAGTTTCTCGTAAATAATACACGGGCGGATTCATTTTTACAATTCTTTTTATTTCGTACGGGTCAACACTCCAAACCGGATCTGTTGCCCTAATGCGAGTGTCCCCTTCTGCTTCCCCCCGGGAAATAAAGGTACCTTACTTTCAAACCAAATGGTAATAGTTTGCCGGATGAAGACTCTCCTTCAGCAACATTTATTGTTTTTCTTTTGATTGCTTGTACTGGTTTTAGCCCTTTAAATTCTTCATTATTCATTGCGCGCAAAACTGAGGGCAGTCTTCTAACCCATTCTGTGTTGCGAGAATTGTCAATCAGCTCTCTGTGATACTGGTAGGAAAAAAGTCTTTCAGCTAACTGTTTGTTAAAGTTTTCGACTAAAGCCTGTGATCTATGAACTCCTGGAATGCCTCTTTTAATGGTAACTCTATGTTTCAACAATAATTGATTCACTTGGCCTTTAAATTCTTTCCCATCATCGACTTGAATCATGCGAGGGAAAGTTAAGGGGCCTCGCTGGTATATCAGCTGTATAGCAACAGCAACAGCAGAAGCACTCTTTTGTGTTAATGGTTCTGCATCTTTGTATCTTGAAGCCATGTCAATGACTGTGAGTGCGTACTTAAATCTTTTTCGTCTAATCCTATCAGAGGGTAAATATAAAAGATCCATTTGATGGGTGTCGTTTCGGTATTGCGTTCACAAAGTGTGGTCTCTGTATTCGCCTAGGTGCAGGTAAATAAATTTGCCAAATCGCTTGTTTAGATAACCATTCCTTTGCTGTTTGTTCACTAACTCCCGCTGCTTGGCTTAGCTTTTTAATTGCTGTGATGCCCTTCCAATATCCTTTGGGCGAATAATAGATTTTGTTCATTTTTTATTCAGCCAATATTATGTGCAACAAAAATACACAACGGTCATACCAACGACAATAAACGCGATTTCTTGCATCTTTTGTTTTTCTGATGGTTGATAAAAGTCACTGAATTTTGGTGGGGGCAATGTCTGGACCGGTTTGCCTGTTACTAGATAATATTGTTTTATTGCTTGATCAACATTTTTAAATGTGTAAGCTGCATGCCCCTGTCTTTTCAGTGTGTCATTAATAAAATCTAACTGCTCAAGTCTCTGCCTTTCATAGGCGTCTTGTGCAGCTGCTAGTTGCTCCATAGCTTTGTTATGTCTTTTTCTCTCGCTGTCATTCCCCAGTTTACTAAATGCAAAATTACTGCCGCTAAAAGCAAGCGCATTCACCACAGCGCCGCCTATCATTATTGCGAGTGAAGCCATTTTTTATAATGTATTTTTTTTCTTACATATTTATATTGTCTGGAATTATTCCTTGCTTGACTAGAAAATCTTTCGTGGCAACCGAAGCTGCAATGATAGCAATTAGCTTTGCTGAATCCTCAAAGTCTAGTTTGCCAAGATCTGCTGGTTTAATTCTTAACAAGCTTTTACCAAGCATTGAGTATCCTACACTTAGTCCTCCAATAACAGCAGAATGGTATACAAGGTTGGCAATAGTTTTTTCGGTGCTCATTTTTTATAAAATAAAATAATTATAATTTAATAAAAAACATGAACAGTGATGATCTACTACAGCTACAAGGCGGCCAACCTTCCCGAACTTATGAATGACCAAGTTGATGATCAAGCTGTTATGCCCCAAAAAGGAGAGGCTGTATTCTTTAGCAGCGTGTGGAAAAACAAAACAGTTCCTCGGAACTGAATTCAGCATTGAACAGATTCAACAGATGTCGCCACAAGACATTATAAAGTATCATAACAGGTATGAAGCGCAGTGGGGTCTAGAATGGTGAAAAGTGTGGGGCAAACGGTTCTTAGTTTGTACACTAAACTAGTCAGTAGATTTGCTCCCATTGATTCTGAACAAGATCTTACGTATGATTTAACGCAAGATCCAGTTTTAACAAAGTCATTAGAGTCTCTAGGCTGTGATCTATATTACAGATTTGGAACATTGTTATCGCCATTAATCATGGGATTAATAACTTTTAATCATATAGATTTTATTTCCCTTCAAAATGAACGAGCTGGAAAATCATCAGAACCAGGAAACATTGAATCAGGTGGAGAAAGTAACCAAGCCAGAAAAACAGCAGAAAACGCTGAACCAGGTGGGGACCATTAAAAATCCTGGGCGTGTTGAAGCAGGAAAAAAATTAGCAGAGTGGAACAAACAAAAAAAATTAATGTTGCAGAATATCACTCATCATGAAAACATGACACCGCCAACGCCAGAACAAGTTGATTCAATGCCCGCTATAAAAACTCCATGTGATACAAGGGCCCCAAAGTCTTCATGGAATATTGAACTTAAAACTGTTGCCATTTTTGGCGCCATTGCTGCTGTTGGGGGCAGTTATTGCGGCTATAAAATATATACACAATTGCAACAGAAACAAAAGCAATCAAAAAAATCTGAACCATTAAATGCAGAAAAAGACAACTGCACGCCAAAACCGCCAATAACAAAGCACCATTTTGATCCATTTCAAATGGAATAATATTTTAAATTTTTTTATAAAAAATAGATCATGGCGTATTATAAAATGATAAAGTCAATAAATAAAGACATGGAGTCTATAAAAGACATTTCCATAGACCAGAATTGTAATCAATGCGGTTGCTTCGGATGTAAAAACTTCATTAAAATCTATGCAGAAAACGCTGAGCAAGACATCCTCAACGATGACGCGTTTTTTTGAGGCGTGTGTGTACTATCTTAGACATTTACTATTTAAGATAAAAACATAGATTGTATTTTTTTGATAATTATAAGATACTTAAATAAAGAACTTGGTTGTACTTAGAGGATGACTTAGTTATGATCTTAGGTTAACTTGGGTAAGAACTTGAGGATGACTTGGGGTGACTTAAAGATGACTTAAGTAAGAACTTGTAAATGACTTGAGGATGACTTGTGAATAACTTGAGGATGACTTGTGAATGACTTGAGGATGACTTAAGTAAGAACTTGTGAATACTTAAGGATGACTTGTGAATGACTTGAGGATAACTTGTAAATGACTTGAGGATGACTTGTGAATGACTTGAGGATGACTTGTGAATGACTTGAGGATGACTTAAGTGTGCGTGCGTGGGGTGGGGGTGGGGAGACGTGCGTGCGTGGGGTGGGGGTGGGGAGACGTGCGTGCGTGGGGTGGGGTGGGGAGACGTGCGTGCGTGGGGTGGGGGTGCGCAGGAGTTACCTCCCTTAGTGTCCGCACATAGCAAGTACAGGCAGTACCGTAGCCCTCTTGCTACTATAAATAGGCGTTCACCGCATGAACGGCTATTTATAGCAAGGCGGATTTTACCGTAGCCCTCTTGCTACTATAAATAGGCGTTCACCGCATGAACGGTTATTTATAGCAAAACGGATTTTACCGCAGCCCTCTTGCTGCTAAAATAAGGCGTTCACAGCATGAACGGCTATTTATAGCAAGGCGGATTTTACCGTAGCCCTCTTGCTACTATAAATAGGCGTTCACCGCATGAACGGTTATTTATAGTAGCAGTCAGCAAGGCTAATTTTACTGCAGTCCTCTTGCCACGAAAATAAGGCGTTCACAGCATGAACGGCTATTTATAGTAGCAGTCAGCAGGCTAACTTCACCGCAGGTTGCCTCCCACAACAAAGAGTTTCATTATACTTTCCTTCTTGCACAAAAAAAGTTTATACCACACCCCTCCTCTTTTTTTATCCGGGCTTGGGACCGGCATGGGCAGAGTTAGTGGGGTTTTTTTTTTAAAAAAATACTGCTTTGGCAGAGCTTTTTTGGCGGCTCTTAATCGCCAGTTAGTACACCTGTCGCTGAACACTTGGAGCTTTTTGTAAGAATAGTGGAGCCACCCACTACCCCACCCCGTTCTGTTAAGTGTACTAAAGAAAACTTGGTCTAATTTTGCCAGAAGTTTCGAAACTCATCATTTTGCTGCGAGTACTTTGCAATCAAACTTCGTTTAGCAAACAAATCATTAATGCTGATGTTAAGGTTATGAAATTTTGGGCAATAATAAAAATGTTTTGAAAGCTGCATCAGTTTTCTTGCATACGAGTCATCAATATTCATGTGCGTTCGTAAAAATGAACGCCATGTCTCAGTTGGTTTTGATCTTTGAAACATTGTTTGCGCCTTTTCAAGGCAGTGACCCATAATCAGAGCATGATGGATAGTTTTTCTTTCGCCAAGTTTTAGTAAAAGAGCACCACTTTGTAAAAATGGAATCATTTCGTCAACAGTCGAAAGATTATCAAGCCATCAACATCTCTTTCAGTAATATTGCCCAAATCTTTTTCTAAATCTCTTTGTGGAACCAACAAGCTTTCAAGGTAGCTGTGTAGTTCATCAATGGTTAGTTCTCGTTTTTCTTTCACCCCACCTTCCAAAAACGCAATACTGCTCTTTGGCTTACAAGGTAAAAAACAGCGCTCACCTAATTTTCTTTTGTTTATATACTCCATCATAAGCTTGTAGTATTGCATATGATCCTCCATAACACAAAGTTGTTCCTCTGTAAACAAAGCACGTCCGTCTCCATTAGAAGCCATGGCTAAAAATGGCCGGTCGTGTCAACACTGCCACGTCGACGTGGAGTGCCACGTAGCAGTCCAGAATATTCGTGAACATTTGCTGATGTAATAATGGGCAAGTTGCCCGCGGCGCACTTGGCCAGGTTAGAGACGAAACGCAGTAAGCTCGCGAGGCATGGGTTATTGATTTTTTGGCCACAACATAGGAAGACACACAGTTGCAAAACAAGCTGCTCGGCCTGCGCTGTGTTCTACCTAGCCGCGCATACGTGTGTGTGTGTGTGTGTGGTGTGTGTGTGTGTGTGTGTGTGTGTGTGCGTGCGTGTGTGTGTGTGTGTGTGTGTTTTGTCTGCCCGCCTCTCTGTCTGTCTGTCTCTCTGTCTCTCTCTTCTCTGTCTGTCTGCCGGTGATTCTCTCTCTCTCTTCCGCCACAGGAAAAGGCGGCTTTAAGGCCACTTTCGCCCAAAAACACGGTGGTTGAGCAAGTGAGCCAGGATTGGTAAAATACTGTTCTCTGGGTGACTCCATTTGAAGAATGACATAATTTTTTTTATTGTTCTGCGTCTCCTAGTTTTCTTGTAATTGACATTTTAAACATCGAATTTTTGACACACTTTTCTAAAAATAGCGCACACGAAAGAGGACTTTTACAAAGGGAAAGAACACAATAGTCTAAAAATAGTCTTTGAAGAAAGTCGAATTTCTCTCAACTGAGTTAGAAGGCCTAGAATGCTCATTTTTGTTTTAGTGCTCAATCGAACGTGTTGTCACTCTAGTTTCACTTAAGGTTGAGCTTCTTTGCTGGTTGGCACAGGGCTAAATTGCCATTAAATTGCTTGGTTTGAAGATGTTTTCTGGTGTGTTTTTTTTAGACCTATTAGCCTACTGTTATGTTATTGTTTTCAGATATGGTGACGAAGTACAAGAGGAAGACGGAGAGGGGAAAATATGGACATAGCAATTTGTCTGAAGCCTTGAAGGCAGTCAGCAACGGTGTTCCTTTAATCCGAGCCAGCAAAGAGTATGGTGTGCCTGCACGAACACTTCGTCGTCACAGGGACAAAAAGGTGCTTGAACCTGGGGTGTTGAATTTCGGACGATACAGGAAGGCCCTTCCCACCGAGATAGAGTGTCAGCTGAAAGAGCATATTGTTACTATGCAAAGACGTCTGCATGGGCTCAGAGTGAGGGATCTACAGCGCCTTGCCTTTGAAATCGCTGAAAAGGCAGGCCTTCATCATCCTATCAATAAAGAAAAAAGATTGGCTGGGACTGCCTGGGTCCACAGCTTTCTCGATCGGCATAACCTTAGCATTCGACAGCCACAAGCAACAAGCATTTCCCGGGCAGTGGGGTTCAATAAAGAGCAAGTCCAGATTTTTTTTGGCCTATACAAAGAGCTCCTGGACAAGCATCCCTACCCACCCTCGCGCATCTGGAATATGGACGAATCTGGTCTCACAACTGTGCAAAAACCTGGGAAGGTCATGGCTCCAAAGGGTGCTCGCCAAGTTGGGAAGGTGACCAGTGCTGAGCGTGGGTCTTTGGTAACATTTGTGTGTGCATGCAGTGCAGCAGGGGTATTTTTACCACCCATGTACATCTTTCCTCGAAAGAGAATGGTGGACACACTGATGAAAAACGCCCCAACTCAAGCAGTAGGTTTTGCAAGTGCAAGTGGCTGGACAGATTCTGACCTCTTTGTAAGGTGGCTGGAACATTTTGCGAAGTTTACCAACACCTCATGTGACAACCGTCATCTCATTCTGCTAGATGGGCATCACAGCCACAAAACACTGGCAGCAATTGATTTTTGCAGAGAAAATGGTATAGAACTTCTGACACTGCCGCCTCATAGCACGCACAAACTGCAGCCTCTGGACAGAAGCTACTTCAAGCCTCTCAAAACAGCTTTCAACATGGAGATGGACAGCTGGATGGTGGCAAATCCCGGCAAGCGAGTCACCATCCATGACATTGCTGGCCTGTCAGGAAAGGCCTTCATGAGAACAGCTCTTGCTGACAGGGCAGTCCAGGGATTTAGGACCTGTGGCCTCTGGCCATATGACCCAAAAGTCTTCACTGACGTCGACTTTGAGCCAGCCTTGATGACTGAAGAAGATCTCCCAGAGGCTAGCCCCCCAACTGCCTGCAGCCTGCCATGAGACTCCATCTCAGCAAGAAGATGCAAATGGTGATCCTCCGGAAGTCAGAGACCAGCCAACTGACCGCACCCCTGACCAACACACTGCCAATGTAGAGACTCCATCTCAGCAAGAAGATGCAAATGGTGATCCTCCAGAAGTGAGAGACCAGCCAACTGACCGCACCCCTGACCAACACACTGCCAATGTAGAGACTCCAGCTCAGGAAGAAGATGCAAATGGTGATCCTCCAGAAGTCAGAAAGCAGCCATCTGACCATACCCCTGACCAACACACTGCCAATGTAGAGACTTCAGCTCATCAGGCAGACTTTGAGGTCATTAGATCAACAGGAGACGGCCGGTGCCTCTTTAGAAGTCTAGTGATAGGCATGGACAGAAGGCTTCAAACTGCTCAAAGGGACGAGCATGGCAAACTGTTGAGCACAGTTCTGCATGCCGTCGAGACTGGCAAGGCAGATAGTCTCCGGGCACAGGTCATCTCTTTCATGTGCGACAATTACGACGATTACAAAGATCTTGATTTTGAAACAATCAACGCAGATTTACCGCACTGGATTCGCTTTGGTTCCATGGATGAACGCATTGTCGCCATGGCCGAGCCAAAATCCCTACCTGGTGAGCTTGAACTCGCAGCGACAAGCAAGGCAACAAGCTTTACGTTTGCGTACCATTCGGAGACACTCTAGGTTAAAGCGGCCCGAACAAACAAGTCTTACACATTTCTGACCAACATTTTGCTTGTTGTGTCCAAGCAGAGGATATCAAACTTGTGTACTAGTAACAGGGAAAATTAAGTTCCCAGAAAGTGATGACTCTTTTGTCACAATTGTGTGTGTGTTGTCATGATTGAATGTGCTCATTGACCACATTGTGACAAGCTTTCATGCCGTATCTACATTATCTACAGGAAAATAACCTAGTCGAGTTTGGTATTAAAAATTAGTTGGGATTTGGCTATTCAGTCATCTCAAAAGCACAGATATATTACATTTTTCATGACAACTACTAAATTATCGAAACAAAGCCCACTTGTAAAGGCCGCTCACCATGGAAACACATGTTGCACAACGGCTTTTTACACAGATGACATTCAGCGCTCCATGAAAGGCGGTTAGCTGGCTGTGGGGAGCAGCCATGCAGAAACCCCTTTCCTGATCTGCATACACGTTGGCCTCTGCAGCTGTGGTGAGCTGTAAACTCCCTTATCTCAAAACTAAGTGGCTTGCTGAACAGCTTGCAGGTCCATTGGGAAAAAAATTGTGCTTTTGGCGCAAACAGCATGGTGATCCAAACCTACGGAGAAGACACCCTTCCTTAGACTGTCGTCCATTTAGGACCATTGGCCCAGGATGTTGGCCACTACATTGTGTTTTGGATGGAGATTGAGAGCCTCAAGGTCTTTACATACACACTGAGATCCTGATGCTTCTTCATTGCTATCTCCATGTCCAACTGATTTCCCAACTACAGATTACAGACTACCCTATACCTCTCATCTTCATTTGTTACTACGAGCAGAGGACAACTCCGAGCCTCAACATCCAATAGAGAAGGTTTGCAGAACTGATCCGTGGATTTTCTCCACTCCCAAGGATCCAGTCCAAGAGACCGAGATTCAATGAAGGCAGAACTGCAACAGTGCTGATTCTTTTCCCTTTAAAGCCAGGCTGGAAGTAATAAGACGTCCAAACAACTGTCCAAAGGAGGTTAAATCAAGAAAAGAAGGCAAGCCAAGGCAAGTCAAAGAAGAAGGGAGCGTCATGAACCTGAAAAAGATTCAGTTCAGGAAGAAGAGAATGGCCATGTCTAATATGTTGTGAGCCTTATCGCACAGCAGACTCGAGATGTGTGGGTCCAGTGCCAGGTTTGCTCCTCTGGGCCCATGAGGAAGTGCACCCAAGGACGTCTCAATTCATCTGTCCGAATTTGACTCTGATGACTCTGAATAGGCTAAGAAGAGAGCTAGGCCTACTTTTTGTTAATGTACATCACGTGGTTTACTAATCAGATTTCCCTATGACTTCATCAACTTTCACTACAATCAACCATTCGTTGTTTTACTGCGTATGTATAGGCCTCAGTATCTTTACAATGTGAACATTTCATACTTTGAATTTCGATTTAATAGCACTGGACTGTTTATTCTAGTCGAGTTGTAATCAGCAATTTTCAATTTTTAATTTGAATTTCCTTATATGCAGACGTTATCTAGTCAGTAGGTAACCAAGTTTCCAATTTTTTAATTTAATTTCCATTTTATATGCACTGAAACTGTTTGTCTAGTGAGTAGGTAACTCAGCAAGTTTTCAAATTTTTAATTGAATTTCATTTAATAGCACTGGAGTTTATCTAGTCGAGTAGGTAATCAGCAAGTTTTCAATTTAATGAATTCCATTTATAGCACTGACTGTTTATTCTAGTCGAGAAGGTAACTCAGTAAGTTTTCAATTTTTTAACCTTTGGTACTGTATAACACTGTTCAGGTTTTAACCTTCAACATACTTTGAATTTGCACTGGATGTTGCAAT
The DNA here is from genome assembly GCA_018398815.1 of Conus ventricosus. NCBI lineage: Eukaryota > Metazoa > Mollusca > Gastropoda > Neogastropoda > Conidae > Conus > Conus ventricosus. The sequence goes on along the minus strand of CM031597.1, from coordinate 52,081,905 downwards.
AACTTCCCTAGTCAAGTGTTACTCAGGAAATGCTACTTGTATACAACATTTTGTTTCTTTATCCTTTGTTATGAACTTCATAAGACTATGAATTTAGATGTGCTGCATATGAAGAGGCAAGACGCCCTCGCTTGTAAGGCAAAACGCCCATGGTGGGCGATTTGCCCGCTCTCAATAGGCCTCTTGCCCAGGGCATAGGGCAAGAAGGCCAAAAATAATTTTTTTGTTTTTTACCTGCTGTGTTTTTATCTTTTATTCTACCCAGATATGCTTGTGATATGTTATAGTCAAGGTACACCTCAATAGATCGCACCTATTTGGAGCTGTCTGTGACTTCAAATGGAGGAATTGTTGGAATTCTTGCTTAAGGTGGGCTTCTTGCCCTCCTTTACCCTACCATTACCAGGTCGTTTGGTTAAACTTCCAACAAAAAGACTGAGCTGGCGAGTTTTAGACCTCAATCGCAACGAAAGACTGCGCAAATCTTAGACGGGTGCGCGCAAGGACAGGAAAAAGAAGTGAACGACTGTAAAGGGAGATAATTTTTAAAAAAAGAAAAGACAAGCAGCAAAATGCAGCTCAATGAAACAGCCCCCAAAGATCTTATACGGCGGTTCACCCAGCTCCGCACACCTCCAGTCCGCGCGCACTAAAGGCCGTGTCATTGCTGCGACCCTTTCCATGGGATTTAGAAGCATTTTACAGGCCGTTTAAAAATGCAAGTGAAAGAAACGAATTCAGAGTCAATCATCCGTGTCTCTTCGTGTTCATTCTGATCGTGACATACTTCTGTCAAAGAAGCTACTTTTTTTTTTTTTTTTTTTTTCTTTTTCTTCTTCTTTTGCTTCTGTCCGCGACTATCGTGAGGAGTTATCGAGGGGGGGGGGGGGGGGGGGGGGGAGTGTAAGAAGACACAGGTCTGGAATTTTTCATTTAACTGATTTTTTTTTTTTCTCGATACATTGGAGAGGATTTTTTCACAATCTGTGCACAGATTGGCCGACATATACGCACAAGGGCTCAATCACGCGACGAGAAAAAAAAAAAGCGAAAAACTAAAACAACAAATGAATAAAACAAAACAGATCCAAAAAAGTTTGAACATGCAAGATGACGTGTGTTCGGCTCACAGACAAGTGGAAGCTTTCGCATCATAAGCATTATTTCCACATTATGTTCGCATAGCTTATTGAAGCATGCAGACTACTAACGGGCATACCTCATCCAATGAATTTAGTGATCTCAGACACGCGCGCGCACGCACACACACACACACACACACACACACACACACACACACACACACACACACACACACACACCCGTGCACGCACATACCGTGCACGTACACACACACACACACACACAAACACACACACACACACACTCACACACCGTGCATGTACACACACACACACACACACACACACACACACACACACACACACACAGTGCGCGCACATACCGTCCGCGCGCGCGCACACACACCGTGCACGCACACACCGTGCACACACACACACATACACACACACGCGCACACACACACCGTGCACGCACACACCGTGCACGCACATACCGTGCACACACACACACACACCGCATCACCTGACACACACACAGAGATGATGATGACGATGATGATGCAACTTGAAAGCACGATGTCCCATCGCAGGCACAGGCGTTCCCAGACAACACGTAATGGACAACCGTTTGTAAGCGTAAGCATGAATGCTGATAATGATTGTTTCCACACAGGCCAATAACAGAGGATCTCACTACCATCATCCCTCGCCCCTCCCATCCTGTCTGTCTTCCGTCCCCTTACCACGATTTTACGCGCCATCATCATCAACAATAGCACAACAAATAATTCAAAATCATCTTCAATAATATCACAACAAATTATTCAAACATCATCGTCAACAATATCACAACAATTTATTCAAACTGTCTGATGAACACGACGCAAACTGATACTCTGCGCACGCACACACACACACACACACACACACACACACACACACACACACACACACACACACACCACAACACAGAACATCAGGAAAGGTGACACAGATTTATCATCAACTAATACAACATAACACTGAACAGAACCAACTCACCCTCAACTTGTACGTCTACATACAACACTGGGCACAAAAGCATACGGTATTGTACAAACTACCGCACATTAAACAACGTAACTTTGGAGTGGCAAAGAACGGATCACCAGAAAAATCACTGTTACTCAACGAAGGTGCTGGTTTCAGAGAATGTCACGAGAACCCACAGGTTGTAGAACAGAGGG
>CM031597.1:52069159-52079497 GCA_018398815.1 Conus ventricosus | reverse complement strand
CACAGAATTAGGCCTATATCGTGCAGCTGACCGATAGGCTATGACACAGTATAACTTATTACAGCTGCAAACAATTCACAACATAAATGTGTTCGCATTAGGGGGGAAAGTAACTTTGAATTTTAAAAACATTCCGTTTTAAAACTCTGATTTTGTTTTTCACTGGATTTAAAAATTTTAAAAAAAAAACACTAAAAACTGGGAATGACCGCGCTGTTTGTTGAAGACGGAAGACGATGATTGAGGCGACTATTTACTGCGCTGGCCACAAACATTTGGCAAGAGCTGACAAACTGCCGTAGTTTGCAAGAGTTCAATTTTGTTCAGTATGTACCGCCAATTTCCTACCCTCATCCCTCAAAAAAAAAAAAAAAAAAAGGAAAAGAAAGAAAAGAAAAGAACAGATACCCTGTTCTCTTAGCTAGTGTGTGTGGGCACAGGGTTCTACATATGGCACGACTTGTTCAAGAAAAACACGCTAGCCAAGGATTTACAAGGCTTTAGCAAACACTGACACAGGCTTGTTCATGGAAACTAGCCAGCCGTTGTGCGTTGGTGACAGGGGGTATGTTTAGAGTCACCATGCTTTCTGCAGTAGTACCAAGTCGAATCCTCAAACCATACCGAACCGCAGAGAGAGAGAGAGAGAGAGAGAGAGAGTTAGGGGGGGGGGAGGGAGGGAAGGAGACAGTCGAATGGTTTCCCCGAAGTTGGAGTATGGCTGCCTTACTATCGGGATAAAAAAAACGGTCATACACACCAAACTCCACTCTCTTTGTTGGATAGATGGGATAAATTCTTGCCTGTCTATACAGGGAGTGTCCGGAGGAGTATCAGCCTGCTTACGCAGAAAGAAAGAAGTCGAATGATGATAATAGCTATAACTAGCTTCTTGTCATACAAGAAAATATTCTTGAATATCTATATCTATCTATCTGTCTATCTATCTATATCCTTTTGACCTAAACTATACGATCTGTAGTCCTTGAGAAAGAGCAGCCACTCGAAACATTGAATATATTTGTCTACATTGCTCGTTTTGCTTTTTCATTTCAATTTTCTCTCTATTACATAGTGTGTGTGTGTGTGTGTGTGTGCGCCAAACAATAACAGCGTATTTTTCAGTTACAGCCGTAAAACACACACACACACACACACACACACACACACACACACACAGAGTTCTATGACTAGTGAGGCTGATGACTTGCGCCAAGGTTAGAGAGAGGGAGGGAGGGAGAGAGAGAGAGGGGGAGGGGGTGAGACAGACAGACAGACAGACAGATAAAGACTGAGATTGACAGATCGGGACAGAGTGAGTGGGGGAGGGGAGCAGGGCCGGAGGCGGAAGCATCATGTGACCAGCCAAAGGTTGAGAGGGAGACTACGACATGGCTACTGAAGGACAAGACAGGGAGAAGGGTGTGGAAGCCGTTGGGACGTGGACACCAACCCTGCCGAACCCCCTGCACAAGTGTGTGATGATATGCTCGAGTCACCCTCCCTCGTAACACGCACACCTTGAGACCCAAGTTCACACAGTGAACAAACGCACAGGGTGATTCGAAACGTGCTTTCATACATACGCGCATAGTCTATGTATATACAGCATGCACAAAGATTAGGTATAACAAGCATACACGCATGCAACATACAGTGATATAACCAAGTGTTTACAAATTCTCTCTCTCTCTCTCTCTCTCTCTCTCTCTCTCTCTCTCTCTCTCTCTTCTCTCTCTCTCTCTCTCTCAAAGATTTGAACTTAGATAAGATAAGATAATGTTGCTTATAGCCCAGCCGACCGCAAAGGGCCACATCAGGGCTGTATTAGTTCAAAAGAAACGAGAAAAAAGGAAAGAAAAAAAGGGGGAGGGGGTTGAAGACGAAGAAAATGAGAACATTATATATATATATAATATATATTATATATATATATATATATATATAAATGACTGGTGAGTTGAGTTTAACGTGGTGACAGCCCTGATGTGGCCCTTTGCGGTCGGCTGGGCTATAAGCAACATTATCTTATCTTATATATATATATACACTGGTATTAATTGGTCGTGGAGGAGGGGGGTGAGGGAAGGGGGGGACAAAGGGGAGATAAGATGGGTTGGAGAGAATGACACACAGCGAGTCGATTTCTGTAATCAGTGCAATATGCATGCCGCTTTCCTTATCTCTTAATATGGGGGAGAAACTGATGGATCTTATGCCACATACCTTATCTACAGGAAAGAGACAGACAAACAGCCAGAGACAGAGAAAGACAGAGACCGAAAAACAGAGACAGTGACAGAAACAGAGACGGACAGAGAGGGTTGAACAGAGAGAGAGAGAGAGAGAGAGAGAGAGAGAGAGAGAGAGAGAGAGAGAGAGAGAGAGAGAGATGATGATGATGATAATCTTTATTTCCAAGGCAAACACATGCTTTTTTTTCATCCGGGCCTTGAGAGAGGGAGAGAGACGGAAAGAGACAGAGAGAGAGAGAGAGAGAGAGAGAGAGAGTAATGGAAATTTAAAAAAAAGAAACAGACACACTGACAGACAGAGACAGCGAGACAGAAAGAGGCAAAGACAGAGTGAGGGAGACCGCGAGTCAGAGAGAGAGAGTAATGCATATTTTCAGCTCACCTGTCCTAGGCTGACCATCGCTGAGGGGCGGTAGCCGGCCGTGGGCGTTCGTGGTGCCATTCTCTGCCCCACTGTTGTACCTGGTCAGTTCGGCCATGGTCCCAGGTGACTGTACTCTCGTCTCGTTGGGTACGACTGGTCCACGGTGACTATCCGCAGTGTGTCGTTCGGGGTACGGCGGGACCAAGCGAGGCAACTGCAACCCCTATCACACCGTTCCCTCCCTTGGCTGAGCGTCTGGCCTGCCGACCCGTCTGTTTCTGCTGTATCGTATGTGTGTGTGTGTGTGTGTGTGTGAAGGGTGAAGCTGCCCCTGTTGTTTGGTTTGGCGTGTCGGCCGATGGCTTGCTGACCACTACCCCGAGACTGACCGGCGGGCTGGCGCGGAGAAGTCCAGCTGGAAAAGCAAATATCCAGTATGTCAGTGAGTCAACCAACGTGAACCCTTACCTCGAGGTCAAAATGTCATTGTTACGTCAGACTCAACAATGGAGAGAAAAAAAGAATAGGAGGTGAGGGAAGGGCGGGGGGTGGGTGGGGGGGGGGGGAGGAGAAGGACGCAGGTTGAGGACAGTGAGGACAAGAATGTCCTTAGGCTATTTCTGAAATGTGTACAGGTTGTATTTCCTGACGATGTGTACACGAGAGACAGAGACAGAGAGAGAGAGAGAGTATTCAAAAAAAGACTACACCCCCTCACAAAAGAGATGTCCTGTACACAAACAATCTAACAATACAATTCATTTTCAAAACAAAGAAAAGGAGAAGTTGACCAATCAGGCACAGCGTGTGGGCCGGATGAGAAATAGAAAGCTGTCTTTTAGCTTCTTCATGAGCAGATGCCGCATGCGAAATATGTCTATATAGAGAAGCGCATCTGTATTTTTTAATTAACTTTTAATTAATTAATTATGGAATTTATAATGTGCAAAATCGTGATAAAATTAATCAACTCTAAGCGCAAGGGGGGGGGGGGGGGGGAGGAATCTGCACACCCACACATTCACAGCTATACACAACTGCACATGCGTTATGGCTCTAAACAAAGGAATAGAAAGGAAAATCATGTACAAAATAAATATTAAACCATAAATATTAATGCACACACACGCACACGCTGTGGGCCATATGGCTCTAAACACAACTAATTCAAAAAGGAGAAACATGTACAAATATTGATGGATGCACAGCCCCCCACCCCCACCCCCTACACACACACACACACACACACACACACACACACACACACACACACACACCTACATGCGTGTCATAAATCTAACCAAAACTATCGAAAGAGAGGGGAAATTTATGCATTTCAGGTTCCCATGCCGAGTGGGTACAGGCTGCAGTGGGAGAAGTTGAGTAGTCGTGGAAGAAGAAAAGAGATGAGTTTTAAGAGCAGTCTTAAAGGAAGAGAAAGTAGGCAGTTGACGGACAGATTCTTGGCGGAGTTGGAAATTGGAATGGATGTGTTGCATAGTTGAAGAGAAAGAGAGGGGGGCAGTTGAGAGCTTTTGACGTGTGCTGATCAGAACTGCTTGTCTTGTCGTCATTGAGCTGAAGTCTGTTGTTTGTCATCCAGTTCTTAACGTCAGAGTAACAGTCAGATGTGCGAGTCAAGAGGGTCTGTACATTGTCGGGTGAGTCACTGTCATAAAGTTGGGCGTCATCAGCGTAGAAGTGGTGTTTAAGGGAGTGGGATTTGATGATGGTAGACAGGGGAGAGGTGTAAAGAGTGAAGAGAACAGGGCCTAGGACAGATCCTTGTGGAACACCACAGGTCAGGTTTGCAGGCCTAGAATGAGTGCCACTGATGAGTACAGTCTGTTTTCTGTCTGAGAGGTAAGAGGTGAACCGAGAGAGGGCCGTGTCGGAGATAGCAAAAGTGTGCTGGAGTCTGGTGAGGAGTTTAGTATGGTCGATGGTATCAAAGGCTGCAGACAGGTCAAGGAGAGCGACAAGAGAGACTCTTCCAGAATCGGTTGCAATGAGGTCATTGAGAAAGTGGAGCAGGGCTGTTTCAGTACTATGGAACTGGCCATAGGCTGACTGAAAAGCATTGAGGAGATTGTTGGCGGAGAGGTGAGAGTTCAGCTGATTGAGGACGACTTTTTCTGAAAGTTTTGACAGGAAAGAGAGGTTGGAGATAGGTCGGTAGTTTTTCAGTTCGTTTGGATCAAGGTTGTGTTTCTTGAGGAGAGGGCGAACAATGGCAGACTTAAAAGAATCAGGGACAGTTCCAGTTTCCAGGGGAGTGTTGATAATGTCAGTGATGAATGGGAGGAGAGTAGGAAGACTGTCTGAGTATAGAGAAGCTGGAAGAGGATCAAGTACTGTCGGGTTATAGAGAAGGTGGAAGAGGATCAAGTTCACAAGTTTTAAGAGACATCGATCTGATTGTATTGATAAGTTCCTCCTGTGAGACTGGGGTGAAAGTGCGAAGGGGTGAACCAGAGAAGGGTGGGTCGGGTGGGCAGGGTTGACAAGGTGTTGCGTCAAGCTTTTCACGGAGAGTTTGTATTTTGGTGGTGAAGTAGTTGGAAAATACAGCTGGGAGTTCTTCGTGAGGGTGTTGTTGGGAGAGGTGAACTTTTTTGTGTGCAAAGAAGATGATTCATAGTCGTGAAGAGTTCTTTAGAGGAAGAGGAGGTCACCATTTTGTTTTGAAAGTAGCTGGTTTTGGCAGATGCGATAAGGGTGGATACTCGTGTTTTTGCATTGTGGAAGAGTTGCTTGTGATTGGTGAGTTTGGATTTACGCCAGCGGCGCTCAGCTCTGCAACGGGCACGCTTAGCATGAGCAATCTCTGAGTTAGCCAGGGGCAGGGTGGGGTGGGGGGTGGGGGGGGGGGGGGGCGATTGGGTAAAAGACTAGTTGTAGCTGGGGCATAAGTGTCAAGGAGATGGTGGAGAGTGGTGTCAAAGTGTTCAGCGAGGTTGTTTGACTTTCCAGAAAGGAGACGGGAAACATCAGATGTACAAATAGAGAGATTGATAGATTTGAGATTACGGCGAGTTACGGTGTGCCTGGTACGAGTAGGAGGGGAGATGTGGAGAAAGCAGAGAATTGCAGAGTGGTCGGATGGCAAGGCACAAGTTATGCTAGTTGAAAGAACTAAACAGTTGCGAGAAGCTGGATTGGCGTGATCACGAGAAATGATCCAGTCCAGTGTGTGACCTGCTTGTTGGGTTGGTTCAGAAATGTGTTGCGTCATGTTGTGGCTGGATAGAGAGCTGCAGATGTGTTTGGTGTCATAGGAGTCGGGATTGTCGTAGTGGACATTCATGTCACCGAGGATAAGGAGGTTTCCTGGTAAGAGGCTGTTGTGGTCGAGTAGTTGATCAAAGTCAGACAGAAATATGGATGTGGTGAGCTTGTTGGCGGAGGTCGATAGACACAGGAGAAGGTGATGGAGTGTGGGGTGGATTGGTAGGATATTTCTACGTATTCGAAAGGAGGATGGGAGAAGGGGAGAGACTGTGAGAAAGACAGGAAAGGGTGGAGGGAGTCCTTACAGAGAATGGCAATACCGCCACCTGGAGATGGGCGGGGGAAAGAGGCAAGCGTGTAGTGACTAGGGTGAGACACTATTCAATTGGTTCATGACCGACCGATACGTTTTGCGCGCGTTTTCGTAGTTGCTATAATGCGCGCGTTGTCAAGTTGCCGCTATAATGCGCGCACTTTATTAACCGTGATGCGCGTATCTCTATAACCGCAATGCGCGCACTTCTCGCACGCACACACACACACACACACACACACACACACACACACAACACACACACACACACACACACACACACGCATGCCTTTTATCTGGAATCTGCGCGCTTCTCGCACACACACATACACCGGCCACACACACACACGTATGCCTTTTATCTGGAATCTGGATACACCTTTATTAAAATTTTTAAAAAGCACAGGAGTTTTGGTTATTATTATAATCAAGAAAGGAAAAACTAATATTTTTGCTGAATTAGTTGCTGAACATCTGCTCAGTCGTGACAGAAGAAAAAAGACTGACAACAAAACAACGGCATGCATGCTAGCATAGTACAAAATTTCCTGACGACTGAGCAGGTGTTCAGAGTTAATACTCAGTCTTTTAACTTTCCGGTTGTTTAAGTGCGCGCATAACGGCTGTGCAATTGACGGTGAAACACGCGCATTCCGGTTGTGGAAAACGCGCGCAAAACGGCGCGCGCATTACAGCGGTGCGCGCAAAACGGCAACTCCGGTTCAAGCCATGTTTCAGTGAGAAATGCAATGTCTACTTGCTCATCCAAGATGAAATCAGCTATTACATCAGTTTTGCCGTCTTTACATACAGACTGAGCATTGAACAGACACATTTTCAGTTTGTTAGGTTTACAGACAGAATGAAACATGGGTGATGATGATTCCTTTGAAACATTGGATAATTTTGAAGACAGAGACTTGGAGGAAAAAAAAAAAAAGAGGATGAAAACTGAGGCAATGAAGACAAGTCACGGAACACAGAGTGACATGATGATGATTGAACAGAACAGGGGTGAGTGTCACTGGGCTGCCGGAGATGGCGAAGACGGTGATGGTCGGGGCGAAGTCGGGGACGGTAGTGGCTGAGGATGAGGAAAACAGAGGGGGTTGTGAAGGTAACGCCGCTGGGACAGGGACCAGGCGAAGATGGCAGAGATGAAGTAAAGCAGTGGGGGGCAGGGGGGGGGGGGGGGGGATGGGAGCTGTTGAGGAGAGGACAAGGGTGGAGACGAGGATGGCAGAGGGCTAGATGACGTCAGTTGCAGTGGTAAAGATGGTAGAAGCAGAGGTGAGGAAGACGATGGGGGCGAGGAAAGATAAAGTGGTGGAGGAGGGGGGTGGGGAACAGGCAGGAGTTGAGATGCAAGGGCACTCTGACAGAGTGGCAGAGAGTGAGGAGGCTGGAGATGTGGTGGCAGATTCAGCGGCTGCTGAGAAGCCAGGCAGCCCAGAACAGCTAGCATAGCCAGGCTGTGAGAGTGAATGCTGGCAGCATAGGTGGACTGTTGTCGGGAGGTGGCATGTCAGACAGGCCAGTGGTAGGTGGACGTTGTCGGGAGGTGGAGTGTCAGGCAGGTCAGTGGTAGGGGGACTGTTGTCGGGAGGTGTGTTAGGCAGGCCAGTGGTAGGTGGACTGTTGTCGGGAGGAGGTGTGTCAGGCAGGTCAGTGGTTAGGGGGACTGTTGTCGGGAGGTGTGTTAGGCAGGCCAGTGGTAGGTGGACTGTTGTCGGGAGGAGGTGTGTCAGGCAGGCCAGTGGTAGATGGACTGTTGTCGGGAGGTGTGTTAGGCAGGCCAGTGGTAGGTGGACTGTTGTCGGGAGGTGGAGTGTCAGGCAGGTCAGTGGTAGGGGGACTGTTGTCGGGAGGTGTGTTAGGCAGGCCAGTGGTAGGTGGACTGTTGTCGGGAGGAGGTGTGTCAGGCAGGCCAGTGGTAGATGGACTGTTGTCGGGAGGTGTGTCAGGCAGGCCAGTGGTAGATGGACTGTTGTCGGGAGGCGTGTCAGCAGGCCAGTGGTAGGCGGATTGTTGTCGGGAGGTGGTGTGTCAGGCAGGCCAGTGGTAGGTGGACTGTTGTCGGGAGGTGTGTCAGGCAGGCCAGTGGTAGGTGGACTGTTGTCGGGAGGTGTGTCAGGCAGGCAGTGGTAGGTGGACTGTTGTCGGGAGGTGTGTCAGGCAGGCCAGTGGTAGGGGGACTGTTGTCGAGAGGTGTGTCAGGCAGGCCAGTGGTAGGGGGACTGTTGTCGGGAGGTGTGTCAGGCAGGCCAGTGGTAGGTGGACTGTTGTCGGGAGGTGGTGTGTCAGGCAGGCCAGTGGTAGATGGACTGTTGTCGGGAGGTGTGTCAGGCAGGCCAGTGGTAGATGGACTGTTGTCGGGAGGCGTGTCAGGCAGGCCAGTGGTAGGCGGATTGTTGTCGGAGGAGTGGTGTGTCAGGCAGGCCAGTGGTAGGTGGACTGTTGTCGGGAGGTGTGTCAGGCAGACCAGTGGTAGGTGGACTGTTGTCGGGAGGTGTGTCAGGCAGGCCAGTGGTAGGTGGACTGTTGTCGGGAGGTGTGTCAGGCAGGCCAGTGGTAGGTGGACTGTTGTCGGGAGGTGGTGTATCAGGTAGGCCAGTGGTAGGTGGACTGTTGTCGGGAGGTGTGTCAGGCAGGCCAGTGGTAGGGAGACTGTTGTCGGGAGGTGTGTCAGGCAGGCCAGTGGTAGGTGGACTGTTGTCGGAAGGTGGTGTGTCAGACAGGCCAGTGGTAGATGGACTTTGTCGGGAGGTGTGTCAGGCAGGCCAGTGGTAGGTGGACTGTTGTCGGGAGGTGGTGTGTCAGGCAGGCCAGTGGTAGATGGACTGTTGTCGGGAGGTGTGTCAGGCAGGCCAGTGGTAGGTGGACTGTTGTCAGGAGGTGGTGTGTCAGGCAGGCCAGTGGTAGATGGACTGTTGTCGGGAGGTGTGTCAGGCAGGCCAGTGGTAGGTGGACTGTTGTCGGGAGGTGGTGTGTCAGGCAGGCCAGTGGTAGATGGACTGTTGTCGGGAGGTGTGTCAGGCAGGCCAGTGGTAGGTGGACTGTTGTCAGGAGGTGGTGTGTCAGGCAGGCCAGTGGTAGATGGACTGTTGTCGGGAGGTGTGTCAGGCAGGCCAGTGGTAGGTGGACTGTTGTCAGGTGGAGTGTCAGGCAGGTCAGTGGTAGGGGGACTGTTGTCGGGAGGTGTGTCAGGCAGGTCAGTGGTAGGGGGACCGTTGTCGGGAGGTGTGTCAGGCAGGTCAGTGGTAGGTGGGACTGTTGTCGGGAGGTGTGTTAGGCAGGCCAGTGGTAGGTGGAATGTTGTCGGGAGGTGTATCAGGCAGGTCAGTGGTAGGGGGACTGTTGTCAGGTGGAGTGTCAGGAAGGTCAGTGGTAGGGGGACTGTTGTCGGGAGGTGTGTCAGGCAGGCCAGTGGTAGGTGGACTGTTGTCGGGAGGTGTGTCAGGCAGGCCAGTGGTAGGTGGACTGTTGTCGGGAGGTGTGTCAGGCAGGTCAGTGGTAGATGGACTGTTGTCGGGAGGTGTGTCAGGCAGGCCAGTGGTAGATGGACTCTTGTCGGGAGGTGTGTCAGGCAGGCCAGTGGTAGGTGGACTGTTGTCGGGAGGTGGTGTGTCAGGCAGGTCAGTGGTAGATGGACTCTTGTCGGAGGTGTGTCAGGCAGGTCAGTGGTAGGTGGACTGTTGTCGGGAGGTGTGTCAGGCAGGTCAGTGGTAGATGGACTGTTGTCGGGAGGTGTGTCAGGCAGGTCTAGTGGTAGGTGGACTGTTGTCGGGAGGTGTGTCAGGCAGGTCAGTGGTAGGTGGACGTTGTCGGGAGGTGTGTCAGGCAGGTCAGTGGTAGGTGGACTGTTGTCGGGAGGTGTCAGGCAGGTCAGTGGTAGGTGGACTGTTGTCGGGAGGTGGAGTGTCAGGCAGACCAGTGGTAGGTGGACTGTTGTCGGGAGGTGGTGTGTCAGGCAGACCAGTGGTAGGTGGAGTCGCGTGGCGCTGGACAGGGGCGGCTGGAGGCAGGTTGTGCCAAAGGCGGTGGAGGCGTCCAGCTCGACAGTGCCGTGTGGAGCGGGGCTTCGGACATAGCCCCAACTGACGGATGCGCTGGTAGACCTCTCTGCTGAGGTAGCTCTTGCTGTCACTCAGCACCCGCTGTCCGATGTGCTTCAA
>CM031597.1:52054159-52066659 GCA_018398815.1 Conus ventricosus | reverse complement strand
TGAAGGACCTTTTCGTGATCTCTTTTCCGTTAGTTGTAATTTAAAACTTTTGTTTTCGATTGACCACGTAAAGACTGCCCCCACGCCGGCCCACCCACGCCCCAACTTCATTCCTTTCACACATCTTTTCCCCTTAGCACAAATTTAAAAGACGCGCATTATTTTCCTAACAACGATCAAAAGGTTGCATAAATCCACAAACGCTTACAGTCTGAAAATGTACCACAAGTGACTGAGCGGGCAAGGAGGAGAGGGGTGGTGGGGGGATCCTATCCACAACAGACAGGTCGACAGTAACACTGATCTCGCCGCGGAGAGACTGAAAATATTGAAATAACCCCGGGCACATTTCATCATGTTCAAAGAGAGGCGACACGAACACTTTTTCGACGCGTAGATTTTGATTTTGTGTGTGTGTGTGTGTGTGTGTGTGTGTTCGGGAGTTCACATTCCGGCCACTGATAAGAGAGAGGGAAACGCGCCGGAACTCTTTGTCAAAGGTGCGCGCATTTCTAGGTCAGTGCACGATCAAAATTAAACAAACTGATATGAGTTCTGAAGCCGCGCATGGGCGCTTTTGTGAGGTGAAATAGAAACAGCCTGAAGGACGGAGGGTGGGAGGGAGGGGGAAGAGAAGAGGAGGGGGTGGGGGTGGGGAAGCACATGGCAAGCCGATTTATCTTACATATGCAACAGGCACACTGCGTCGTTCCATATCTACAGGTTCTTGTATGTTTAGGTATGAAGTGTTCTACGTTAGGTAGGTTAGTCGATAGGCAGTTCGTTTTAAGAAAGAGTCGAAGGCAGGCGGACATACTGGTAGACAATTTTAGACCGGGAGATCCTAGATCCAACAGACAGGGAGACCTCAGACCTGACAAACAGGGAGATCCCAGACCAAACAGGTCGATCCCAGACCTGACAAACAGGGATACCTCAGACCTGACAAACAGGGATACCCCAGACCTGACAAACAGGGATACCCCAGACCTGACAAACAGGGAGATCCCAGACCTGACAAACAGGGATACCCCAGACCTGACAAACAGGGAGATCCCAGACCTGACAAACGGGGTACCCCAAACCTGACAAACGGGGAGATCCAGACCTGAAAAAACGGGGAGATCCAACCTGACAAACGGGGGAATCCCAGACCGAAAACGGGGAGATCCCAGCCCACAAACGGGATCCCCCAGACCTGACAAACAGGGGATCCCAACCGCCCAAACGGGATCCCCCAGACCTGAAAAACGGGGAAACCCCCAGACCTGAAAACGGGAACCCCAGACCGACAAACGGGAGACCCAAAACCTGACAAACAGGGCCCCCCAGCCCTGACAACGGGGACCCAGACCTAAAACGGGGAGCCCCGACCTGACAAACAGGGATCCCAGCCTGAAAACAGGGATCCCGACCTACAAACGGGGAGCCCAACCTGACAAACAGGGTTCCCAAAAGCCTTAAACAGGGTTCCCCAGACCGAAACAGGGAGACCCCAACCGACAAACGGGGAGATCCCAGATCCGCCCAGACAGGGAGACCCCAATCCGACAGACAGGGAGATCCCAATCCGATAGACGGGAGACCCCAGCCCTACCCAGGGAGTCCCTTTTGGGCCTTTCCCCTTTTTATAAAAGTTCTGTGGGGTTTCTGTAATGCTGCTGAGAACACATAAAACACGATGAAACTTAAAATCTAGCCCCAATGGGGGTTTTTCCTAATGGATTCACATCCTCCAGTGGGCCGCGGGGCCCCCCTCGGCACATGGAAACAACCAACACTGAATTGGCTTCCTGCCGAGATATATCCACATAATCAAACTTAGGTAAAAAACACAGGGGAACCCAAAACTTTCCCCTTCCTATTTTGGGTGTGTATGTAGGGAAAAGTTTTTGCCTCATAAATACTAGCTCCCCATTTTTCAACAAGGCGATTAAATTAAAAGGAAATTGAACACTGAAATTTTTTTGAAAAACCCCACCGATTTATATGACAAATGTTTTTGGACTTTTCGCACACGTTATTGCCCAGTCAAAACTGGGCAGACCTTTGTGTGTTTTGACAGTATTTTAAAGATTTTTTAGCGGGTATTAGATTCTAACATTGGACGGGGGAAGAAAAAAACCCAAAAAACAGTAGGTCTGCATTCTTAGTGTTTCTTTTTTGGCTTTTGTTATCGCTAATGTTTTGAAGATGAACAGCTTAAAAAAAAACCCACTGAACTGAACCGAGCAACACGTTGTAGCCGTTTTGAAACAGGGGATCAAGCTATTCTACCCAAAGAGCTTGCCTGGCCCTCACAAAAGAACGAGCAAAACAACTGAAAAAGAGATGAACTATGACGGGATGGGGGAAAGGGGGAAGAAAAAGGGAAAGTTTGGGGGGGGGTCGGTTAGTGGGGGGGGGGAAAGGGTTGAGAGGGGAAAGGGGGGGGGGGGGGGGGGGAGAGAAAAAACATTTTTTTTTCCCATTTAATGGTAAAAACATTACACCCACCGATCTAGCTTTTTGTTGTCGTTTTTGTATCTGCCGTTAACATTCACTTAAACTGCACAATTCTTTCTATAAAATTCACGGAAAATAATTTAACCCCCTTCAAAGATTACCCATTTTATGGAACTGTTTCCTTAATTACATATAAAAGTTTTTGGGGGGGAAAAACCGGGCGCGAGGAAAAACGGACAAACCTACCAACCCAAAACCCAAAAGAACAAACAACAAGGTTTTTGCACAGAACGACAAATGCAGAAAAAAGAAAGGGAAATGAAATCCCCAAAAGAGGAGGGAGTTCGCAGGAACGTGAGGGAGGGAAAATAGGAAAAATGAGGTTAGAGTTTTTGGCAGGCCGGGAAGAGGAAAAATAATGTAGAAAAAAAAGGAAAAAAAAAAATTTGGAGTTTTAAAAGAGGGGAGGAGGGACGAAAAGGGGGGTGGAGCGGAGGGAAAAAATGGGGGGGGGGAAAAAAGAGGAGGTGGGGGAGGAGGAGGAAAAAAGCACAACAAGAACCACAACAAAGAGAACAGCTAAAAAACTAAAAAAAAACTAAACAAAGGAAAAAAAAAAACTGAGAAAGAATAGTTTTTTTTTTAAAAAAAAGAAGAAAAAAAGAAACACGAAAGAAATGAAGACAGAAGAGAAGATGCACCAAAGACATGAAGGCGGGCAGGCAGGCCGACAGACAGGCAGACAGGCGGGCAGGCAGGCAGACAGACAGGCAGACAGACAGGCAGGCAGGCAGGCAGGCAGGCAGGCAGACAGACAGGCAGTGACACATTCAGACAGACCGACACCGACTCAACCGACAAGCCCTCCCTGCAGCCCAGACGCTTCACCTTGGAAGTCAACCAAGCGCACAGTAAGCGAAACGGATGGAAACAAGCTGGCCTGGCGTGACAATGTGTGTCCGGTAACGCAGCCACTGGCCATCCGGCCCGTTCAAACGGCACTACTCTGACTGCGCCCACTACTTTTTTTTTTTTTTTCAACTACACGTGTTGTGTTCAGAGTGCACTTGTAACTGTTCAGTTGTCACTGCAGTGAGCAAGCACTCTTAACAACAATGATTACTCCTTGCCACATGTGTCGTTCATCAGCTCATATCAATTTCTACTACTCTATACTACTCGTGCAGTTTATTCAACACTACTTTTTACCACCATTAGCTTTCTTCTTCCTCCTCTTCCTCTTCCTGTTCTTCTTTTTTCTTTTCTTTTTGCTTTTTTTTTTTTTTCTTTTTTTCTTCTTTTTTTTCCTTTTTTGGGGGGGGTTTCAATCCGCGTTTTGTTACACATTTTGCTGAACGTATCAGCACAACTGACTACTTTTTGCTGCAAGTGTGCTTCAGTCAGCACAACTTTCTACAACTGACTACATTTATTAGATGCGTCATTTAGTCACTGTCGCCCGTTACAACTGTATTTCAGCTGCACGTTCATTTTCTCCTACACTACTTTTTTATCACTGTTACACACTTCCATACTCATATTGTTCAGTCAACACCGCTTTCTTGACTCACGTGTGAGATACAAAAGATAACACGAATCTATATAATCATCCTGTTTCAACTGTTCGTCATTAATATAGACATCATTATTCTGTGCGGTCATTAAAAGGATATAAAACACCCATGACAAAAACTGATATTCACATTTCATGGCATGTATAAACTTATTCGACATTTATGATGATTAAAAGGACACAACTATGACACAGACTTAAGTTCATATGTTATGCCATCAAAGGTTAAAAAAAAGGTTAAACAAAAAAATGTCTATCGGAAGAGGTAGACAGAAGATGAAAGAAGGAAGGACATGAAGAACAGATAGGAAAGGGCAAGGAAAGACGGAAGTGGTAGATGGCAAAGGAAGGGAAATCTGACTCTGGCTGTACAGGCCTTAGGCCAGTGGTCAATGAACCCTCGTTGAGAAAACAACGTCCGCTTGGACACCACAATGACCGGCAGAACCATGATCTGAGCAGACTTGAGTACTGGTTGGTTTGCAGTAGGTCTCACATCAAAGAGAAGACGCGGAGATGTTTCTTTCTCTTTTAGAAACCTGGTGTATTTTTATAAACACCTGCGCTTTCGACCGGTCTTTTGTGGTGTGGGTTTTTTTCCCCCCATTGAAGCCGAAGGGTTCTCGTCAGCAATATTGTGCAAATTTTCAATTTTAGCAACCCCATTCACATGCCCAGCTTGTGTATCCACAATGGAATGTATTGAAAGGAGAGGGGCCGGGAAGGGCGACGGGACACTTCGGGCTGAGGAATACTTTGAGCTGCCGGCGGCGGCCCGTACTGTCCGTGGGGATAGTCTGGACTGGGGGGGCGTGGGGGGGGGGGGGGGGGGGGGAGGGCACAACACAGGCTAGACCAACTTCCCACCACGAACACAATGGGTGAACCCGCTGAGTTACCCCGGACACACCGGTTGAAAACTGACGATGGCGATGTCTTGACAACAAAAAAGAATGAAAGAAAGAAAGAAAAAAAAAAGGAAAGAAAGAAAGAAGAGAAAAGAACGAACACTGGTCATCTTGGGGGTCACCGACGAATGTCCCTGGTGAGGGTCAAGGGGCAAGAACTCCGGAAGCAGAAGATTTCTTCAAATTCTAACAGCAGAAATGACATGTTTCATGCGGCGCAAGGAAAAGAACTGATGTAACACTGTATATAAAAGGATGAACATGCCAGGAATGATTAGAAAGTAATTATTCACTCTTTAGACCTGTTCACTACCAGATGTGGAATAACTATGAAAATGAAAAGAAAATTCAAATGCTGATATGGAGAAATGCCACACACACACATACTCTCTCAAAAAGAAATGGAGATTCTTGATACTCCAAAGTTCTATAAGAAAATATGGTATAAACCTCCTTCTGGAAAAGACCCCGCACTTGACGCTTTTTGTCAGACTCTCAAGAGTCGCACGACTGCATACAGGTGTGTACGACGGCCTAAAGAGAATCTCAATAAAGAACAACAAACGGCATTGAAACAACTGCGAGACATGTCTATGATAGAACTATACGTATCAGTACAGCAGACAAAGGAGGTGCCATCGTCATCCAAAATACTGATGATTACATAAAAGAAGCAATGAGACAGCTCAACAATGAATCCACACTACATCAAAGTAACAGACACCCTACTGCAAAAATAGCAAAGGTATCAAACGAGCTAGCCAAAAAACTGTATGAACAAAACATCATTAACCAAACCACCTATCAATGGCTCAGGTGGAACCAAACAAAGTCTGCTGTCACAGATTCTACACATTACCGAAAATCCACAAGGGACTTACCAACCCCCCTGGACGCCCTATTGTTTCAGGCATCAACGGACCGACAGAAAAAGCTGTCAAAACTTGTGGACTCTTGGTTGCAGGATCACACAACTCTCCTCCCAAGCTATATAAAGGACAGCACCCACATGCTTCAAATCATTGCAAAATGGAACATGGAACTGGGACCTTTTGAAGAAACCGTCAAACTGGTGACCATAGATGTAACGTCCCTTTACACAAACATCCCGCACGATGACATGCTGACTGCTATACAATTCTTCTTGGAAAAAGAGCAACTTCCGAACGATCCACCCCAGGAAGATGTTCTCAGAATTGCAAACCATGTTCTCAGTAACAACTACTTCATTTTCGAAGACGGATGCTACAAACAAGTACTAGGAACAGCAATGGGGACTCCAATGGCTCCAAGCGCCGCTAGTCTATTCATGGGATGGCTTGAACATCACATACTTCGAGACAGTCCTTTATACATTTCTTTGACGTGTGGAAGAGATTCTGGATGATATTTTCCTACTGTGGACTGGGACCCAAGATGAACTGGACCAATTCTTCCAGTTCCTCAACAGCTATCATCCAACCATCAAATTCACGATTTCTTCGTCGTCAAAAGAGATCGCATTTCTAGACTTATCCATTAACCCTCAACGACGGATTCTCAACACTGATGTCTTCAGCAAACCACTGACTCTCACGCCTATCTCCATAGTCGGTCTTGCCATCCCACTCACACTATCAAAAACCTTCCGTACAGCCTGTTTCTACGACTACGTCGGCTCTGCTCGACTCCAGAAACCTTTGAGGCACGCTGCCAAGAACTGGAAGAACAACTGAAAAACAGAGGCCACAAAGACACTACCATCAGAAATGCCAGACTTAAAGCCATGAGGATGCCTCGCTCGGTCTGCCTCGCATACAAACCTAAAAAGAAGAACCAACGAGTCCCATTTGAGTGACACAACCATCCCAGCAACCCTCCCCTCCGGAACTGGCTGAGAGAACTCCACAGTGAGATGACACAGAACAGTGAACACATGAGTAGGGCAATTCCAGAACCACCTCTACTTGGTGAACGCAAATGCCATTCACTGCGGAGTCTTCTTATGCCATCCATCTACCAGTGCCAACAGACCCTGATGCTGGCTCATTCAAGTGCCTGAGTCACAATGCATTATCTGCCAGGAACACCTTGTGGAGACAACCACATCCAAAACCAGCAAACAAAAGAGACATTCCACATAAGACACAGACTCACATGCAACAGCTCCAACATCATCTACATCTCTTCTGCAACACATGCAACAACACACAGTATGTCGGGGAAACTAAGAACACTCTGAAGATAGGTTTTACCTACACAGATCAAACATCAACAAAAAGACACACACACTAGCGCCTCAACACTTTAACAAACCGAACCACACACTGCAGAACCTCCGGTGCATTCCCGTAGAAAGGATTCACACAAACAATACAGACAGACGAAAACAGCGTGAACGATTCGGGATCTTCAAGCTAAAAACTCTGGCACCACGTGGGCTCAATGTTTTGATGTGACAAGGAACACAATGACGTCATGAATTGACGTAAAACTACCGAAAAGACAATAATGACGTTGCGTTTGTTTACAACGAAGAATTCCCTGCTGAGGAAGGCTAAGTAGCCGAAATATTTTGGATAACAGCAGATTTTGTTTACCTCATTGTTTCATTATTTATGTATTATGCGAGGTACACAAGTATCATTTTTGATCCAAGTCTGCTGTTTACCTTTCATCTTTAACGTGGTCATTTTGCCGTTTTATTCCTTGAAGTCAACGATCTCCTCTGCATCCCTTATGGGATCCGGCATGAACACCACGTCCCTTGACCAGGAAATCATCCAACTGTCAAGGCGTCAGGACAAGTTGAACCGTTTTAAATCACATCATCGTTCCTCTCTTCGTGTATGAAACACAACGTCATCCTAAGGTATGTGGCTAAATTTGGTAAAAGTGCGCTCCCTGAATGCGAGTACCTTCCACAAACGATTGACGACCTGATCAAAATCAAGTAAAGACATTGTTTATTCTGTTGTGAAGCTTATCAATCGCTAGTAAAAAAGAGGAAAGTGTAATCCATAGAACATTGTTCAAAATCCAACAATTGACAGACTTCCAGGAATTTGAGACATTACTGGAGCGACAGAAAAGCAAAACTCGTACACAAAACAGCTAAACAAGAAGAAGAAAAAGAAACTCGACAAACTCATAAATGACGCAAAGTCTAGCAAACCCCCAAGGAAATTTCTCCAATGAAAACAAAAAGAAATAGAAGATTCATCAGGAAAGGCAACTCCAACGGTAAAACACCATATGCCGCATTGCCGCCTCAACATGCTGGTGACACAGTAGTCAATCTGTCAATGTTTCCTGACAGAACATCAAAAGAATGTTTTAGCACTCGGACCAAAATTTGTCCAACCCCCCAGTCACTTAATCACAATCAATTAGAAGAAGATGTTCAAGAAGGATGCAGACTAGCACGTCTCAGAGAACTGTATTTTGATCCAGAGAACCAAAAAGAAATGGAGATTCTTGATACTCCAAAGTTCTATAAGAAAACATGGTATAAACCTCCTTCGGAAAAGACCCCGCACTGACGCTTTTTGTCAGACTCTCAAGAGTCGCACGACTGCATACAGGTGTGTACGACGGCCTAAAGAGAATCTCATAAAGAACAACAAACGGCATTGAAACAACTGCGAGACATGGTCTATGATAGAACTATACGTATCAGTACAGCAGACAAAGAGGTGCCATCGTCATCCAAAATACTGATGATTACATAAAAGAAGCAATGAGACAGCTCAACAATGAATCCCACTACATCAAAGTAACAGACGACCCTACTGCAAAAATAGCAAAGGTATCAAACGAGCTAGCCAAAAAACTGTATGAACAAAACATCATTAACCAAACCACCTATCAATGGGCTCAGGTGGAACCAAACAAAGTCTGCTGCACAGATTCTACACATTACCGAAAATCCACAAGGACTTACCAACCCCCCTGGACGCCCCTATTGTTCAGGCATCAACGGACCGACAGAAAAGCTGGTCAAAACTTGTGGACTCTTGGTTGCAGGATCACACAACTCTCCTCCCCAAGCTATTAAAGGACAGCACCCACATGCTTCAAATCATTGCAAAATGGAACATGGAACTGGGACCTTTTGAAGAAACCGTCAAACTGGTGACCATAGATGTAACGTCCCTTTACACAAACATCCCGCACGATGACATGCTGACTGCTATACAATCTTCTTGGAAAAAGAGCACTTCCGAACGATCCACCCCAGGAAGATGTTCTCAGAATTGCAAACCATGTTCTCATAACAACTACTTCAGTTTCGAAGACGGAGCTACAAACAAGTACTAGGAACAGCAATGGGGACTCCAATGGCTCCAAGCGCCGCTAGTCTATCATGGGATGGCTTGAACATCACATACTTCGAGACAGTCCTTTATACATTTCTTTGGACGTGTGGAAGAGATTCTTGGATGATATTTTCCTACTGTGGACTGGGACCCAAGATGAACTGGACCAATTCTTCCAGTTCCTCAACAGCTATCATCCAACCATCAAATTCACGATTTCTTCGTCGTCAAAAGAGATCGCATTTCTAGACTTATCCATTACCTTCAACGACGGATTTCTCAACACTGATGTCTTCAGCAAACCCACTGACTCTCACGCCTATCTCCATAGTCGTCTTGCCATCCACTCACACTATCAAAAACCTTCCGTACAGCCTGTTTCTCTACGACTACGTCGGCTCTGCTCGACTCCAGAAACCTTTGAGGCACGCTGCCAAGAACTGAAGAACAACTGAAAAACAGAGGCCAAAAAGACACTACCATCAGAAATGCCAGACTTAAAGCCATGAGGATGCCTCGCTCGGTCTGCCTCGCATACAAACCTAAAAGAAGAACCAACGAGTCCCATTTGTAGTGACACACCATCCCAGCAACCCGCTCCTCCGGAACTGGCTGAGAGAACTCCACAGTGAGATGACACAGAACAGTGAACACATGAGTAGGCAATTCCAGAACCACCTCTACTTGGTGAACGCAAATGCCATTCACTGCGGAGTCTTTCTTAAGCCATCCAGTCTACCAGTGCCAACAGACCCTGATGCTGGCTCATTCAATGCCTGAGTACACAATGCATTATCTGCCAGGAACACCTTGTGGAGACAACCACATTCCAAAACCAGCAAACAAAAGAGACATTCCACATAAGACACAGACTCACATGCAACACTCCAACATCATCTACATCCTCTTCTGCAACACATGCAACAACACACAGTATGTCGGGGAAACTAAGACACTCTGAAGATGAGGTTTTACCTACACAGATCAAACATCAACAAAAAGACACACACACTAGTCGCTCAACACTTTAACAAACCGAACCACACACTGCAGAACCTCCGGTGCATTCCCGTAGAAAGGATTCACACAAACAATACAGACAGACGAAAACAGCGTGAACGATTCTGGATCTTCAAGCTAAAACTCTGGCACCACGTGGGCTCAATGTTTTGATGTGACAAGGAACACAATGACGTCATCAATTGACGTAAAACTACTCGAAAAGACATAATGACGTTGCGTTTGTTTACAAACGAAGAACTCCTGCTGAGAAGGCTAAGTAGCCGAAATATTTTGGATAACAGCAGATTTGTTGTTTACCTCATTGTTTCATTATTTATATATATATATATATAAATATATATATATATATATATATATATATATATATATATATATATATATATATATATATTTGTTAAAATAGGTTTTTTTTTAAATGGAATCTACAAATTTGTTTCGAGCGCGTTGCGCTGTCATCAGGATGGTTTTTGGTTTGCCCACCGCCGATGTTATATAGCGTGTGGGCTCCCGTTTGCGGTTGTTTGCACGTGCGGTTTGCTGCACGTGTTTTTGGGGGGCTTCAGGTTTTTGTTTTGGGTGTGTTCACTAACAACGATTTCCATTTATGCCTGCAGTTGTTTACTATTTCTGTTTGGGACATCCCGTAATCACTACGTGTCAATATCACTAACGGGCTAAAGCTCTACGGAACACTAATTCTACGTATCCAAACGACTATTACCCGATATCACTACAGTGTCATTCGCAAGACGATTTCCCTTCATAACTTGTACCTATACAACTATTTATGATTACCACTACGATTTCCAGACACCGTCTTTATCGCTACGTCTCTATGTCACTCTATATCACTACGATTTAAAAAAAAGATGAAACAAATTACGAAAGAATGTCAGTGTGTGTGTGTGTGTGTGTGGGTGTGTGTGTGCGCGCGCGTGTGTGTGCATGTGTGTGTGTGTGTGTGTGTGTGTGTGTGTGTGTGTGTGTGCGTGCGTGCGTGCGTGCGTGCGTGCGCGTGCGTGCGTGCGTGCGTGTGTGTGTGTGTGTGTGTGTGCGCGCGCACGCGCGCACGTGCACAATGTCATTTTCTCTCTCTCTCTCTCTCTCTCTCTCTCTCTCTCTCTCTCTCTCTCTCTCTCTTTTCTCTTCCTGTCACCATATAGTATACGTAATACTGGTAAAATATTAGTTCGTCTCTCTCTCTCTCTCTCTCTCTCTCTCTCTCTCCTTTAATTTCTTTTTTTGCTATTGTTGGTATTGTTTTAAGGCATGACAGATACACATATATAAAATCTCTCTCTCTCTCTCTCTCTCTCTCTCTCTCTCTCTCTCTCTGTGTGAAGCGTGAAATTCACAGAATTCATTTTCCGGCCGAAAATCAATTTTCATAGTATGAAAATCGATTTTCTGTGTAAATTACTTACCAATAGGCCCAATAATCAATAACCAGGTGCAAATTACGCCGGTAATCAATAACAGGCCCCACCAATCAATAATGGGCCGTGTCACGGACAAAAAAAAGAAACAACCCAACTTGGGGAGTCGCCAGTCAATTTGTTCGGACATAAGTCCAAACTCAAACATCTTGGCGCCACGTAGACCGGGCCCATGGTTCGGATCCGGCCAATTAAGCTTAGTGGAGAGGCTTCACCGAGACGGTCCGACCCACCCAGACTGACTAAGCCGTTGTGACCGACGCCTCGATGTCTAGCGAGACGAGTCGTAGCGCCTTGCTCAGACTCATCTGGCCACTTTGTGGAACCAGCGTCATTGTTAACCAGACGTCGTGGCGCCCACCCAGACTCAGCTAGCCACTTTAGATTGACCAGTGTCCACGACTTAAGTCACACGGCGCCAGTAAGTAGGAAAGGGGGGAAGGTAGAGTGTGGTGGGGGGTGAAATCTGGCTAATCAATTAAATGACCAATTGACCACCACAGAGAGTAAGGTGTGTAGGCGTGACTGTCATGATTTGGACATCCAATGGAATTAGAGGGAGCTAACTTCGGGTGTCAGGGCGGTAAAAATACTGACCAATGGTACTCGCCCTTTTTTGGGAGTTCGGAACAATAAGAAGGATGTGAGAGGAGAGAACGAAGAACGAGGGGAGAACGAACAGAGAGAGAGAGAGAGAGAGAGGTTCTGAGTGGAGCTCTGTAGGAGAGAAGGCGAGAGAGAGAGAGATGAGGGAGGAGAGAAGAGAACCAAGTTGAGAGATTACAGAGATGTCTGCAGAGGGGACTGAGGAGAGATG
>CM031597.1:52033615-52053159 GCA_018398815.1 Conus ventricosus | reverse complement strand
GGGAGTGGGGGGGGGGGATCCTATCCACAACAGACAGTCGACAGTAACACTGATCTCGCCGCGGAGAGACTGAAAATATTGAAATAACCCGGGCACATTTCATCATGTTCAAAGAGAGCGACACGAACACTTTTTCGACGCGTAATTTGATTTTGTGTGTGTGTGTGTGTGTGTGTTGTGTTCGGAGTTCACATTCGGCCACTGATAAGAGAGAGGGAAACGCGCCGAACTTTTGTCAAAGGTGCGCGCATTTCTAGGTCAGTGCACGATCAAAATTAAACAAACTGATATGAGTTCTGAAGCCGCGCATGGGCGCTTTTGTGAGGTGAAATAGAAACAGCCTGAAGGACGGAGGGTGGGAGGGAGGGGGAAGAGAAGAGGAGGGGGTGGGGGTGGGGGAAGCACATGGCAAGCCGATTTATCTTACATATGCAACAGGCACACTGCGTCGTTCCATATCACAGGTTCTTGTATGTTTAGGTATGAAGTGTTTCTACGTTAGGTAGGTTAGTCGATAGGCAGTTCGTTTTAAGAAAGAGTCGAAGGCAGGCGGACATACTGGTAGACAATTTTAGACCGGGAGATCCTAGATCCAACAGACAGGGAGACCTCAGACCTGACAAACAGGGAGATCCCAGACCAAACAGGTCGATCCCAGACCTGACAAACAGGGATACTCAGACCTGACAAACGGGATACCCCAGACCTGACAAACAGGGATACCCAGACCTGACAAACAGGGAGATCCCAGACCTGACAAACAGGGATACCCCAGACCTGACAAACAGGGAGATC
The DNA here is from genome assembly GCA_018398815.1 of Conus ventricosus. Lineage (NCBI taxonomy): Eukaryota > Metazoa > Mollusca > Gastropoda > Neogastropoda > Conidae > Conus > Conus ventricosus. The sequence goes on along the minus strand of CM031597.1, from coordinate 52,052,364 downwards.
CCAGACCTGACAAACAGGGATACCCAGACCTGACAAACAGGGAGATCCCAGACCTGACAACAGGGAGATCCCAGACCTGACAAACAGGGAGATCCCAGACCTGACAAACAGGAGATCCCAGACCTGACAAACAGGATACCCCAGACCTGACAAACAGGGAGATCCCAGACCTGACAAACAGGGATACCCCAGACTGACAAACAGGGATACCCCAGACCTGACAAACAGGGATACCCCAGACCTGACAAACAGGGAGATCCCAGACCTGACAAACAGGGATACCCCAGACCTGACAAACAGGGAGATCCCAGACCTGACAAACAGGGAGATCCCAGACCTGACAAACAGGGATACCCCAGACCTGACAAACAGGGAGATCCCAGACCTGACAAACAGGGAGATCCCAGACCTGACAAACAGGGATACCCAAGACCTGACAAACAGGGATACCCCAGACCTGACAAACAGGGAGATCCCAGACCTGACAAACAGGGAGATCCCAGATCGACAGACAGGGAGATCCCAGATCCGACAGACAGGGAGATCCCAGATCCGATAGACGGGAGATCCCAGACCTGACACACAGGGAGATCCTCTCTTGGCCTCTTCCCACGTTCTGGATGAAACAGATTCTGTGGGGTTTCGTGTAATGCTGCTGAGAAACACATACAAACACGTATGCAAGCTATGAAATCATAGCACCCAATGCGGATGTTCCTAATGGATTCACGATCCTCCAGTAGGCCTGCGTGGACCGCCTCGTGCACATGGAACACACACAACATGAATTGGCTTCCTGCTCGAGATATATAGCACACATAATCAATAAACTTAGTCAAACACATGGAACACAACATTCTCTCCTGACGTTAGGTGTGTATGTGAGGGAAAGATTTCTGTCCATCATAAACTACTAGACTGCCCAGTTTCAACAAGGCGATGTAAATTAAAAGGAATGAACACTGCATAATTTTGAAAACACCACCGTATTTCATATGACAAATGTATTACGGACATCGCACACGTATTGCCCAGTCAGAACTAGGCAGACCTTTGTGATGTTTTGACAGTATTTTCAGAAGTATCTTTAGCGGAGTATCTAGATTCTAACATGTGACGGAGGTGAGAGAAAATACCAGAAACAGTAGGTCTGACATTCTTAGTGATCTCTGTTGGCTTTTGATATCGTCTAATAGTATTGAAGATGAACAGACGTTAAAATAACCACTGAACTGAACCGAGCAACACGTTGTAGCCGCTTTGAAGACAGCTGGATCAAGCTATTCTACCCAAAGAGCTTGCCTGGTCCTCACATAAAGACACTGCGCAAAACAACTGAAAAAGAGTGAACTATGACGGAGATGGAAGGGAAAGGGAGAATGAGAAATGGAAAGATTGGGGGGTCGGTGATAGTGGAGAGGGGGTAGGTTGAGAGGGGCAGGGGGGGGGGGGGGGGAGGGAGAGAATAACACTTTTTTTCCCATTTAATGGTAAAACATTACACCACCGATCTAGCTTTTTGTTGTCGTTTTCGTATCTGCCGTTAACATTCGACTAACTAGCACAAAATCTTATCATATATTACACGTGAAAAATCAACAGTTCCAACGATTACCATTATATTGGACACATGTTTACTAATACATATATACGCCATGGGCGGCGAGCGCTCGGCGCGCGCGAGCGCACACCACAACGCACAACATCAACAACAACAACAACAAAAGAACAACCACAACACGGCTGCTGCAAAGCATAACGACAACAGTCAGATCAAGAAGAGGAATGTAATAACAAATAAGAAGAAGGAGAGGAGGAGGAGGACTGGAAAAAGAGGAGGAGGAGGACTGGAAAAGAGGAGGAGGAGGAGGAGAAAAAAGGCACAACAAGAACCACAACAAAGAGAACAGCTAAAAAACTAAAACAAAAAACTAAAACAAGGAAAAACAACTGAGAAAGAATAGTTTTTTTTTTAAAAAAAAAGAAGAAAAAAAAGAAACACGAAAGAAACTGAAGACAGAAGGAGGGCACCAAAGACATGAAGGCGGCAGGCAGGCCGACAGACAGGCAGACAGGCGGGCAGGCAGGCAGACAGACAGCAGACAGACAGGCAGGCAGGCAGGCAGGCAGGCAGGCAGACAGACAGGCAGGACACATTCAACAGACCGACACCGACTCAACGACAAGCCCCACTGCAAGCCAGACGCTTCACCTTGGAAGTCAACCAAGCGCACATAAGCGAAACGATGGAAACAAGCTGGCCTGGCGTGACAATGTGTGGTCCGGTAACGCAGCCACGGCCATCGGCCCGTTTCAAACGGCACTACTCTGACTGCGCCCACGACTGTTTTTTTTTTTTCAACTCAGTGTGTGTTCAGATGCACTTTGTAACTGTTCAGTTTCACTGGGGGTGCAAGCACTCTTAACAACATGATTACTCCTTGCCAATGTGTCGTTTCAGCTCATACTTCTATACTTATACTACTCGTGCAGTTTATTCAACACTACTTTTTACCACCATTAGCTTTCTTCTTCCTCCTCTTCCCTTCTGTTCTTCTTTTTTCTTTTCTTTTGCTTTTTTTTTTCTTTCTTTTTTTCCTTTTTTTTTTCTTTTTTGGGGGGGTTTAATCCGCGTTTTGTTACACATTTTGCTGAACGTATCAGCACAACTGATACTTTTTGCTGCAAGTGTGCTTCAGTCAGCACAACTTTCTACAACTGACTACTTTATTAGATGCGTATTTAGTCACTGTCGCCCGTTACAACTGTATTTCAGCTGCACGTTCATTTTCTCCTACACTACTTTTTTATCATGTTACACACTTCCCATACTCATATTGTTCAGTCAACACCGCTTTCTTGACTCACGTGTGAGATACAAAAGATAACACGAATCTATATAATCATCCTGTTTCAACTGTTCGTCATTAATATAGACATCTTATTTGTGCGGTCATTAAAAGGGATATAAAAACCCATGACAAAAAACTGATATTCACATTTCATGGCTTGTATAAACTTATTCGACATTTATGATGATTAAAAGGACACAACTATGACACAGACTTAAGTTCATATGTTATGGCCATCAAAGGTTAAAAAAAAGGTTAAACAAAAAATGTCTATCGGAAGAGGTAGACAGAGATGAAAGAAGGAAGGACATGAGAACAGATAGGAAAGGGCAGGAAAGACGGAAGTGGTAGATGGCAAGGAAGGGAAATCTGACTCTGGCTGTACAGGCCTTAGGCCAGTGGTCAATGAACCCTCTTTGAGAAAACAACGGTCCGCTTGGACACCACAATGACCGGCAGAACCATGATTGAGCGACTTGAGTACTGGTTGGTTTGCAGTAGGTCTCACATCAAAGAGAAGCGCGGAGATGTTTCTTTCTCTTTTAGAAAACTGGTGTATTTTTATAAACACCTGCGCTTTCGACGGTCTTTTGTGTGTGTGGGGTTTTTTTCCCCCCTTGAAGCCGAAGGGTTCTCGTCAGCAATTTTTGTGCAAATTTTCAATTTTAAGCAACCCATTCAACATGCCCCAGCTTGTGTATCCCAATGGAATGTATTAAAAGGAGGGGGGCCCGGGGAAAGGGGCGACGGGACACTTCGGGCTGAGGAATACTTTGAGCTGCCGGCGGCGGCCCTTTACTGTCCGGGGGGGGAATAGTCTGGATGGGGGCGTGGGGGGGGGGGGGGGGAGGGCACACACAGGCTAGACCCAACTTCCCCCACAAAACCACAATGGGTGAACCCGCTGAGTTACCCGGACACCCCGGTTAAAAAACTGCCGATGGCGATGTCTTGAAAAACAAAAAAGAATGAAAGAAAAGAAAGAAAAAAAAAAAAGGAAAGAAAGAAAGAAGAGAAAAGAACAAACCCTGGTCATCTTGGGGTCCCCGACGAATGTCCCTGGTGAGGGTCAAGGGCAGAACTCCGGAAGCAGAAGAAATTTCTTCAAATTCTAACAGCAGAAATGACATGTTTATGCGGCGCAAGGAAAAGAACTGATGTAACACTGTTATAAAGGATGAACTGCCAGGAATGATTAGAAAGTAATTATTCACTCTTTGACCTGTTCACTACCAGATGTGGAATAACTATGAAATGAAAAGAAAATTCAAATGCTGATATGGAGAAATGCCACACCACACACATACTCTCTCAAAAAGAAATGGAGATTCTTGATACTCCAAAGTTCATAGAAATATGGTATAAACCTCCTTCTGAAAAGACCCCGCACTGACGCTTTTTGTCAGACTCTCAAGAGTCGCACGACTGCATACAGGTGTGTACGACGGCCTAAAGAGAATCTCAATAAAGAACAACAACGGCATTGAAACAATTTGCGAGACATGGTCTATGATAGAACTATACGTATCAGTACAGCAGACAAAGGGGGTTTGCCATCGTCATCCAAAATACTGATGATTACATAAAAGAAGCAATGAGGACAGCTAAACAATGAACCCCACTACATCAAAGTAACAGACGCCCCTACTGAAAAAATAGCAAAGGTTTTCAAACGAGTAGCCAAAAAACTGTATGAACAAAACATCATTAACCAAACACCTATCAATGGGCTCAGGTGGAACCAAACAAAGTCTGCTGTCACAGATTCTACACATTACCGAAATCCACAGGGACTACCAACCCCCTGGACGCCATTGTTTCAGGCATCAACGGACCGACAGAAAAGCTGTCAAAACTTGTGGACCTTGGTTGCAGGATCACACAACTCTCCTCCCAAGCTATAAAAAGGACAGCACCCACATGCTTAAAATCTTTGGGCAAAATGGAAAATGGAACTGGGACCTTTTGAAGAAACCGTCAAACTGGTGACCATAGATTAACGTCCCTTTACACAAACATCCCGCACGATGACATGCTGATGCTATACAATTCTTCTTGGAAAAAGAGCAACTCCGAACGATCCACCCAGGAAGATGTTCTCAGAATTGCAAACCATGTTTTCAGTAACAACTACTTCATTTCGAAGACGGATGCTACAAACAAGTTACTAGGAACAGCAATGGGGACTCCAATGGCTCCAAGCCCCGTAGTCTATTCATGGGATGGCTTGAACATCACATACTTCGAGACAGTCCTTTATACATTTCTTTGGAGGGTGGAAGAGATTCTTGGATGATATTTTCCTACTGTGGACTGGGACCCAAGATGAACTGGACCAATTTTCCCAAGTTCCTCAACAGTTTATCACCCAAACCCATCAAATTCACGATTTCTTCGTCGTCAAAGAGATCGCATTTCTAGACTTATCCATTACCCTCAACGAGGGGATTTCTCAACACTGATGTCTTCAGAAAAACCCCACTGACTCTCAGCCTATTCCATAGTCGGTCTTGCCATCCCACTCACACTATCAAAAACCTTCCGTACAGCCTGTTTCTACGATTTACGTGGGCTCTGCTCGACTCCAGAAACCTTTGGGCACGCTGCCAAGAACTGGAAAGAACAACTGAAAAACAGAGGCCACAAAGACACTCCCATCAGAAATGCCAGACTTAAGCCATGGAGGATGCCTCGCTCGGTCTGCCTCGCATACAAACCTAAAAAGAAGAACCAACGAGTCCCATTTTTTAGTGACACACCATCCAGCAACCCTCCCTCCGGAACTGGCTGAGAGGAACTCCACAGTGAGATGACACAGAACAGTGAAAAAATGAGTAGGGCAATTCCAGAACCACCTCTACTTGGTGAACGCAAATGCCATTCACTGCGGAGTCTTCTTATGCCATCCAGTCTACCAGTGCCAACAGACCCTGATGCTGGCTCTTTCAAGTGCCTGAGTTCACAATGCATTATCTGCCAGGAACACCTTGTGGGGGACAACCCCCATTCCAAACCAGCAAAAAAAAGAGACATTCCACATAAGACACAGACTCACATGAAACAGCTCCAACATCATCTACATCCTCTTCTGCAACACATGCAACAACACACAGTATGTGGGGGGAAACTAAGAACACTCTAAAGATGAGGTTTTACCTACACAGATCAAACATCAACAAAAGACACACACACTAGTCGCTCAACACTTTAACAAACCGAACCACACACTGCAGAACCCCCGGTGCATTCCCGTAGAAAGGATTCACACAAAAATACGACAGACGAAAACAGCGTGAACGATTCTGGATCTTCAAGCTAAAAACTCTGGCACCACGTGGGCTCAATGTTTTGATGTGACAAGGAACACAATGACGTGTCTGAATTGACGTAAAATACCGAAAAGACATAATGACGTTTGCGTTTGTTTACAAACGAAGAATTCCTGCTGAGGAAGGCTAAGTAGCCGAAATATTTTGGATAACAGCAGATTTGTTGTTTACCTCATTGTTTCATTATTTATGTATTATGCGAGGTACACAAGTATCATTTTTGATCCAAGTCTGCTGTTTACCTTTCATCTTTAACGTGGTCATTTTGCCGTTTTATTCCTTGAAGTCAACGATCTCCTCTGATCCCTTATGGGATCCGGCATGAACACCACGCCCCTTGACCAGGAAATCATCCAACTGTCAAGGCGTCAGGACAAGTTGAACGTTTTAATCACATCATCGGTTCTCTTTTTCGTGTATGAAACACCAACGTCATTCCTAAGGGTATGTGGCTAAAATTTTGGTAAAAGTGCGCTCCCTGAATGCGATTTACCTTCACAAACGGATTGACGACCTGATCAAAAATGCAAGTAAAGACATTGTTTTTTCTGTTGTGAAGCTTATCAATCGCTAAGTAAAAAAGAGGAAAGTGTAATCCATAAACTTTGGGTTCAAAATCCAACAATTGACAGTTCCAGGAATTTGGACATTACTGGAGCGACCCGGGAAAAGGCAAAACTCTAAAAAAACAGCTAAACAGAAGAAGAAAAAAAACTGACAAATCATAAATGACGAAAGCTAGAAACCCCAAGGAAATTTCAATGAAAAAAAAAAAGAAAATAGAAGATTCATCAGGAAAGGCAACCCCAAACCCTAAAAACCCCATATGCCGCATTGCGCCTCAACATGCTGGTGACACAGTAGTCAATCTGTCAGATGTTTCCCTGACAGAACATCAAAAGAATGTTTTAGCACTGGACCAAAATTTTGTCCAACCCCAGTCACTTAATCACAATCAATTAGAGAAGATGTTCAAGAAGGATGCAGACTAGCACGTCTCAGAGAACTGTATTTTGATCCAGAGAACCAAAAAGAAATGGAGATTCTTGATACTCCCAAAGTTCATAAGAAAACATGGTATAAACCTCCCTTTTGGAAAAGACCCCGCACTTGACGCTTTTTGTCAGACTCTCAAGAGTCGCACGACTGCATACAGGTGTGTACGACGGCCTAAAGAGAATCTCAATAAAGAACAACAAACGGCATTGAAACAACTGCGAGCATGGTCTATGATAAGAACTATAGTATCAGTAACAGCAGACAAAGGAGGGGCCATCGTCATCCAAAATACTGATGATTACATAAAAGAAGCAATGAGACAGCTCAACAATGAATCCCACTACATCAAGTAACAGACGACCCTACTGCAAAAATAGCAAAGGTATCAAACGAGCTAGCCAAAAAACTGTATGAACAAAACATCATTAACCAAAACCCCCTATCAATGGGCTCAGGTGGAACCAAAACAAAGTCTGCTGTCACAGATTCTACACATTACCGAAAATCCACAAGGGACTTACCAACCCCTGGACGCCCTATTGTTTTTAGGCATCAAGGACCCACAGAAAAGCTGTCAAACTTGTGGACTTTGGTTGCAGGATCACACAACTCTCCTCCCAAGCTATATAAAGGACAGCACCCACATGCTTCAAATCATTGCAAAATGGAACATGGAACTGGGACTTTTGAAGAAACCGTCAAACTGGGACCCTAGATGTAACGTCCCTTTACACAAACATCCCGCACGATGACATGCTGACTGCTATACAATTCTTCTTGGAAAAAGAGCAACTTCCCAACGATCCACCCAGGGAAGATGTTCTCAGAATTGCAAACCTGTTCTCAGTAACAACTACTTCAGTTTCGAAAACGGATGCTACAAACAAGTACTAGGAACAGCAATGGGGACTCCAATGGCTCCAGCGGCCGCTAGTCTATTCATGGGATGGCTTGAACATCACTACTTCGAGACAGTCCTTTATACATTTTTTGGACGTGTGGAAGAGATTCTTGGATGATTTTTTCCCACTGTGGACTGGGACCAAGATGAACTGGACCAATTCTTTCCCGTTCCTAACAGCTATCATCCACCATCAAATTCACGATTTTCTTCGTCGTCAAAAGAGATCGCATTTCTAGACTTATCCATTACCTTCAACGACGGATTTCTCAACACTGATGTCTTCAGCAAACCCCCTGACCCCACGCCCATCTCCATAGTCGGTCTTGCCATCCCACTCACACTATCAAAAACCTTCCGTACAGCCTGTTTCTACGACTACGTCGGCTCTGCTCGACTCCAGAAACCTTTGAGGCACGCTGCCAAAAACTGGAAGAACAACTGAAAAACAGAGGCCAAAAAGACACTCCATCAGAATGCCAGACTTAAAGCCATGAGGATGCCTCGCTCGGTTTTGCCTCGCATACAAACCTAAAAGAAGAACCAACGAGTCCCATTTGTAGTGACACACCATCCCAGCAACCCTCCCCTCCGGAACTGGCTGAGAGAAAATCCACAGTGAGATGACACAGAACAGTGAACACATGAGTAGGGCAAAATTTCCCGAACCACCCCTACTTGGTGAACGCAAATGCCATTTTACTGCGGAGTCTTCTTATGCCATCCAGTCTACCAGTGCCAACAGACCCCGATGCTGGCTCATTCAAGTGCCTGAGTTCACAATGCATTATCTGCAGGAACACCTTGTGGAGACACCACATTCCAAACCAGCAAACAAAAGAGACATTCCACATAAGACACGACTCACATGCAACAGCCCCCAACCATCTACATTCCTCTTCTGCAACACTGCAACAACACACAGTATGTCGGGGAACTAAAAACACTCTGAAGATGAGGTTTTACCTACACAGATCAAACATCAAAAAAGACACACACACTAGTCGCTCAACATTTAACAAACGAACCACACTGCAGAACCTCCGGTGCATTCCCGTAGAAAGGATTCACACAAACAATACGACAGACGAAAACAGCGTGAACGATTCTGGATCTTCAAGCTAAAAACTCTGGCCCACCACGTGGTCAAGTTTTGATGTGACAAGAAAACCCCAAAGACGTCATCAATTGACGTAAAAAATACTCGAAAGACATAATGACGTTGCGTTTGTTTACAAACGAAGAACTCCTGCTGAGGAAGGCTAAGTAGCCCAAATATTTTTTGGGTAACAGCAGATTTGTTGTTTTTCCTCATTGTTTCATTATTTATATATATATATATATTTATATATATATATATATATATTTTTATATATATATATTTATATATATATATATATATTTTGTTTAAATAGGTTTTTTTTTAAATGGAATCTAAAAAATTTGTTTCGAGCGCGTTGCGCTGTCATCAGGATGGTTTTGGGTTTGCCCACCGCCCATGTTATATAGCGTGTGGGCTCCCGTTTGCGGTGTTTGCACGTGCGGGTTGGCTGCACGTGTTTTTTGGGGGGTTTCAGGTTTTTGTTTTGGGTGTGTTCATAACAACGATTTCCATTTATGCCTGCAGTTGTTTACTATTTCTGTTTGGGGACATCCCGTAATCACTACGTGTCAATATCACTAACGGGCTAAAGCTCTACGGAACACTAATCTACGTATCCAAACGACTATTACCGATATCACTACAGTGTCATTCGCAAGACGATTTCCCTTCCTAACTTGACTATACAATATTTATGATTACCACTACGATTTCCCGACACCGTCTTTATCGCTACGTCTCTATGTCATCTATATCACTACGATTTAAAAAAAGATGAAAAATTACGAAAGAATGTCAGTGTGTGTGTGTGTGTGTGTGGGTGGGGTGTGTGCGCGCGCGTGTTGTGTGCATGTGTGTGTGTGTGTGTGTGTGTGTGTGTGTGTGTGTGTTCGTGCGTGCGGCGTGCGTGCGTGCGCGTGCGTGCGTGCGTGCGTGTGTGTGTGTGTGTGTGTGTGCGCGCGCAAGGGGCCACGTGCACAATGTCATTTTTCTCTCTCTCTTCTCTTCTCTCTCTCTCTTCTCTCTCTCTCTCTCTCCTTTTCTCTTCCTGTCACCATATAGTATACGTAATACTGGTAAAATATTAGTTCGTCTCTCTCTCTCTCTCTCTCTCTCTCTCTCTCTCCCTTTTAATTTCTTTTTTTGCTATTGTTGGTATTGTTTTAAGGCATGACAGATACACATAAAAAAATCTCTCTCTCTCTCTCTCTCTCTCTCTCTCTCTCTCCTCTGTGTGAAGCGTGAAATTCACAGAATTCATTTTCCGGCCGAAATCAATTTTCATAGTATGAAAATCGATTTTCTGTGTAAATTACTTACCAATAGGCCCAATAATCAATAACCAGGTTGGGAAATTACGCGGTAATCAATAACAGGCCCCACCAATCAATAATGGGCCGTGTCACGGACAAAAAAAGAAACAACCCAACTTGGGGAGTCGCCAGTCAAATTTTTTCGGACATAAGTCCAAACTCAAACATCTTGGCGCCAGTAGACCCGGGCCCATGGTTCGGATCCGGCCAATTAGCTTAGTGGAGAGGCTTCACCGAGACGGTCCGACCCCCCCAGACTGACAAGCCGTTGTGGGCCGACGCCTCGATGTCTAGCGAGACGAGTGTAGCGCCTTGCTCAGACTCATCTGGCCCCTTTTTGGAACCAGCCCTCATTGTTAACCAGACGTCGTGGCGCCCCCCCAGACTCAGCTAGCCACTTTTGATTGACCAGTGTCCCCGACTTAAGTCACACGGCGCCAGTAAGTAGGAAAGGGGGGGAAAGGTAGAGTGTGGTGGGGGGTGAAATCTGGCTAATCAATTAAATGACCAATTGACCCCCACAGAGAGTAAGGTGTGTAGGCGTGACTGTCATGATTTGGACATCCAATGGAATTAGAGGGAGCTAACTTCGGGTGTCAGGGCGGTAAAATACTGACCCAAAGGTACTCGCCCCTTTTTTGGGGGGTTCGGAACAATAAGAAGGATGTGAGAGGGAGAGAACGGAAGAACGAGGGGGAGAACGAACAGAGAGAGAGAGAGAGAGAGAGGTTCTGAGTGGAGCTCTGTAGGAGAGAAGGGCAGAGAGAGAGAGAGATGAGGGGAGGAAAGAAGAGAACCAAGTGAGAGATTAGCATGAGATAGTCTGCGAGGAAGGACTGAGGAAGGGTGTGGGAGAGAGAGGAGAGTTGCTAATTTTAATGAAGAAGAAAAGAAAGAAAAGAAAAAAGAAAAGAAAGCAACCATGTCCATTTGATAAGAGCAGACTGAAGAGAGAGAGGGGAGAGAGTGCAATGCGTTAATGCAGGAAGAAAGAAAGGAGAACAGATCGATGTTGATAGCCTGTTCTATCCTAAAAGGGGTTCGACCTCATACTGCAGCGTCACTTCGCCAAGCAGAACCACAGACCAACGCCAACAGTCTCACCTGACCCGGGCCATCAGACCAAAAACCAGTGCCGGCAGTTGTGTGTGTTTGAAAGTGACAGTGAAAAGAAAAAGAAAAGAAAAAGAAAGACAGTGATTCGTGAATAGTTAAGATCAACCTGGCCCGGTAAAGTAGAAATCTGTTTATACCGGGTTAGTTAATTGATGTTTTTTGATAAATGATTTTGTGAAGTTCAGGGAAGAGAGAATGTTTTTTTTTGTTTGATTCCATATGCATTATGGTTCTTTTTCTATAAACCCTGGTAAGAAAAATTTTATAGACTTTACAGTGGTTTGATGTCCCAAAAGCATGATATAGGAATAGTTTCGTAAGCAAGCTGTGAGGGGTTTTTGGGCTGTGCGCTGCCTTCCCCATCGACTCCCCCGAGGTTACAATTTTTTTGGCGAGCTTCCAGGTTTTCCCCCATTTTATAATTGTTAATTTCTAAGAGGGGAAAGCTGGGTGGGATTCAAGTTTTTGTAACCCAAAGGGGAAAAGGGGTTGTTTTAACTGTATTTTCCCAAAGATAGTTAAATACTAGGTTTGGGGCATTGTTTCCAAGATTTAATACAAGGGTTGGCATTTTTAGCCCCAGAGTAATCATTTCGCACAGATTTCCCATAATTCGCTTCAAAAGTTGGGTCAGGCGCTGGGGTTTTTTATAAAAACAACCCACGTTTTCCCCAAACTAATATTAAACATTTATAGGGTTGTGCTATTCGGGCACTCGTTTCGGTTTAACCCCCAGTTTGGGTGTCGTTGTTATAAAAAAAGGGTTTAAAAAAAAAAAAAAAAAAAAAAGAAGAATAATGGCGGGAAAAAAAGAAACCCCCCCATTGAAAAAACTTGTGAGTGTCGCTCGTGATTAAAGGTTTTTTCCCGGGGATGAAATTTTTCGTGCATTCGTTGAAAAACCCAAAAAGAAGGAAAGAGATGAACGGCAGAAAGAAAACCGTTCGCATTGGGAAAAAGCAGGGGCAGGAAAAAAGGGTAAAGGAGCGCAGGAAACAGAAAAATTAAAAGGGGACGCAGGGAAAAAGAAAGAATTTAAGCAGGGAAAAAGAAAGGAATTAAAAACTAGGGAAAAGCAGGAAACAGAAAGCTAAAAGGGAAGCCGAAACGAAAGATTAAAGGTTCAATTAGGCTAGAGAAAGAAATACAAAGGGGAGCCACCGGGATTTATTCCATCCGTGGACTTCCCCACCCCCGGCCAAAAATTCCAAGGAGACGGGAATAATTTTCCAAAATTTTTTACCTGGGGGCCTTTCCTTGGGGGGTTTTCTTTTTCCCCGGGGTTGGATTACAAATTTTTCCTGCTTCCCACAGAAAAATCTGATTTTGGTCTTGAAGGATCTTTAATAAGGTTTCCTACAGAAAGGGTTTGGGGAAAAATTTCTTCAGCTAAATTCAACAGGGGAGACGTACCTCATTCGGTGCACGTAGATCCTTTGAGAAATGGTTTAATTGAGCTACGAAAAATGGTTCCTGAGTTGAAAACTATTATGAGGGAAAAGATTTTGTAGGGTTCCCTGATTAACCATACTTAAAGAGAGCCCAGAGACACAAATTTTTGAAGTTCGCAGAGGGTTTTTAAAGAGGCACTTGGACAAGGTGCAGGGGAAAACAGGTTAGGGACGGGGAGGGTGAAGGAGACCAGGGGGTTTTCTCAAAGTCTCAAACCCTGGGGGGGCAGAAGAAGGGGCAAAGGACATTAGTGTTTCATTTGTCACAGGGAAAGGGGCATGTGGGGGGGATTGTCCTGAGTTTCCCGAAGGGAGCAGCCTTGCGAGGGGGATAAGGGTCCCGGAAAATGCAGGGAACCAAAAGGGATTCGTCTGAAAGGGGGGTGCAGCCTTGGGTAGCACGGGCACATCAGTGTCAGGGGGAGGGGACTAGGTTGGTTCGTTACCCGTGGAAAAAAGGTGGGAAAGGCCCCCGGGGGGGAAAGTGTTAAGACCCCTGGTTGTTCTGGGGGGTTTAACGAACAACGCTGGCCGATAAAGGGGGTTTTGGGAAGGGCAAACCCAGACCTTTACCCTAATCAAAGGCACGGGAGGGGGTTTTTCCAGTTGCAAAGATAAATTCGTCCCCCTTATTTCCCTCAGGCAAAGTTGTCTGCTTGGTGAGGGAAAAAACCCCTTTAAACGATTTGTTTCTTTGGAAATTTTCCAGGTGCAAGGGACCCGGGGGAAACCTGAGTTTTTGACTGCAAAGGGGCAGCATTTTCAAACACGGAGCAGAAGGAGGAAAAGGTTTTAAACCGTTAGTTGTTCCGGGAAAGGGAAAAGTGGGGCATAGACGTGTCCCCCTGATGAGTTTAGGGCAGACGGAAAAAGGGCCCCTTTCGCTCTTGAAGTTTTGGGGATTTGGAAAAGGGGGTGGAGAGAAACGGGGGGTTTTCTTAGGGAGGTGAGACAAAATTTTCTTGTGAAAGGGGGGGCTGTTGAAAACCGAGTGTTCACCAAGGGGAAGACAAAAGGTGCCCCACCAGTTAGGGGTACCAGCGTGTTATCGTGACACTGTCATGTAGGGGGTCACGAGTCGCTAAAGGCGGGTCATCTCGGCCCAGCAAAAAAACTAACCGAGTCTTTGATAAATTTCCCTTGGCCAGGGCAAGGGCAGACTTTAAGGGCTTTTTCTGAAAGTAAATGTGATTGTGTAAAAGGCCCAGCCACAAGAGGGGTGAAGAGGAAGGCACCTCTTAAACACCCCCCTTTAAATTTGGGAACACCTTTTCAGGAGAGTGGCCTGTTGATCGTTTGGGGCCCATCGCCCCCTTTTTCCAAAAGGGGCGGGCACAGGTATTTTGTTGCCCCTTGGGGACTACGCAAACCAAATACCCAAAAGGGGTTTGCATTAAAAGGGCTTTAGAAAACGCAAAAAGGTCGCTAAAGGGGCTGGTAGAACATCTTTCTCCTCGGGGGTTTTTCCCAAACACTTTTTCTCAGTGACGGGGGTCACAGTTCACCTAGGCCGTGTTTAAGGAGGTAAACAGGCTGTGGGGATCCCCACACCCTTCCACCCCATCCCCCCCAAAATGCAATGGCTTGGTGGAGGATTCAATGGTGTGCTAAAGGGATTTTAAAGAAGCTCTGTGGGAAAGGCCAGCAAAATTGGGGCCGATACTTCCCAGCGGCACTGTTTCCCCTACGGGGAAACCCCCCGGGAAAAGCACAGGTTTTGGGGGGGGGGGCCATTTGAGTGCTGATGGGCGGACAGTTGGGGGACCAGGGGGGCTTCTAAAAGGGGTTTGGCCGGAAAAAACAGGAGTCCGAAGAAGTAAAACCCCCCAACAGATCAGTATGTGGTAATTACGCAATGGGCCTCGAGGAGACATGTAAGGTCGAAGGGAGATTTTGGGCGGAGGTGGGGTTTCGCCCGGGAAAAAGCATAAAACAGGAAGGTGAAGAAATTCCCCTAAAGGTGGGAGATCAAGTCCTTTTTACGTTTCCCCACGGATCAAAACCCAAGCATGTTTGCTTTGGGAAGGGCCCCTTCCCATCTTTTTGAAAAGGTAAATCAGGACTACCAAATCGATTTTGAAGGGGAAAAAAAATTTCAAAATTTTTTTTCCATGCAAACTATCCGAAATAAAATTCAGCGTGGGGACCACCCCAAAAAGGGGCGCAGCAGAAATTTTTTTGATGGGGGTTTGAAGGAGCCCCAGCAAAAGGGGGAGATTTTGTTCCCTGATTTTCCCAGGAAAAGAGTAAACGGGGATGGGGTCACTGATGAAGGGCTAGACAGTGGAGACAGGGGGAAAATTTAGGGGGCCCCTAGAACAGAAATAGGGGCCCTTTGACTGAAAAAACCGGGCCGGACAACTCTAGAGAATTACGGTGGAGTTAACATACAAAAAACCCGTACATGTAAAAGCCTACCCAACCCATATGCCCCCAAGCAAGTAAACGAGGAGGAGGTGGGAAAAGATTTTGGCCCTTTGGGGGTGATTAAACCGCCCAAAATCATCATATATTTGAAAAACCCGCCCGTTTAGGGGGAAAAAATTTCGGGTGAGCATCGTTTCTGTGTCAAATATAGAGGGTCTGAACAGTGTCCCCAAAGGGGTCGTTGCGAGGTATCCCCAACGGGAAAAAGACCTGTTCGCTCGGGGTCGCCAAAACAAGGCCAGTATTTCACCAGGACCAAATCTGAGCGGGGGGTTTACGGGGAAAATTACCCTTAAAGTGAGGACCCCAAAGGAAGTCACGCTTTTTTCCACTCCTAGGGGGCCCTTATACCAGTGGCGAGTTTTCCTTTTTGGGTTAGGGTCCCCCGGCCTCCCCGTTTTTCTTGGGATGTTTAGGAAGCAATTGAGGGGTTTGGGAAGGGTTTTTGTGAATTTCATGGATGACATTCTGATGCATCCGGGGACATGGGGGGACCCAAAATGGGGCAGCTGGGGAGCAGTTTTAGAGGGGTTGAGGAAACCCCCCCCCTTAAAAACCCCCAGCCCAACAAAGTCCCGGGTTTGGGTTTTTTTCCAAAGGGCCCTGGAGTTCCTAGGTTTTGTTGTCGGAGGCGACACAAAAAGGAAAGGGGGGGGAAAAGGGGAAAAGGTGGAGAAGTGAGGGAATTCAGAAAAACCAAAGACCAAAACAGAAGTCAGGAGTCGCTAGGTTTTTTTTGGGTTTCAATGGGGAAAGTTTTGTCCCAAATTTTGCTGCGATACGGCCCTCCAGTGTTTTTGGTCAAGGCGGGGAAAACCCGGAGTGGTCGAGTGGCCCGGGACGCTGCAGGGGAAAGCACTGGACGGTTTTTGGGAAAAGACTAGGTTCCCGCCCCTTTGAAGACAAAAAATTTTTAATTGCCCAAAAACCATTTTGTTGCGGACAAAATTGTATCAGGCGGTGGGATGGGTGCAGTTTGTTCCCAGGAGCTTTGAAGGGGGGGATTTTCCCTGGAGTTTTGCTAGCAGGAAGTTGAAAAGTGGAGGAAGGGTCCCGAAAGGGTGGAGAAGGAGTGTTTACGTGTGTGGGCCGTGCAAAAGGGTTCCACAAATACTTGTAGGGAAAAGAGTTCGTGATAGAGAAGATCCCCAACCACTCAAATTCCTGCGGGAGGCACGGGAAAAAACAGAAAGGGTTCTGCGTTGGGGCCCAAGGGGGCATGCACCCCTACGGGTACCGAGGCAGTACTTTCCCGGGTTTGGGACAAAAATGTCGGAGCTAAACTTTAAACCCCCTTTGTAGTTTTGAAAGCGCAACTCAGAGGAAGTCGCCCATACCCGGGTGCTTTTTGATAAAAGTGTTGAATTCCCAGTTATTTTGATTGGTAGGGGTTCTTTCCCCAGTTGGCTTTTGGTTCAAATTTTTTTTGGTGTGAGACTTTTTCCCATTTTTTTATTTGTGAGATTTGTTATTTTGGAAAGTAGTTATGCTTGGAGCATACGGGTCCCCTTTAGTGATGCATTTTTAAATTAAGTGGGTTGGAGATTCCTCAGTGAAGTGTAAGGATCGTGATCAATTATATTGTGTTTTTTCATAAGAATTGTGAAGAGAAGATATGGCAAAACCCAGGTAGGGGGAACGCATAAGTGCGCACAGAGGGCTTAAAAATGATTAAATAACGCAAGAGCGCACGGCCCCTGATAACTCTTTGGATTTGGGATTTACTAAAGAGAATTTTTTTAACTTAAAACAGTTGGTGGTAAAGTATTTTTTTTAAAAATTTGCAGTGTAGCTTTTTGTGTCAGCAAAATTTGGTTGTTGTTTTTTGGGGGGCCTTTTTTTTGGACAAAGGGGGAGCTTTGGGCTTTTTCAAGGGGGGAAAATTTCAAAGGGCAAAAAAAAAAAACAAAACCCCAAATTGGGGGAGTCCCCGTCAATTTGTTTCGGGGCAAAAAAGTCCCCAAAATCAAACAACTTGGCGCCACGTAAACCGGGGCCCCTGGTTCGGATCCGGCAATTAAGCTTTGTGGGGGGAGGCTTTTCCCCCAGACGGTCCGACCCCCCCAGACTGACTAAGCCGTTTGAACCCATCCTCGATTTCTAGCGGACGAGTCGTTTGCGCCTTGTCAAACTCAATTTGGGCCCCTTTGTGGAACCAGCGTCATTGTTAACCAACGTCGTGGCGCCCAAACCCCGAAATCAGCTAGCCCTTTTTTGATTGACCATGTCCACGACTTTAAATCACACGGGGCCATTTAATTTGGAAAAGGGGGGGGGTAGGTGGGGGTGGGGGGGAAAACTGGGTAATCAATTAAAAGACCCTTTTACCACCACAGAGAGTAAGGGTGTTTTAGGCGTGACTGTCATGATTTGGACATCCCAAAAGAATTGAAGGGGCTAACTTCCCGGGTTTTTCCCGGGGGGTAAAAAAACTGACCCAAAGGGACTCGCCCTTTTTTGGGGGTTCGGAACAATAAAAAAGGATGGAAGGGGGGGAGAGAAGGAAGAACGAGGGGGAGAACGAACAGAGGAAAAGATAGGGGAGAGAGGTTCTGAGTGGAGCTCTTTTAAAAGGGGGAAGGGCGAGGAAAAGAGAGATGAGGGGGGGAGAGAAAAGGGGGAACCCAAATTTGGAAAATTGGGATTTAAAAGTCTTTCGAGGAAGGACTGAGGAAAAGATGTGGAGAAGAGGAGAGGTTTCAATTAATTTAAAAGGGGAAAAAAAAGAAAAAAAAAAGAAAAAAAAAAAACAAAACCATGTCCATTTGATAAGAGAAACAGGAAAAGAGAGAGAGAGAGAGTGCAATGCGTTTAAAGCAGGAAGAAAGAAAGGCCCCTCATGTTGATAGTCAATGTTCTATCCTAACCGGGGGTTCGACCTCATACCTGGCAGCGTCACTTCGCCAAGCAGAACCACAGACCAACGCCAACAGTCTCACCTGACCAGGCGCCATCAGACCAACACCAGTGCCGGCAGTTGTGTCGTGTTGTGAAAGTGACAGTGAAAAGAAAAAGAAAAGAAAAGAAAAGACAGTGATTCGTGAATAGTTAAGATCACCTGGCCAGGTAAAGTAGAAATCTGTTTATACCCGGGTTAGTTAATGATGTTTTAGATAAATGATTTTGTGAAGTTCAGGAAGAGAGAATGTTTTATTTTGTTTGATTCCATATGCATTGATGGTTCGTTCTATGAACATGTGTAGTAAAGTTATAGACTTTACTAGTGGTTTGATGTGACGAATGCATGATATATGAATGA
>CM031597.1:51999599-52033515 GCA_018398815.1 Conus ventricosus | reverse complement strand
GATCGTAAGCAAGCTGTGAGTGTGTTTGGGCTGTGCGCTAGTCCTTCCTCCACTGACATTACAACGAGGTTGACAGGCCGAAAATCAATTTTATGTGCAAATTATTTACCAAAATCAATGTTAGGTGTAATAATCAATAATCGGTCCCGCTAATCGATTATCAGACGTTATTTGCACCTGGTTATTCATTATTGGGCCTATTGGTAAGTAATTTGCTTATAAAATTGATTTTCATACTATGAAAATTGATTTTCGGCCGGAAAGTGAATTGTGTGCATCTCACGAAAATCGATTTTCATAGTACGAAAATCGATTTTATGTGCAAATTACTTACCAACAGACCCGATAATCAATAACCAGGTGCAAATTATGCCGGAAATTAACAACCGGCCCGATAATCAATAACCGGCCAAAAATCAATTATATGTGCAAATTATTTACCAAAATCAATATTAGGTGTAAAAAGCAATAACCGGTTCGATAATCGATTATCAGGCGTTATTTGCACCTGGTTATTGATTATCGGGCCTATTGATAAATAATTTGCACATGAAAATAATTTTCATTCGATGAAAATCGATTTTCGGACGGAAAGTGAATTTTTGCATTTCACGCTTCATCTCTCTCTCTCTCTCTCTCTCTCTCTCTCTCTCTCTCTCTCATTCCAATTAAGTGTCACAGAGGTCTGAATTTAAAAGTAATGAGGTTTCTTTTTGTTTGTTTTGTTTGTTTTTCTTTGTTTGTTTGTTTTGTTTTGTTTTGTTTTTGTTGCTCCATATAAAATTTTCATGGATATCCCATGAATAAATATCTAATGAGGAGAGAGAGAGAGAGAGAGAGAGAGAGAGAGAGAGAGAGTCTTCGCTTAGTCATGTAGCAATAGCACTACGTATTCAAACCTCTACCTTGTTTCGGCACTACGAGAAGTAACGAAAAGTAGCTAAAAAGCGACTGCCCTCTGTCACTAATGGACATTTTTGATTAGCTCTATATAGATGGCAAAACAGGCGAAAGAAGCTCAAAGGCTGACTTGCGATCTCTATTGGCTACTGTCCTTTAGCACTACGTGGCAGTAGCTCTACATACTTTCGTGTGTTTTGTTTTCTATTTCTTTCTTTAGCACTACGTGGCAATAGCTTTACATGATGAAAATGTAGAACTGCTGCACTGGCAGCGCTGATTTTTGTATTGAACAGACTAGGCCTATTACTCATCAATTAAATACCGATAATGTTTTGAGCACAATGCCTTCTGCCCACCTTGTTGAGAGAGAACGAACGAACGAACGAATTTTTATTTTCAGAGGGTAATGGAATAAGCATCACTGCTTTTTTACATCCAGCCCTCCGGAGAGAGAGAGAGAGAGAGAGAGAGAGAGAGAGAGAGAGAGAGAGAGAGAGAGAGAGAGATCTTAGATTTTATCTCTTTCTGTCTCTCTGAATCTCTCTCTGTCTCCGCATCTCTCTGTCTCCGCATCTCTCTCTCTCTTTTTCTAATTATCTCTGTCTCTCTGTCTTTGTCTCTCTCTAATTATCTCTTTCTGTCTCTCTTCTCTGTCTGTCTGTCTGTCTGTCTGTCTGTCTGTCTCTCTCTCTCTCCTCTCTCTCTCTCTCTCTCTCTCTCTCTCTCTTCTCCATTTCTGTATTTTGGTAATTTCAATTATCGTAATTTAATACAACTCTGAACTCTGAACATTTTTATTGTACTTTGGCCTTAGGCCAGGGGCTGTTGGCCATAATGCGGAGGAGGGATGGAACTAGGAAAGAAAATGATTTACAAAAAGATATTTTGACGCACTAAACCATCCACATATACTCAGGGACTCAGGAATTTTAACGTAAGGTCACCAACCCGTATAGCTATGGAAACACGCGTGTACTGACACATTAACTAAAGAACTGTAAATGAACAACAAATTAATGAGTAACAATGACTCCTGTCACCAAATACAGAGAAAAACAAAGCAAAGCAAAGAAAGGATCAATACAATCTTGTAACAATTAAATGTAGTCCGTCTCTTCTCTTGGGTTTAAAGCATAAAATATGAAGATTGCAACATATCTAGTCAGGATACAACTTGGATTCTGTAACAAGTATGACAATCCGGTCACGTACGATACGAGGACACGTACGGCACGGTAGGTAGGTGGTGGAACATAGGCCTGGGGGAATATAGAGGTGGGGGAACATAGAACTGGGGAAAATGGAGGTGTGGGAACATAGGACCTGGGGGAATATGGAGGTGGGGGAACATAGATGTAATGAGTCGGCCGAATGTTCTCGAGCATTTAGGCAAATTAAGGGTAGTTGCTGTTGTTGAGAGCACGTTCCTTGGGTCTTCAAGTGTGCGAATTCAGGCATCACCAGGGGGGGGATACCCCGAGTCGTATACTGAAGGAGGGAGAGTACTGGGAAGTGTTTCGCATGTCCGAGGGATAGTGACAAGGAGTTGGCGACCTGCCAGTCCTGGGTAGAGAAGAGTGTCCACTTTGAGCACTGGCTATTCACTGGGCTCTCCCGTGGGCCTGAAAGGAAGGCGATCGTGTCAGGTGACCGTCACGGGTAGGTGACCGTCAGCCTGCCGGCAGAGTACAGCGACCATTCAGTCGTCCCTGTTCTGAGGAATGAATGGAAGGCTGCGGCCTATCGAGTGATTTGCACCTTGTTGTCCATAGAGGTAGTAACTACTTGAAGCATCAGTCATGGCTGGTAGAGAGGTCCAGGCTGTTAGTTCAATGGGTAGCTTGGGGAATCGAACATGAGTTTGAATAGGAGGTTATGCATTAACCACTGGGTGCCCAAGTCTTTGTTGGCGCTAGCAGCTGTGGTGTGTGTGTATGTGTAGGTGACTAGTGATTCCATTGGTGGAATAAAAATAACTTGGGGATTTATTGGTACAAATCGTGTGATGTGTGTGTGCCAGTGATTCCATTGGTTGAGCCAGTTAAACTCGGGTTCTCTCTTTCTTTGAGAACGAATATAAGGTGCTTGGAAAACCAGGAAGGTGGGACTCACTTAAGGGAAAGTGAACTCGCCCGTCTTGCTGAGGCTCAAGAAAATACAGCGTGAAGCAGAGGTTAGCTGTCGCCTCGTTGTCTCCTGGGTGGGGACGTATGACAGTGGAGGTTGCTGTAGCCTCGGAGCCGACGACGAGAAGAATTGTCTCCGTGTGGGACAGTCGACAGCAAGACGTGACAGCCTGTTGGAGCCTAGACAGGGAGCTGCCAGACAACGGTGGGGTGTTTGCAGCCAGAGAAGACCTGTGGGAGAGGCCGACAGGAGCCCTTTCCGTGGAGAGGGCGAAGTACGGTGGAGTCCGGGAGACTCGGTGTGGGGGTGCGACTCAAGCTACGTTGCCAGTGTCCCCCAACTGGGATTTGGCCAATCGGGAGGACACAACAGTGTGGCAGCTTCAGCTCGTGGTCGTACAGTGGATGAGAGAAACTGACGATCAACCAAGGAATGCTGGCAAGTTATGGACGTTTATTTGCTCTTAAGGTTATAAGGGTGCAAACAGAATAGTGGAATATTGTCTTTCCTGGCTAAGTAAGAATAACTGAAGAACAGGGGATGCGATTTATGAAATTGTCTGTATGCTGTTTACATTGTTGTATGATACAGATAGTTGTGTTGTGTAGTGACGGGTGGAGGCTCGGAGTCAAGTTGAATAAAAGTTGATTATTTTCTATGAAATGTTATTGGTTTCCCGTCACCTTTGTGCGGGCCCGATGTGAGTGACAGAGTGCGTGTGCCTATGCGAGAGCGCATTTTGGTTGTGAAAGCGTAAATACTTCTGTCTATAACCCCCCTGCATCCCTGAATATGAAAATCATATTAATAACGAGGGGAGCGTCGGAGACCCGTCACAAATTGGGGGCTCGTCCGGGATGAACATAAATGAGCCATAAGTGATTTTGATTTCTGGGTTTTGTTCAATTGCAAGGTATTTGAAATTTGTCGTAATTGTGGAAACCTAGATTTTTTTTTCTTACCGGGAAAGACGTTGTCATGTGTTGATTGTTTTGATCTTTTTTTTTCCATGACTGTGCCTGGTATTTGAACTTGCTTGATTTGGTTGCTGTTGAGTTGATTGGGTGTAGCGCAACTATTTGATCGCTTATTTACAAGTGATCGTGTGGATATCTCGCTTGTTACTGTGGTTGTATTAACTAGCTGATCGAGGGTTAGATAGCTTCAGAATGTCGACTGAAGAGGGTGCTGAGACAATGGGTCCGCTGAAAAAGATGGACCTCATAGAAGAAGGAAAAGCTTTAGGACTGAAGGGTCCGGAACTGAAGGCATATGTAGATGAGAACTGGCCCCGTGTAATCGAGGCCCAGAAAATACAAAGGGAACGGGAAGAACAGAGAGAAAAGAAAAAAGGTGAAAAAGAGGAGAGAGAAAGGGAACGGGAAAAGGAGGAGAGAGAACGGGAAAGAGAGGAGAGAGAAAGAGAACGGGAAAAAGAGGAGAGAGAAAGGGAACGGGAAAAGGAGGAGAGAGAAAGAGAACGGGAAAAGGAGGAGAGAGAACGGGAAAGAGAGGAGAGAGAAAGAGAACGGGAAAAAGAGGAGAGAGAAAGGGAACGGGAAAAAGAGGAGAGAGAAGGAGAACGGGAAAAAGAGGAGAGAGAAAGGGAACGGGAAAAAGAGGAGAGAGAAAGAGAACAGGAAAAGGAGGAGAGAGAACGGGAAAAGGAGGAGAGAGAACGGGAAAGAGAGGAGAGAGAAAGAGAACGGGAAAGAGAAGAGAGAGAAAGAGAACGGGAAAGAGAGGAAAGAGAAAGAAGGGAGATAAGGCAGTTTGAGTTAGAAAAATTAAAATTGGAGAAAGAACGGGACGTGGGCGCAAAACCTCAAGTGAACTTTGCACCACATGTCAGTCCCTTGATCAATATGCCAAGGTTCGATGATAATCCCGACCATTTAGAGGATTTCATTTCGCAATTTGAAAGGATTGCCAAAGATCAGGGCTTACCCGAAGAACGGTGGGCCACAAATTTGTCGGCGCTGCTGACACCCAAAGCTAGGGATGCATTTTTCTGCTTGCCACCGGAAAAACAGACAGATTATGAGTCGGTGCGCGATGCTCTGTTTCAGAGGTATCAAGTAACCGCCGATAGATATAGGAAATTGTTCAGAGAAACCGTTCGTAAATCAGGTGAGACGCACATACAGTTCCTTTATCGGCTTAGGGCTCTCTTTGACAAATGGATAAGGTTAGGGAACATCGAACAAACTTTTGGATCTTTGAGGGAGGAGGTCGTTAAGGAGCAAATTCTCTCCACTTGTCGGAAGGATCTCACGGTATTCTTGCGGAAAGAGAATTTGGAAGTTTAGAGGAGTTAGTGAAAGTTGCAGACAGGTATGAATCTGCCCATGATCAGCGTAATGGGATGAAGGGATCGAACCAGTCGACCCGTAATGCCCAGACCACACAGTCAGGGAGTGATTCGCCGACTCCCTACAAACAGGAGGCGAGACCACAGTTAGAAACGCATTCTAAGTCCCAAGGCAACAGTGGGACTCAAGAGAATGTTAGAGTGAAACGCACATGTTTTAAGTGTGGGCGAGAGGGTCATATCGCCAAGGAATGTAGCGGAGTGCGAATACACTCAGTTGTTGCCGTTGATACAATTCAACAGCAAGGCAGAGTACCGCCACCAACTACTAGGGCAGTAGTAAACGGGAAGCCGGTGACCTGCTTATTAGATACAGGACTGACTCTAGCGGCAATGGTAGAGCCCGGTTTTGTGAGAGAGACAGACTATACCGGGGAAACCACCTGCGTGCGATATGCAGATGGAAGAATTAATCGGCTACCTTTGGCCCGTGTCAGAGTAGAGTCAGAGTTTGTCAGGAGTACTCTCACTGCAGCAGTGCAAAACAATCTTCCCTAT
Organism: Conus ventricosus; assembly: GCA_018398815.1. Taxonomy (NCBI): domain Eukaryota; kingdom Metazoa; phylum Mollusca; class Gastropoda; order Neogastropoda; family Conidae; genus Conus; species Conus ventricosus. Next base: position 52,027,616 of record CM031597.1, on the reverse strand, counting down.
CCAGCTTTGTTAGGGGGTAGGTATATCACCCCGAAGCCTAACCAGGCTGCCAGTCAAGTGGGGAAAGCAAGGGTAGTGCAGGGTAGGAAGGTAAACAGAAAGCAGGTGGAGTGCACAGGCGCCGCTAGCAGTAGAGCTAGTGTAGGCCATGAAGGTGGCCATGGTGGTGGTGCAATGGACCATGAAATAGGTCGTAGTGGCGGTGCCGTAGGCCATAGAGGTGGCCGTAGTGGTGGTTCAAAAAGTTGTTGGCGTTGCCGTGGCAGTCAGAAATGTAGGAGCCACGGTGGCGGACCTCAGGGTCGGGGCCAAGATGGACCACAGAGTAACTGGAACCAGCAGCTGGGTTGGGACCAGGGAGGCAGTAATAATGCATGGCAAGAAGGTCAAGGAGACCAGCTATCGTTAGGAAATGCCAAGAATAGTCAGCTCACAGGAGCAGACGAGCCAGTGTTGGAAAAAGGAGACGAAAATAAGGCTCATCAAGTAGTGGCATAGGCCACGAGTGGGATTCGAACCAAGGAATTTCCTCAGAGAGAAGGAAAATCGGTTCGCATAGGATGAGTGAGGGATCATCTCATAACATTTTGAAAAGGGGAGATGATCGTCGTCGCAGTGAATGGGTGCGACAGGCTAAAAGAGGATCGCACAGATTTTCACGCGCTCCTTTAAGGACTAAAATGTGTGAAAGGTGCGCTGACTCTCTTGTAAAGCCTGGAATGCGCAAACTATCTGCTCCAGGTACTATTGGCGAGCCACAAACGGCGGTCAAGATTGAGAGGGGCAGGAGTAGGTCAAGGGTTGGAGTGATGTCTCCAGGGGGTTGCTGTTGTATTGTGAACAACAGAAATAGAACAATGGTAGGAGCGATGCCTACGGGCTGCTGTTGTGGTGGTGGTGTGAGCAGTCATCTGTTACGGTCAGCTACCGTGTAAATAATGTAGCTGGCTGGTTGTGTTATTTTGATTGGCGTGCCCATCGTGGGGTGGGTTGAGTCTTTGTTCATTTGTTGTTTTAATTTTTTGATTAATGGTTATCAGTTGATGTTGCTTTTGTTCATTGTCATTATGGTTGAGTGCATGCTCGTGTGTTATGATTTATGATTTTTCTGGTTGATATCTGTTTGCTTATGTTGTCTTGTTCACTGATCGGTAAAGTGTGGAAATGTCTTATTTTGTGACATCATGATAAGTGGTTGATTTGCATATTGGGTGTGAGAGCGTGTGTGGGGCCACACGCCTGAATTTGAATCTTGTGTTAGTAGCTTGTGGCCACATGCCTGAATTTGATTTTGATGTTACGTAGGCTGGGCCACACGCCTGAATTTGAATCTTGTCTTTGTGGATTGTGGCCACACGCCTGAATTTGATTTTGATGTTAAGTAGGCTGGGCCACACACCTGAATTTGAATCTTGTGTTAATCATGGTTGTGCTATATTAGAAGTGAATGGAATGATTAATTAATATGTATGGATATGCTGATAGTTAATGTTATAGAGAGAGTTCTGGATTATATGTGAGCCAGTATAGAGTTAAATGTTGTGCACAGTCGTATGACTGACGAAAGAGTGATCTTTGATTATCTGACTGATTTATTGTTTTTAATTGGGTACATTATCCATGTTAGAGATGTTGATGAGGTGATGTTTTAAAGCATAGAGGTAGTACTGTTATATTGACCCATGCAACTGAGTTTGTTTTATCCAATTGGAGAACATTCGTCCTGGAGAAAATGTTGATTGGAACAACATTCTTAGGTACGGGGGTGTAATGAGTCGGCCGAATGTTCTCGAGCATTTAGGCAAATTAAGGGTAGTTGCTGTTGTTGAGAGCACGTTCCTTGGGTCTTCAAGTGTGCGAATTCAGGCATCACCAGGGGGGGATACCCCGAGTCGTATACTGAAGGAGGGAGAGTACTGGGAAGTGTTTCGCATGTCCGAGGGATAGTGACAAGGAGTTGGCGACCCGCCAGTCCTGGGTAGAGAAGAGTGTCCACTTTGAGCACTGGCTATTCACTGGGCTCTCCCGTGGGCCTGAAAGGAAGGCGATCGTGTCAGGTGACCGTCACGGGTAGGTGACCGTCAGCCTGCCGGCAGAGTACAGCGACCATTCAGTCGTCCCTGTTCTGAGGAATGAATGGAAGGCTGGGCCTATCGAGTGATTTGCACCTTGTTGTCCATAGAGGTAGTAACTACTTGAAGCATCAGTCATGGCTGGTAGAGAGGTCCAGGCTGTTAGTTCAATGGGTAGCTTGGGGGAATCGAACATGAGTTTGAATAGGAGGTTATGCATTAACCACTGGGTGCCCAAGTCTTGTTGGCGCTAGCAGCTGTGGTGTGTGTGTATGTGTAGGTGACTAGTGATTCCATTGGTGGAATAAAAATAACTTGGGGATTTATTGGTACAAATCGTGTGATGTGTGTGTGCCAATGATTCCATTGGTTGAGCCAGTTAAACTCGGGTTCTCTCTTTCTTTGAGAACGAATATAAGGTGCTTGGAAAACCAGGAAGGTGGGACTCACTTAAGGGAAAGTGAACTCGCCCGTCTTGCTGAGGGCTCAAGAAAATACAGCGTGAAGCAGAGGTTAGCTGTCGCCTCGTTGTCTCCTGGGTGGGGACGTATGACAGTGGAGGTTGCTGTAGCCTCGGAGCCGACGACGAGAAGAATTGTCTCCCGTGTGGGGACGGTCGACAGCAAGACGTGACAGCCTGTTGGAGCCTAGACAGGGAGCTGCCAGACAACGGTGGGGTGTTTGCAGCCAGAGAAGACCTGTGGGAGAGGCCGACAGGAGCCCTTTCCGTGGAGAGGGCGAAGTACGGTGGAGTCCGGGAGACTCGGTGTGGGGGTGCGACTCAAGCTACGTTGCCAGTGTCCCCCAAGTGGGATTTGGCCAATCGGGAGGACACAACAGTGTGGCAGCTTCAGCTCGTGGTCGTACAGTGGATGAGAGAAACTGACGATCAACCAAGGAATGCTGGCAAGTTATGGACGTTTATTTGCTCTTAAGGTTATAAGGGTGCAAACAGAATAGTGGAATATTGTCTTTCCTGGCTAAGTAAGAATAACTGAAGAACAGGGGATGCGATTATGAAATTGTCTGTATGCTGTTTACATTGTTGTATGATACAGATAGTTGTGTTGTGTAGTGACGGGTGGGGGCTCGGAGTCAAGTTGAATAAAAGTTGATTATTTTCTATGAAATGTTATTGGTTTCCCGTCCCCTTTGTGCGGGCCCGATGTGAGTGACAGAGTGCGTGTGCGTATGCGAGAGCGCATTTTGGTTGTGAAAGCGTAAATACTTCTGTCTATAACCCCCTGCATCCCTGAATATGAAAATCATATTTTAATAACGAGGGGGAGCGTCGGAGACCCGTCACAATAGACCTGGGGGGAATATGGAGGTGGGGAACATAGACCTGGGGGAATATGGAGGTGGGGGAACATAGACCTGGGGGAACATAGACCTGAGGGAACATAGACCTGGGGGAACATATGGCGCCTCCCCTAATGGGGACCTACTGACATTATCCAGTAGTGATTGCGCTACACCATCCCCATACAAATGGGCCGTTGTCACTATTTTTCTTTCTTTCTGCTGTAGAGCAAACGGGCATAGCGATATAGACACGTAGTTCTAGAGAACACGAACATGAATAGCTCTTTCGATACATGGTCAATTGTAGTGATATAGACACGTAGTCTTAAAGGGTCGTATGGTTTACGACACGTAGATCTATTGGTCGTAGGGCTAATAACTGGTAGTGCTTTAGATACGTAGTGATTGCGCTACGCACCCTTTCTGTTTTGGTGTTTAAAGTTGCTAAGTGTGGTTTGCATAGTATTAACCATTTTTCAGTTAAACATAGGTTGCACCTTTTTGAAACATTGCTGTATGGTGATGCTCTTTTTATGATTTTCCAGGATATATTGTAGCTTGTTTTTGCGTCTTTAAGTTTCCAGATATATTTGCATAGTATTAACCATTTTTCAGTTAAACATAGGTTGCACCTTTTTGAAACATTGCTGTATGGTGATGCTCTTTTTATGATTTCCAGGATATATTGTAGCTTGTTTTTGCGTCTTTAAGTTTCCAGATATATTTGCTCAGTTCTGTTTGGTTTTTATATTTTTCTTTATTAAATGACTGTTTGTGGTTTGCATATCTGGTTTTGAAGTGGTTTTCAGTGATCCCTATGTATGTTTCTTTTTCATTTTCTGATGTCACAGTGGCTTGGTATACAATGTTGTTGTGAAGGCATTTATTGCTCAGGGGGCACTGCTCTTTTTTGATGCAATTGCAAGATTTCCTTTCTTCACCCTTCTTTGCTGTGTTGGTTTTCATTTTATTAGATGCGTCAATTAAATTTTTGAGGTTGGGCATGCATGAATACGATAGTTTGACGGTGTTTTTGTTGAATATTTTATATAGTTTGTGTTCTTTTGGGAACGAAGTTGTTAAAATTTTAAAGAATTCTTTTCCTATATTTGTTTTGAGTTTCCGTCGTATGGTGGGTTGTACCATGTGATTTTTCTTTTCCTGTTTTTCTATTTCTATTTGTGTTATTGTCTGGATTGTATTGTAGTTTATAGTTGGACCCACTTTTTTGCAGTGCTTCTTGATATTCTACTGCTGCATTGTTGAATACTCTTTCATTGCATGACAGGTTTGATAGTCTCTGATTTATGCCATTGGGTATGGCTTTTAATACAGATGGTGGGTGGTTGCTTTTGATGTTTACATAGATAGGTGTGTCATTGGGCTTCTTGTATGGTTTATATATGTAGTTGATGAGATCAAGTGTTATGTCTAGGTAGTTTACTACCTTTTTGTTTGCTTCAATGGTGATTTTTAAGTTGTGGTTTTGGAAGATTTTACATAATTCTTTTTTCTTATTTTCAATGGTTCTTGGGTTGTTGGTTAGTGCAGCAAGGCCGTCGTCTCTGTATAATCCAACTTGTTTTCCGAGTTGTTTCTTGATGTTGGATAGCATAAATAGTCCGACCAGTTCGCATGTTTCTGCACCGTCATATGATCCCATGGTTACATCAAATGTTGAGTTTCTGTTCGTTTTCTTGATCCAGGTTTCATTTTTGCTGTACAGTAGCGTTTTCTTGGTGTGGAATATGATTTCCATTTCTGACCCTGTTATGTCTGTATGGTTACTAGCAAATTTCAGAGCTTTGGTGAGCAGTTCCTCATCTATGGATGGTAAAAATCTACTATGTCGAATGTGATGAATACCGTGTTGCTTTGTTTATCAAGTGTTTTGAACCATTGAATAACTTCATTTGTGTTCTTCCAGAGGTTGTATTCAGAGTTTGATTTTACGTTCTTTATTGTTTTTTCTAGGATTTTCTTACTTATTTTGCCTAGTTCAGATTTAGGTGGGTTTATTAGTCTACATGTTGGGTTGTTGTGAAAGTTAGGCCTGTGGTCCTTGAGTGTTATGAACGCTTCTTTTGTTGCTGTCGCTTCTACCCTGTCACTTAGGTCCATGCGATGTGCAAGTTCTTTTTCTTTAGTGCGGATATTGTCATGTGTATTTTTATCGGCTTTTTTTGTAGTTTTTCTGAATATTTTTGTCAAGAAGTTGGGAGTATTCTTTGCTCCCCAAGGGGTCGAGCACTATCAAAATCATTTTGGGTATTTTAACCACACTAATTCTCTCTCTCTCTCTCTCTCTCTCTCTCTCTCTCTCTATATATATATATATATATTATATATATATATATATATATATATATATATGTGTGTGAGATGTGTGTGTGTGTGTGTGTGTGTGTGTGTGTGTGTGTGTGTGTATACATAACAGTGAGAGACAGACAGACAGGAGGGAGGGAGGGAAAGGGAGGAGGGAGAAAGAGACAGAGATTGAGAGACACAGAGAGAGAAGAGAGAGAGAACTGACTTTGGTTTTTAAGTGTACTAATTACTACTTTCAATTATCTGCTGAACGAAAAGACTATCACTGCATCTAAATTTAGTTCAATTTTACTCACTGGAAAATTAACAGTTCAGTAGTTTTTCAACATCACCGCTGAAATTCCTGATCAGAGGAGTCTGTTCACCCCCTTCATCTGTTGTTGACACCCCCACCGTTAGTTGATGTCCTCACTCACACAATCTCCATCTGTTTTTTACACCTTCACTGTTAGTGGATATCCTCACACAATTTCCATCTGTTTTTGACACGCTCACTGTTAGTGGATGTCCTCACTCACACAATCTCCATCTGTTGTTAACACCTTCACTGTTGGTGGATATCCTCACACAATTTCCATCTGTTTTTGACACGCTCACTGTTAGTGGATGTCCTCACTCACACAATCTCCATCTGTTGTTAACACCTTCACTGTTGGTGGATATCCTCACACAATTTCCATCTGTTTTCGACACGCTCACTGTTAGTGGATGTCCTCACTCACACAATCTCCATCTTTTTGACACGCTCACTGTTAGTGGATGTCCTCACTCGCACGATCTCCATCAGTTTTTGACACGCTCACTGTCAGTTGATGTTCTCACTCACGCGATCTCCCTGGTATAAGTTAAACACGTGTAGTTCATGCCTTTCACCATATCTTGCGCGGCATTTTCTTTTTTATTCTAATATCCCTTCCGGTTCGTTTCTTTCAAATAGACTTTACAATTTCAAAAATACCACGTCACAAAATCGTTAAACTAAAACCATGGAAGCCTTATCCACCCAGCCACCCCCTAGCCCCACTTCATTCCACGGACATTCGTTCTCATCCAGATTCTACACACACACACGCACACAAACACACACACACACACACACAAAAAGCAAAGAGACAAGGTAAAAAAACGTCAAGAGAAGGATCAAATACTAAAGGACACGAACTTTAAATCTCCACTGGGTATCATACTTCCTTCCTAACGGTCCAGGATACCTTCCCAAGACGCGGAAAAAGCATGGGGTTGGGGCTGGGGTGGACGTGGGAGGATTGGGGGTGGGGGAGGAGTGTGAGTGGGGGTGGGGGGAAGGAATGGGGGTGGGGGGCGGGGGTGGGGACGGGGGCGGGGGCGGGGGGCACCATAAGCACACAACCCACATAAAACCAGTTTTGTCAATCATATAAGCGTACGCGAGTGGGAAAGCAAAACGAACAAACTGGGCTCCTACTAGTGCACCCTTCCCGGACAACAACAATGTACATAGGTCATAAACACAGCAGCAAAAATAAAACTAATGCGGAAAGATATCACCGTCTCCAGATCCCTCGAGGAGTATTCTAATAAAGTCAAGTATGGAAACAATGTCTTTTCAAAAATGCATATTTCTTTTAACCAGCTGGTATCTGAATCTTGTTTGTTTCAAAAGTGCTTGGTTTTGTTTCACCGATTCTGCACTGGTGCACATAGAATTTTCCAAGCAGAATTATGGTCTTATTTTTATTTGTTTCAGAAGTATTTGGTTTTGTTTTGCTGATTCTGCACTTGCACACATAAAATTTTCCAGGCAGAATTAGAAGACCGAGTGGTCCTTTTTTGTGTTGTTGTCAGAGCTTAAAAGGGCCAGTTTAATTATCAACAACGACAGTTTTTGACGATATTCATGCACTTCTCTCTTAGACCGAATGACATCACATGGGTATAAACAGTGGCGTGGTTTGAAAAAAAAAATGCCCATCTCTGCTACCGAAGGACAAGATAAGGACAAATAATCCGAAAGGTTAAATAGCCAAGACTACATGAGTATATGAAATCAGTTAGCTTATGCTTGTGATCAAGGTCAAAATCTAAAAGAATTTCCTTCTCGTGTGTGTGTGTGTGTGTGTGTGTGTGTGTGTGTGTGTGTGTGTAAGTGCGCGTGCGTGCGCGCTGTGCGTGAGAGAGAGAGAGAGAGAGAGAGAGAGAGAGAAGAGAGAGAGAGAGAGAGAGAGAGATTTCTGTTGTTCTTACTGCCAACTTCCACCAATGCGAACAGTCTGGGTAGGCGACAATTGAGCTGGGGACACCGGGAGACACAGGAAAGCGGCAAACGGGAGGTTCATTGTCATGTAGCCCACACTCTTCAGAAGGCTGCCATACCAGTCAACCGTGAAAAGAGAACAGAATGTCGCCCTACCAGCCAAGCGTGAAAAGAGAGAAAGGGAATCTAACCACAGAAAACTTCCAGGTCGACTAACACGGCAATGGTATGGCAGCACATCAGCTTCAAAAGCCCATAATGTCTTTTTCCCTCCGTGGAAAGGACTATTATCCTTCAGGAAAACGGGGTTAAGCTGTTAGCCCTGAGGATAACGACCGTTCTCCTCGGGACCGATCAGCTGTTTTTTCCCATTTTCCCGGAGTACCACGAGTGTTTTACCTAGTTTCCCAAGGAAAAAAAGTTACTATCAGCGTCATCTTGTGAATCACAATTGTTACCCTGCTTACTTTGGGGGAAACACATATTACCCTTAAACAAAAACAAAGAAAAATGGAGGTAAGGTGAAGTCATGTTGCTTAAAAAAAAAAGACTTTCACACATCTCTTCAAAATACATCTTCTAATAACGTACCAGAAACTTCGTTAGGAATCTTTCTTCCGTAAAAGAAAAATAGAAAAACTGGAATCACAAGTATTCCTTTTTGCCCGACCGCACTTGCGCTTATCATGATAAAGAACGACAACTTTCTCCCCTGTTAATGGCGTTTTCCTCTCGATAGTACACTTTCTTCCTCAGGGAAAAAAATATGCCAAAGAAAATACAGAAAAGAACTGTGATCTTCAGGAGAAAAAAGTCATCATCCTCAGGAAAAAAACGGGGAAAACAATGCTGATCCCTGGAAAAAATCCTCACGATCATTACCGATTTCCCTCTTTTCGCGATTTTCCTAGATCATACCTGTCTTCCTGTGGAAAACAGCCATTATAGCCTTCAGCCACGTTTGTTTGCTCCCATACCCTGGCCCATCCCTTCAATCAGAAAAACCTAGTTTTGGTGCATAAACTTGTTAACAAGTAATAGTGGAGATTCATAATTAGAAATGATGCAATTTCTAACCTCTAGCCCTTGAACATTGACGTAGTCGAGTGGTTAAAAACGTCTTCCGCGCGCGCGTGTGTGTGTGTATGTATGTGTTCACCGACACGCGTATGTGTGTCTGTGTGTGCGCGCGCGCGCGTGTGTGCGCATCCCGCGCGCGCGTTTGTGTTTGTATTTGTGTGCGTGTGCGTGTGTGTGTGTGTTGTAGTGTCTCTGTGTACATGTGTACGTGCGTGCGAGTGTTTACGAGAGAGTGCATGATAAAGATATGCACGTACAAGCACAAACTGTACAGGCAGAATCAATAAAATAAAATAAATCAAACTACGGATTCTTTTGTTGTGCTTATGGACGAAGAGTCTACGTCTCAAGAACAGAGAGATACCGGAAAACAAAACACACAACAGTCACACACACACACACACACACACACACACACACACACACACACACACACACACATCTAAGTGAATAACCAAAAATTTAGGTTTGAAAGCCTGGGCGGAGATTTGTCATCCTCTCAATTATCTTTCTTGCCGTCTACGGATGCAGGGGAGGGGTGGAGGAGTGGGGCGGATTGGCCCTTATCCCAGGGGGGACGGACGCGCTTTTGAGAAATTGCTTTTTTTAACAAATGTAGTATCCGTTTGTAATGCGCTCAAACGCAGTTAAAACCTCTGTGAAATCCAGTCATCGGTTAAGATATTCGTCACTAGTGTAAGGGAAACTTGCAAATGAGATTGTTTGTTTGTTTGTATTAAAATAACATTCAGAGGGAGCGGAATACCGAGAGCCGGAAATATCATGCTCGCTGCTTAGCGGGGGGTGGGGGGGGTGGGGGGTGGGGGGGGGGGGAGACAACCGGTCCGGACAAAGTTGTCCTTTTCCCTCACTTGCTGTCGGTGTCAAAACTCACTTGCTGTCGGTGTCAAAACTGACTCGTGGACAAGAGAAAAATAATCACCATTTAGCATCGTTTTCAAAGTAACTGTTGTCACGTCCGGATCAATTGTTTTCCTGTGGCGATAATTACCGTGTACACCAGAGAGAAAAAACAACAACAGAAGTTGTGGTCGTTTCCTTCATGATAACGGCCGTTTCTGTCTGCTGCTTTCATCGTCAGATGCTGACATGGTAAAGTTCCCATGGTTACCGGAAGCTTTGATCACGGTGACATTTGGTAGCATCCGTTCGGCTTTCGTTGCTTTAACGACTGCGTACCATGGGTGCATGTGGGCACATAGCCCTGGCAGAACCAGCTGCTCGTCAGTCTGCGATCATTTTTTAGATTTGATCGAGTTCTAACATACGAAGTAACGAGAAAACGCAGTCGCCGTACTCTTTGTACATACTATGCAAATTGACACATCTTAAAGTCTCTCTGTGAACACACACACACACACACACACACACACACAACACACACACACACACACACACACACACACGCATGCTCGCGCGCACGCGTGCACACACACACACACACACACACACACACACACACCACATATCAACAAATTTTGTTTGACACAGATTCAGTAACATACAGCAACCACTGAGGGACAATTGCACTGGCCTCTTTTCTGTGTTGTCAGTTTGGGTGGATTAGTGCATTGATAAAGAAAAGAAAAAAAAAGGAACGGGGGCCAGCTTTCATTCCAGTAATATGCTGCATACACAGGTTAACTTCAAGGCAAACTCTGAGAATAGAACTCTCTCTCTCTCTCTCTCTCTCTCTCTCTCTCTCTCTCCTCTCTCTCTCTCTCTCTCTCTCTCGTGTGAAAATCCCGTCGCAAGATACTGCCCATATTGTATGAATGCGGATGAGGATGAAAAACACCTTATGTATGTATGCCCTTTATATACTGATCTAAGAGACAGTTTCTGGTCTCTGTCTTAATGTTCCGTTAGAAATTCTTCTGAAAAACGAAGATAAACAATCATCTCTACCAGTGGGAGAAGATATACTTCACTCAATTACGCGTAGATAAAACAGTTGTAATGCATGATTGTCTTCTGTTGGCACAGCTTCCTTAAAATTAGGATCTATTAAAGTGTGATGCGTTTTGTTCTGTCCGAAATCCGAACGCTTATAAACGGACTTATGATGCGCTGTTGATTAGGATAGTAATTTGAATGACGCAGATCAACATCTGAACTAAGGTTATTTACATTGAAATTATACATCAGAAGGTGTGAAAATGTATGTGCAGACTGTTGTTTTCTCACCATCTATCTACCCACTCCTTTCCCCGCCTAGGTCCCCCACCATTTCCCATAACCATTGTGCAAAGATGCCATGGCCTGTATGCATTCACATTCGCATTCACATTCTCTCTCTCACGGCAGAGGACGGTTCACTTTGCGGGTCATTGGATTCGCCTCCTCCGACGGAGTCGTCATTACATATCAACCCCAGGGAAAGCCTTCGGCAATGCGGCCCGACAATTTTGTCTGGCTGACAGGTCAAACTGACAGCTTTTCGCGGCACTCCACGTTTGAGGTTGTTTGAGAAGCCGCCAAAGATTGCTATCACAATGACACACCGAACCCAAAGAACGCGTGTTGTCAGGTTTGGATGACTTCTTTTCGAATATGGCAGTGTACATGATGGTGTCGATGTCATGGGCAGTACCAGCTGTGGCGATGATTATTAAGATCTACATACTGGCAATACGATAAGGATTTCATTTCCAGGCAACCGATGTTTGAAAACTATGGCACTTGCCCAACAACATTGATCCCCTGGGCCGGGCGGTATTCTTGCCGTTGCTGACTTACTATGACAGACTCTCTCAAACCAGGCAGTATGCTATTTTTGTCTCTCTCTCTCTCTCTCTTTCTCTCACACACACACACACGAATGTAGGAAAAAAAGTCACAGGAAAAAAAGTCACAGAAAAGAAGTCACAAAATTGAGTAGGTAAAAAAGTCACAGGAAAATAAGTCACAATGAGGTCAAACAAAGCCAAGTCAAATCCAGTTCAAGTCAACAACTATTTATTTCGTCTGAGCAAGATAAAAGCCACATACACACACACACACACACACACACACACACATGTAAATAGACACATGCGCGCGCGTGAACGTGCGCAAGCACGCACACGCAATGAACGCACAGACACAACACATATACACACACCTAGCGCATCCATGCACGCACACACACGCATACAAATACCCAATCGCGCGCGCGCACTCGCACACACACACACACACACACACACACACACACACACACACACATGTATACGTCACACGAAAAAAAACATCAATCATGTTAACATCAACATCAGTATCCTCATCTACATCTTAATCTCCCCCACCCCTTCCACTATCAGCACCATGACAGAGATGCCTCCCGACTTCCCACACAATAAACACACACAGGGGATCCAGCAATCCACTATCAGCACCATGACACACACACAGACACACACTTTTTGTTGTAGAAGAGAGTACATCACCACAGCTCTGTCTCACTCACTTTGAGGGTAAAGGTGCAGAATTCACGTTTCCCTGTTCAGCCTGATATTCCAGCTAACTCCTCGAAGAAGTTCCTCGACAGACTTCCTCCCATCCCGACGTTCGATACAGAGATTTCGCAGTCGCTCCTGCATCTGCACGTATCGTCGCTGGACTTGCTTGGCTGGTGTATTGCCTACAGCATCTTGCTGCATGATTGTGCGGACAGTGGCCTCTTCTTTCTGAAACCACTCTATTGTTCGCCATATGGAAGGATGGTAGTGTCCAACAAGGTTCATGAATTTGTTGTTCCATCCTTCGCATATTGTTGTTCGTACGTGGGTTGTTGTCAATGGTTGCATTGTGGACGTTCCAAATTGCAGGGGCAAACAGGGTGGATTTCGGCGCATTCTGACAGGTGCAGCTGCCGCTCCATCTCCTGCAGGTTGCTGTTGAATTGGGCGGTTGCGTCCAGAAACGTATGTTTGGTCAAAGTAATTGAGGAGGTCTTCCACTTCAGGTGGGTCTTGGGCAGATTGTTCCTCAGAAAGGCCATACCCTCTTGAACATCATTCAGAGGAAGGAAGGCAGAGAACAGGGAAAGGGGCATTCTGGCCACTTTCCGCCCTCACTCATTCGGGCGAAAGTAACCCAGAATGCCCCTTTCCCTGTTCTCTGACAAGTAAGAGTAATACTGTGTAGGGTTATCCGTTTCAATACTAATTTACTAAAGTTTTCAGAGAGTAGCTAGGACTGAACACATTCCCATAGAGTAACGCAGGGAAAAGCAGTTGTGTCTGAACGCGCCCATATACACGGTGGGTGCACCAGGCTATCCGATTACTTCGCGGTATGTTAATTACAGCGTTGGGGAGAGAGAGAAACCCTAAGGTTAAGTTGCCCTCAGAACAGACAGACAGACAGACAGACAGAGACAGAGAGACAGACAGACAGAGAGGCGGGCACTCACACACACACACACACACACACACATCACACACACACACACACACACACACAACACCACACACACACACACACACACACACACACACACACACTTCTTCGCATACTTTTCTGTGTCACCTTCTGACTGCTGTCTACCTCCCTCCTCTCTTCCACACATGCACCCCCAACCCCTCCACCACCACCTCCGCCACCCCCACCCACCCCAACACACACACACACACACACACACACACACACACACACACACACACACACAGACGGACAGACAGGCAGACAGACAGACAGGCAGAGACAGACACTCATAACGCGCGCGCGCGCGCCTCACACCTGCCGACAAACTGAGAGGCTAAAAAATCAATACTGCCGCCCTGCTACTCCCCTCACCCCACTCCCTCACGCTGGGCCTGCGCATCGCGCCATATGACATCAGCATTCTCGAATCTTCTCCGCCGTGTGAGGGCGCTGTTAAAGCGCTCACATGATCAGTTACCAACACCGGTTTCCTCATTCTTCTACTGACTACCGGACGAGTAAGACGTTTTTTTATTGCGCTGTGTTCTGTGCTGGTGTGTTATTCTAAAATGGTGAGCCGGTTTAACTGAGGAACAGAATTGTGCTATTCAAGATCACAAGTTTTTACTTTAACTGCATGTTAGAGTATTTGTTAAAAAAAGAATCAGTGAAGCATGTTCGTTACCGCCGAAACCGAAAAGAAGTATTGCTTTCCTAGAGGGTGGAGAAAAAGAAAAAAGTGAACCGACTGCTTTGGAAATGAACGACTATCTTCAAGGTTTGTTGGTTCAAGGAAATGAAAATGACATTACCGAACAAGATGAGGCTAATTATAATAAGTGTTTAACTGTTGATGAGATGCTTTCTTTTTTAAAAAGCGGCGCTATGTTGATAAAACAAAATAAAAGCAAAACATTCACACTGCGTTGATTTTTTGGGCGTTGGCTTGAGACAGCCCAAGTCATGTTTAAAAAACAAAAAACGCATCAACATGGCGTTTATTTCTTAAGACGCAGGTGAACATGTCTGATTCGTATGCTAGGAAACTCATTCAACTTCTGTGTGTTTTTATAACTATCCTAAATTCCACAAGCTAGGAATCAGTATAAATGAACTGTGTAGCAAACGCCAACCATTATTAAACTTATGCAACTGAGTGGCGATTTTCGGGGGTTCTGGCAAAACTAGATGGGGGGTTAGGCAGACCTTAGTAAACATCTACCAGTATGGAGAGGAGTAGTGTGTGGCCAGCACTATCTTCATATAAATGCTCCAATATACAATGGACGATGTACTACTACTGGCGATTAGAGCCGCCAAAAAGCTCGGCCACAGCAGTAATTGCTGTAACTCTGCCATAGCCAGTTGCAAGCCTGGTTGAGAAAAGAGGAGCAGCAAACTAGGCCAAACACCCTATGTGATCGCTTGCTGCCATGACGTTAGCACCTGCAAAGCTCGGTGGCAAACTAGGCCAAACGACCCTATGTGATCGCTTGACTACAAAGCGCGGCAGCACCAGCAAAGCTCAGCGCAAAACTAGGCCCAAACAAGACCCTATGTGATCACTTGGGGTTGATTGAGGTTGCGCGCGGACACAGCCCGGTAGTTCTACTTCTTGTTTGTTTGTTGGTGTTTGTGTGTTTTGTCCTGCCCACGCACGCACCGTCCCCCCACCCCCACCCTGGACTGGCTATTGTGTGTTTGTTGTTTGTTTTGTCTGCCCCCACGCATGCACGCCCCCCACCCCACGCACGCAACGTCCCCCCACCCCACCCCACCCACGCATGCACACTCAAGTCATCCACAAGTTCTTACTTAAGTCATTCTCAAGTCATTTACAAGTCATCCTCAAGTCATTTCACAAGTCATCCTCAAGTCATTCACAAGTTCTTACTTAATCATTCTCAAGTCATTCACAAGTTCTTACTTAAGTTATTCTCAAGTCATTTACAAGTCATCCTCAAGTCATTCACAAGTTCTTAGGCAAGTTCTTAGGCAATTTTTTAATCAAGTTGTTCTCAAGTTAACCTAAGATCTAAGAACCTAAGATCTATGTTTTTATCTTAAATAGTAGATGTCTAAGATAGTACACCACGCCTCAAAAAAACGCGTCATTGTGAGATTGTCTTGCTCAGCGTTCTCTGTATAGATTTTAATGAAGTTTTTACATCCGAAGCAACCACATTGATTACAATTCTGGTCTATGGAAATGTCTTTTTATAGACTCTATGTCTTTATTTTATTGACTTTATCATTTTAAATACGCCATGATCTATTTTTATAAAAAAATTTAAAATATTATTCCATTATAAATGGATCAAATGATGCTTGTTATTGGCGGTTTTGGCGTGCAGTTGTCTTTTTCTGTATTTAGCGGTTTCAGGTTGTTTTAACTTCTTTCGTTTCTGTTGCATTGTGTATATATTTTATAGCCATAATAACTGCCCCCAACAGCAGCAAGGGCGCCAAAATGGCACAGTTTTAAGTTCAATATTCCATGAGACTTTGGGGCCCTTGTATCTATGGAGTTTTTATAGCTGCATTGAATCAACTTGTTCTGGCGTTGGCGGTGTTATGTTTTCATAATGCATGTAACATTAATTTTTTTTGTCTGTTCCACTCTGCTAATTTTTCTTCCTGCTTCAACACGCCCCAGGATTTTTATGGTCCTCGCCTGATTCACGTTTTCTGGGTTACTTTCTCCACCTGATTCAGTGTTTCTGGTTCTGCTGATTTTCCAGATCGTTCATTTTTGAAGGGAAATTAAAATTATTATGATTAAAGTTATTTAATCCCATGATTACTGGCGATAACATGTTCCAAATCTATAGTATAAATCACACCCTAGAGACTCTAATGAACTTTGTTAAAACGGATCTGCGTTAAATCATACGTAATATCTTGTTCAGAATCAATGGGAGCAAATCTACTGACTAGTTTAGTGTACAAACTAAGAACCGTTTGCCCACACTTTCACCATTCTAGACCCCAGCTGCAGCTTCATACCTGTTATGATACTTTATAATGTCTTGTGGCGACATCTGTTGAACTGTTCAATGCTGAATTCAGTTCCGAGGAACTGTTATTGTTTTTCCGCATGCGCTAAAGAATACAGCCTCTCCTTTTTGGCATAATAGCTTGATCATCAACTTGGTCATTCATAAGTTCAGGAAGGTTTAGCTGCCTTGTAGCTGTAGGAATCATCACTGTTCATGTTTTTTATTAAATTAAATTATTTTATTTTAAAAATGAGCACTGAAAAAACTGTTGCTAACCTTGTATACCATTCTGCTGTTATTGGAGGGCTAGTGTAGGATACTCAATGCTTGGTAAAAGCCTGTTAAGAATTAAACCAGCAGATCTTGGCAAACTAGACTTTGAGGATTCAGCAAAGCTAATTGCTATCATTGCAGCTTCGGTTGCCACGAAAGATTTTCTAGTTAAGCAAGGAATAATTCCAGAGAATATAAATATGTAAAAAAATACATTTATAAAAATGGCTTCACTCGCAATAATGATAGGCGGCGCTGTGGTGAATGCGCTTGCTTTTAGCGGCAGTAATTTTGCATTTAGTAAACTGGGGAATGATGGCGAGAGAAAAAGCATAACAAAGCTATGGAGGAACTAGCAGCTGCACAAGACGCCTATGAAAGGCAGAGACTTGAGCAGTTAGATTTTATTAATGACACACTGAAAGACAGGGGCATGCAGCTTACACATTTAAAATGTTGATCAAGCAATAAAGAATATTATCTAGTAACAGGCAAACCAGTCCAGACATTGCCCCCACCAAAATTCAGTGACTTTTTATCAACCATCAGAAAAACAAAAGATGCAAGAAATCGCGTTTATTGTCGTTGGCATGACCGTCGTGTATTTTGTTGCACATAATATTGGCTGAATAAAAAATGAAACAAAATCTATTATTCACCCAAAGGATATTGGAAGGGCATCACAGCAATTAAAAAGCTAAGCCAAGCAGCGGGGGTTAGTGAACAAACAGCAAAGGAATGGGTTATCTAAACAAGCGATTTGGCAAATTTATTTACCTGCACACCCAGACGAATACAAGACCACACTTTGTCAATACAACTCCAAACACACACCCATCAAATGGACCTTCTATATTTTACCCTCTGATACGATTAGACGAAAAAGATTTAAGTACGCACATCACAGTCATTGACATGGCTTCAAGATACAAAGATGCAGAACCATTAACACAAAAGAGTGCTTCTGCTGTTGCTGTTGCCATACAGCTGATATACCAGCGAGGTCCACTAACTTACCTCGCATGATTCAAGTCGATGATGGGAAAGAATTTAAAGGCCAAGTGAATCAATTATTGTTGAAACATAGAGTTTACCATTAAAGAGGCATTCCAGGAGTTCATAGATCACAGGCTTTAGTTGAAAACTTTAACAAACAGTTAGCCGAAAGACTTTTTTCTTACCAGTATCACAGAGAGCTGATTGACAATTCTCGCAACACAGAATGGGTTAGAAGATTGCCCTCAGTTTTGCGCGCAATGAATAATGAAGAATTTAAAGGGCTAAAGCCAGTACAAGCAATCAAAAGAAAAACAATAAATGTTGCTGAAGGAGAGTCTTCATCCAGCAAACTATTACCATTTGGATTGAAAGTAAGGTACCTTTATTTACCGGGGAAGCAGAAGGGGACACTCGCATTATGGGCAACAGATCCAGTTTGGAGTGTTGACCCATATGAAATAAAAAGAATTGTAAAGATGAATCCGCCCGTGTATTATTTACGAGAAACTGACACAACAAAACAGCCAGCCCCTCAAAGATCTTTTGTGAAAGAAGAAATGCAGATAATTCCGCCAGGCACAGTTCCGCTTTAATTAATTTTACGGTTCTCCAGTGCCCAATTGGCATATGAAAACTCTGGATTACAAACACCCGTTTTGTGTTTGTTCTATCTAATGACTTCTTTTGTTACAACTGTTGTGTTGATCTCATGTAGATTAGATCGCAGTTTTACGTTGTCATGATGAAAAGTCTTATTGCCAAACAATGCTTCTTTGTAGTTGTCATGTGATATGTTTGACTGCACAACGCTGCGAGATATTCCCTTTGCTTTCTTAATGATTTTCTCCTGGCTCGAAATACTGTACATTTTTGACCTTAACCCCACATACTCCTTGATTACCTTTCCAGATAATTCATCCTTCATCTTTCCTAAAACCTTCTTGTTAGTAATTGAATGTAAAGGTGAATCTTAGGGTAATCTGATGTATCATACCATCCCGCAGTCCTTTAGCTACTTCGATTTCCATGCTTTATAAATATCTTCAGTAGGAATATCTATAACAAAACTATCTGTATCTGTGTAAAGTACTCTGGACTCAGGATACGAGGGCTTAAAGTAGTCATAAAGAAATTCTAACATCAAAAGCTTTGATAATTCTAAACAGTAAACCCAATAAAAACGGGTTTGTCCAATTTGACTTTCTTTTTTTTCATCATTATGCCAAAAAGCTGATCATGAAATCTTCTAAAGTCCTGATAATTTGGTTTTGAAGTCAGCTTAATTGCTTCGTTCTCTTTGGTGACTAATCTAACATCTTTGCGCTTGTGCGGATTCTCCATAGTCTTTCCAAAACAGCTGTTGTTCATCAGCTTAAAAAAGTCTTTTTCTGAAGCATCTGTGGATTTTGGTTCTGAGATCAGTGTTCTTCATGATGTATGGTTTCATGAACTGTTTCTTGATCGAAAGCAATTATGCGATGAACAGCTGTTAACTTCAAACCATGTCTTAAATAAAATTGTAGAAGTCTGTAATGACAGACATAATTTTTTTTGCCTCGAAGATTAGCACAAGTTTTAGGCGGTTTCTTGGATCCATCTTTAGACTTTCTGCTGCTAATGGATAGTCATTATGCAGGTCATGGAGTTCATGAGGATATTCTAAATCAACTTCTAGAATGAAACCACGCTGTGATCAGGCGCCAAACTACCCAACCACTTTAATGCCTTTTGGAATATTATTTGTACCTGTGTAACATTTTAAAGTTGCGTAATGGAAGCGATTGCGCCATAGCCCATCCATACAGATTGTTTGCAATCTAATACATGAGATAGTTAGACCTTTACTTGGATCATAGTCATCTAGGTATTTGTTGTTTGCTTTACAGTAATGGTGCGACGCCATACTAATTCCCCCACGCAATCCGTTTTCAATCATCTGAATCATTGGTAAATTCTGACAATAAATCAATCTGTACTCCAGTAAACTTTAAGAAAGCGTCCCCGCTCATCCCGGGCGCAGAAATGTAATGCGCGCGGGATCCAGGCTATAATGTTTCATGCAGGTCTTTCTATAGTTTTCAAGACGTCCGCCAACAAACATGTATCTGCCATTAAATAGGAGTCATGATAGTCTCCCATCGTTTTACAATCTAACTTTTGCCAAGCATCTTGAGCATGCTGGTATCGGAGAGTCGCTGATGTCCTTTCCTCTAAGACTAGAAAAAAGAACGCGCCTTTAGGAGGAAGCGTCTCTTCGTCAAACCTTTCCAACTGTTCATGTACTCATAAGGGTAAACACCCTTTCTAACGAGAGTTGGGTCAAAATATTTTTCCGTATTGGGCAGGACTTTAAGGACATAGCCAGTGCCTCTAATGAGCCCATCATGTGTTGCATAGAGTCGTTAAAGACATGTTATTTAAAGTGAAACACATGTACTTTCTGATGACTGTGCAATGCATGCTACCCTGAAGGCGCTGGTTACTGCTTGCAATATAAGATGAGAGTCGAACCTCGCAAGTTATGAAAGAAGATGGGCAGCTTCCATGTCTTTGGTTCAAACTTTAGTTGAAGATTGCATTTACTGTGCGCTGCACCTCTAAACTTTCCACTAATGTGATCATGGTCTCTTACTGTGGGGTTTACACTCTTGGGCGTTAGCTCTAAACCGCAAATCCAACAAGCGTGGCTGAGTCATACTGTTGTTGGTCTTCAGGCGCCATTATGATTTCAGATAAGTTTAGTTTATTAGAACAGGCGTTACGCACTTGCTGCATGCGTTTTAGAATGTTTCTGCAGCATCTGGTCCTCTATATAATTCTGGTTCTGAATAAACGCCATCCGACCTGACAACAATGAAGGCAAATGAACAAATCTGATGATTACTCATTAAGACTGTTTTTTGAAGTTTTTGTGGCGCTGGCCCTTCATAAGGAACAATGAGTGATTCAAAGTCTGCGTAAACAACATATGGAGAATGTTGCAGTTTTTTCCAGTTCTTAAAACTAACTTTAGATCCGGGTGGGGGCGTAATTAGTTCTGTATTACAGTCTACAGAACTTTTACAATGTTTTATATGTTCACTCGCAGCTTGCACAGATGGAATTCTTGTTAAACATTTTCTGCAGAATTCTTGTTTGCTATGTTTGTTTGTAGTATAACTCAATATCTACTCATTGTGCGTATCAATGTGTAATGGGGTAGCCCCGCTGGTGAAAACATTAGTAGTAAGTCAACATGATTTTTGTCTGGTTCGCCTATTGTTGGACTGTTCTTGGACACTTTAATTGGCGCCAAATTTGTTTCCTCATCCCATGTGTATACATTAACAGTTATTGGGTTGTTTTGTTTTCAAACTGATCAATTTGGTCTACACTAACAGGAAAGGATATTCCATTGAAGTTAAGATCTTTGGCGTATTGCCGATAGTTAGTCACTCTCTCTGCGTGTTCGCGGACATGATGCAGCCTTGCAAGAACGCACCACATGAAACATTTGTTGTCTGAATTTTTTATGTTTAAAACTGCTCTCTTTAAAACCAACTCCCGAGGTAGCGGAATGTAAGCCTTGCCTACAATCGGTGCATACTTAGCCTGTTTTAATCTAATCTCTAGACTTCGCCCTCTGACCAACCAGAGCCTCTCATTTTGGCTTCTTCAGCGGCAGCGTCAAACTGTGCAAGCAGTTCGTCTGCCCAGCCGGGTGTTAAGTCGTTATGAGAAAAGAATAGTCTGTTGTTTAGTTGAGACCCAGACTTCTAGATTTTCTTCATTTAATGTTACATAGTCAATTAAAACAGCTAACATTACTTTAACTGGCGGGTCTATTGTTAGTTTGCCTGGAACTTGAGAAATAGCATGAACAACGCTTGCCTGTACGTTTGTTTGGGTCAATGACTTCTAAATCAATATCATTCAGTGCTCTTGATAAACGCTCTCTCTCGAGCATTCCTTCAAACAATTCGTCTTGTCCTTCATATATCTTAGCCATGCTGTCTTTCTTTTCTAAGCCAAAATATTTATTTAAATTAAAAAAAAATACTTAATCAGAACCAATATCAACGGTCTTTTTGCGCTTGGACTCATAAACTAAAGTATAAAACACCTTTTGGTGTTGTTAATGTGAGCTGTTTAAACAGAGTTTAATGTCTCGTTTACTTTTTTTAAGCATTCCTTTTTTATCTGCTCGGGGTCTGGCTGTTGAGAAAAACTTGTCACCGCCTTTCTTTGAAGATCAAACTTTTGTCTTTGTAGTCATCAAAAATCGGCCTGTAAACGATTAATTCTTCATCCGTGATGTTTGAGTCAACAAGCGCTTTATTTATTGTCAGTTTGAACGAGCTAAGTTTAGCTGTTATTAGTTGAACCATAGCTGTGTGCTTTTGGAGTTTAGTTTTTATTTTTTTGCTAGCAGCACCTACGGCTAATGAACACAGGCCGAGAGCTAAAGACAAACCTCCTAGAGGTAAAGCTGCGGGTGCGCCTATGCCCGTTGCTAAGAGACCAACAACTTGTTCCTGCTGATAGAGCACTTATAGTCGATGCTCCAGTATTAACATATGTAACAGCATTAAAGGCAGCAGAATACCTTCGTTTGGTTTTGCTGTATTTTGAAAGGTCTTGCTCTAGTACTTGCTGCATTTGCGTAATGTTGGTTAATCTGAAGTTTTTACTTCAGGGCTTTCTATAACAGCAGAATTGCCAGCTATCTCTCTCTCTCGACATCACCGGTGCTGTAGGCACATTTGGATAAACCATGAACAGACATGCTTTTTATAAAATGAAAAATAATTTAGTATAATACATATTCTAATCTGTTTCTCGAATATTCAGCTGCGCATCATATAATAAAACAAATGTACATTAAGCGGTTTATCGGCTTCTTCTTCTTTATCAATTTGAATGTTTATTACGTCTCTCACGTTTCTCCCGCTTCCATACAACTCATTATCCTCTGTTGACCTTAGGTCAATCCATAAACCGTATTTTGTTGTTAAATAATCATCGAGTCTAACACTGTGAAGATGTAAATCTTTAGACACTAGGTCTGCTTTTGGATTTCTACCCCTCCCACCCCCAAACATTTTCTTATTTCGTCAAAATGATGATAAGGTCTAAGCCCGCTAGCGTAGATTTGGTTTAGGACTGCCGTCAATTGTACATTGCACTTTCGTTATTTTAGGATTAAAAAACTTTTCACTTGCTCTTTGAACGGTTCTTCATCTTCACACAGCAATAAAAATACCTTTAAGCGATCTTGCTGCAACGCTAAAACTAAAATTCCATATAGTGTCTGCCCTGCTTCTAGGAGATGTTGTATGATGAATCACTCTTTCGTAATATATTGGTAATTTTGACTGAATTGTTGTTCAATCAGCCTTGCTAAGTGAAGGTTGCTAACAACGTCAAACTCTAACGAGATGTCAGAAATGCTGTACTTTGCTTCAGTGTCTGATGATCTGATAACGCGTTTGTATTCATTAAAAGTTAGTTCATATGACAATCTGTCTTTTAATGCTCCTTGAAAGTATGGTGCATGCGCTTTTAACAACTCAAAATCTAAGGAATGGAAAAACGATTTCCATACGCAAAATTTACAGCTACAGCCTTTTGCTGCTTTTAGCACCTGAGGCGAGTTCGGGCGCCTATTCTAAGCTTTAGTGCTTCTTCATTTCAATTCCTTGAAACGCAAGATCAGCCCTTTCGTTCCCGGTTAGCCATAGATCAGAATAGAGTTAAAAATATGTCTGCATTATGTAAAGAAAATATTTCTTGCCCCTCAAGTTTTATAGAAATTTTCTTAACGATTGCCCGCCCAGATTCTGCACAACTGTCCTGTTTGGGTCTGTTGTTGAATCGAGCGCTATTTTTGAAAGTAAGACGCGCAGAGCCTGGCACAATCACTTCATCCGCTCCTAGGTCTGGAAATTTGACAGTAAGAATTTGATCTGCATCAATAGTAGATGGATTATTTGGAACAGTAATATTCCGCTTATTTCCCTTCACGCCAAAGGCTCTTTCAGTTTTCTATGCGGGTCAAGAATCGAGCCATGTACTTGTTCTGGCATTTTATGAAGCAAAATAAAAAGTTAATTATTTAAAACATGGCAGGAATTGAAGGCGAAGAAGATTATGATGTTTTGATCGTGGAGACGACATGAGTGAAATGATCCCTTTAACACAGCATCGCTCAACGCTCAATGCAGCGTGAATTAACAGAAAGTACGGTCGGGAGCATTTTACAAAAGTTTAGGTCAAGAACCTCCCGAATTTATAGACCCAAATGATTTTGATTAGAAGATGGTCATTTGTTTGTAAAAAACGATCAAGGGCAACTTGTTCGGCTTACAACTAAACCCGACCCATCAAAGTTTTTAGCTGTGGGGTTCAATAGAAATAGACTCAGTGTGAAAGATCAAAATCGCCTTGGCATTGCTAGACAGAAATTAAGGGCGGAGGCAGTTGCTAAACTTCAAAACACACTACAAGAACTCCCGACAGATAACCAAATGCAAAACATGGAACTTAAAGAATTAAAATCAATCAGCAGGCGAATTAATAAATACAATAGAAGCAGAAACCAGTTTTTCAGAAGAAACAGCGTTAAAAACAATTAATGATTCCCCATTGCCTATGCGAGAACTAACGGCCCTTGATCATGCTTTAAAAACCATTAGAGGCGAATTAACAAACAATTTAGCAAAACTAGGTGAATCTAGATGAGCATATAAAAAGAGAAAAAGAAAAACTCGTTGAGGCTGATGACGCCAACTAGGGCATGATATTAAAGAAAGAATAACCCAAAGACTAAAAGATCTTGAAACAAGAAAGATCAGCAAGACTAGAAGTGCTGTCTACTAACCGAAAACAATTACGAACTCAAGTGAGCAGAATAAGAGAAACTATCCAAAGAATTTTATATGAAGACACGACACTAGCAGAACGAATACGAACACTGTTTAGAGAGCAAGGAGTCACATTAGTAAGCGTTATAACAGCCTTAGGATTTGCAATAAGTACACTAGTGATGGCTATTACAGGCGGCGGGGACAAAGCCCAGTGCCTCCACCGCCATCACCTGATAAATCATGGTAAAAAAACAGCTTGATCATCTTGCGAATTTATTAAAAAAATTAGCTGGTAAAGCCGTGGACGCTTTACCAGGAATATTGGGAGTATTGTCAGCTGGCTTTTGTCTACTGCAAGCAAAGTAGTTGGCTTTATGGCCGAGCACGTATGGTCATTAGTTCTCTTAATAGTTGGGTTAATATTTAGTAAGATAAAGAACAAGTAATCCTAGGCCAGTTAATCCAAGAACAAGCGCTGTCTTTTCATATTCATGGTCATCTGCGAACAGAGTCCGCAAGCTTTGCTGAGCCTTCAATGACTTTGGGGTTTGGACTTCGGGAATTAAATGACTTAATCTTGGGTGTTCTTTTATTGTTTGTAATATTACTGGCTCAGAATTTATGTTGTTTTTCCCAACTTCTGTTCATTGCCTGCTATAAGAATTTCATTATTATAGTTTATTATTATTCCTACCTGGAGTCTGAGGTCAGAAGGCAGCATGTATAAACCATTGCCAACAGCAAAGTCTACTTTCGATCTTGCGTATTGTAAAACATTTTGGTATCTTTAATACTTGAAGGTAAATCAACTGTAGAATTAATGGCGTCCTCTAAATTTGCTAAGTATTGTTTTTGCGCGTCAAAGCCAGTAGAAGGATCAGTTATGCTCGATCTTGCCTGTGCTTGCGCCCCTAGCAAACACCAAACGTAAGTACGAATAGAGTCGTTTATTCGTTCTATTCCCGCCCTAGTTAGGCCCTTAGAAGTGTCTAAGATAAATGTTGTCCATGCTGTTTTATGCTCTTGCTCTATGGACCCAAGGTGAAAAGCTGTTTCGCTTGAAGAGAAAGATGTGTAAGGAGGATTCCAGTCAAATTTAAACTTTCTGTGCATGCCCCAAAAATAAGGGGTGCCTAGACCATGATTAAGATCCAACTTTTGTCTAAAGTCCGTCTTGGTGTTAATATTGAATTCGTTACAGATCCTTTCAAAAGCCTTCATGTCTATTCTGTTGCTGAATGGATTAAACGGTTTGTCATTCGGTAATGGCGCTTGCAGTTCAGTTAAAATACGTCTGAAGGTGTAATAGAAATGAAATCTGTACACTGACCTAACCAAAGGATCAGGATGATTTAAGTGATTAGCATACGACACTCCACACCCAGTTGATGCACAAAACACAGCAAAGTTTAACTGGTTCTGATAAAACTGCATCGATGACTAAACCACGCTTTCGCGATGTAGTCTTTTTTAATAGGGGGGTTAAGATAGCTCTTCAATGGAGTACTCACCTTTTTATGAAAAGCGACAGTCTGGGTCACAGAAATGTCGAGGGTGTCAGTTGTTATATTTTTAAGATTGTAGTGCGGCCCAACAAATATTTTGCATCAGTATATTTGAATGCACTCATTTTTAATTTGTTTTAAAAAATGTTTGTAACAATAACAACTCAAGACCGCCCTTCGTTTTTAGAAACATGCTATTAATAACAAATGCGGAACCAGAACGGTCGCGCTCCATGAAATATTTTACAAAGTCGTATGGTTTAATATAAGCAAAGCCAAGAAGAATAATAAGGTTCTAAAAGTTAACAGAGCAGGGACCAAAATGAGCCAGTTAACAATACCTGATGGTTATTACGGGGTTTTGCTCACTAAAAGAAGCAATGAGTAACTTTAACATTACTCTCAAACTTACAATGCAAATCTAAAAACAATGTTAACATTTAAGCTTGAAGACGAAGGAACATCTTACTTTTTTGATAGAGGCTAGCTAAAATGTTAGGCTTTACAACTAGCAATTTACCCACTCATAGTTTTATTGCTGAGCCAGACAAACTACTTATGAGGGGGAAAATCCGCTCGATCTTGCATTACATCATTACTCTATGTTCATTTGGATGAGCTGAGCACTGATGAAAACTTATATGATGGAAGGCCCTCAACTGGTTTTAAGAGCTCTTCCGTCAGGGAAAGCAGCATATTGCGATTATGAAATTATACAATTCCCTAATTTACAGTTTAAAAGATTAGTTTGTGGGAGGGTCGGATCATTTAATATAAAAATCAAAGACAAAACAGGGAAAGTCGTGAATGTGATAACCTGCACATGTTTTTGGAAATAAAATAATACGCTACTAAAAAATATGTCGCGTGGGCCAGAAAAACCAGGAGTTACATTAGCGCCTGTGAGGTGTATAACTTTAGAATTAAAAGACCTTGCAGACGTTGCGGACTTTGAACAGAATGGTGAGATAGGCACTTTGTATGGTTTTGAGTACACTAAAGATGGTGATTATAAACGCAAAGAGGTTGACGACAACAAAAGGTTTCCTAAACAGAACAACTACGCAATCTAGAAGCAAATAATGTTGGCCAGTATGAATATAAAATAGTTCGAAAACCTGACCTCAAATGGCACTTAGAACCATATTTAGAATGGGAAATAAAAATTTGAATTCATAAGCCCATTTACATTTTTTGGCCGTCAAAAAAGTTTCAGAAAAGCATTCAAACTCTGGCCCTTTACATGTAAGTCTTATACGGACGATAAATAGTCGGAAAGAAATTGAAATAACGCCGTATGGGAAAAAACAGTACATCCTCCACAGAAAAGAAACAGTTGTAAAAAAGCTTCTACAAAATTACAGTTTCTTTCCAAGCAGAAAATTAGGAGACACGTTCACAATAATATTTGAAATTTCTGTCTTTAAAGATGTGGAGAGGGATGGGGTTGTGGGCGTTAGTGATGACCTTATAAAAGGAATTAATATTAGCTGGCAAAACTTAGACGTTAAACACCTTAACGTTACCATCGTCGTTCTTCACAATGGCGAGGATATTAAGATCATAACAACAAGCAACAAAATCACTGTTGACTTAAATAGAAACATCTTACAGGACTAAATTGGATTAATCTTACACATTTAGGCCTCATAGGGTTTTATTATACTGAACAAGTTTTGACGGAGAGTATGATAAAAATAATAACGAATTAGATTAAACTCTGTTATAAAAAATGGAGCAGTTAAACTTTATGACAAAAACTCCTCATTGCTCATTGATTTGTGGGCAGACTGGTTGTGGAAAAACAATATTTATCCTCGACCTGTTACAAAACAGTTTATCGTTATAATTTTAATCATATTGTGGTTTTCTGTCCAACACTTAAATGGAACAAAGCATATCATGATAGAAGGTTTATATGGACTGATAATAACATATTTTTAGTTAATC
>CM031597.1:51974599-51994599 GCA_018398815.1 Conus ventricosus | reverse complement strand
TCTCTTTCCTGATACTTCTGTTATTATTTGTTTTGTGTTTTTTCTTTTTTTCTTACTTTCTGACACCTTTTGTTGTTGTTTGTTTTGGCCGTTTTGCTGTCTGGCCATTTCTTTTTTGATTTGTGTAGAGCAATGGCTGAAGAAACACTGATGTTCACAGCGTTCAATAACATGATCAGATCTGCTGACCAGCGAGCTGGTGATCAGGAAGTCAAGTGTTGGCTAAAATCTTGGCCGGGTAGATTAGCGTAAGATTCAAACTGTTAGCATCATGAATTCAACCATTACGGCTTTATAATATTTTAACGGAAAGAATTTCTACAGCTGGCATATTTCAACCATTATGGCATTAACATTTTAACGGAAAGAATATTACGGACTGGCATATTTCAACCACTACGGCTTTGGTATTTTGAAGGAAATAATTTCTTTCAAAGGAAAAGTCAGGTTGTGAATACAGGGCCTTGAAAAGTGAGATTTGTTTAGCCTGTGAGAGTACCTTCCCTTATGTGCGCGCAAAGAGACAGACGCACACGACGACACACATTTCAATACACACTTTTGTTACTTTTCTTTTTCATGTGTGTGTGTGTTTTCTTCTTTTACTTAAACACCTACTATCGAAGAGATGTGGTGTAGCGTATAATTTAATAACTTGGTGGCTTGTTCACACGCCTGTAATGACTTCTAGAGAGAACTGAGTTACCTAAATCCAGGCAGGGCATCTTCCTGAAGGTACA
The DNA here is from genome assembly GCA_018398815.1 of Conus ventricosus. Taxonomy (NCBI): domain Eukaryota; kingdom Metazoa; phylum Mollusca; class Gastropoda; order Neogastropoda; family Conidae; genus Conus; species Conus ventricosus. The sequence goes on along the minus strand of CM031597.1, from coordinate 51,993,859 downwards.
AATAAGGAAAAACATCACGACTGCAGTGGGCAGGGTGGATAGTCTGCACTGCAAGAAGGTGGGGAAAAAATACCGGCCATCTTGGCGATTTGGACAATGGTATAAATCCATTTTGTGTGTCGTGGTCATGGAAATTTCTCGAAGTGGTGCGGAAAAGTCATGGAAATTTTCAGCTTGACTTGTATGGACCCCGAATATGCTACCGGTTCTACGCTTCTCAACTGAACACACACACACGCGCGCGCGCGCGCGCGCGCGCGCGCGCACTCTCTCTCTCTCTCTCTCTCAAATCTTGTGTTCAACAGGTTTTAATTTTGTTTGGTTACAACAAGGTGTTGGAGACGTTAAAATGTTCCTAAATGTGTTTAAACAAAGGCTTATTGATATGTTCATTCAAGAATGGACTGGCACCATACGAGACCTTGAGAGATACGAATGTTATAGTAATTTTAAGTCTGTTTTTGAAAAGGAAAGATATCTTTTGGATACGAATACGTACTGTTTCCGCGTTGCCATTACACGAACCAGGTTTAATTTGCTTCCACTGAATAACAATTTGCATCGCTATAGTAAAACAGAAAAGGACAAAGCGTGCCCATTTTGCCATGATCAAGTAGAGAATGAGCAACATTTTTTTTATTTCAATGCTCCCTCTATCAAGACCTAAGGAGTAAATTTCTCAAAGAATTCGCCAGTTGTCCCCTTAATTTGCTTCTTAAGGTATCCAGTGCTTCGCACAGACATAGCCTATCAAGGTACATTTTTCATGCCATAAACAGAAGGATCAAGTCAATTCTTCAGTGGATAAATTACTGCGGATAATTACCACTACCTTGGTTTTCCTTGAAATGACTGACCTCATTTGTATTGTAATTTCGTGTACTCTAAACGTATCTGAATAATGTATCATCTTTTTACACGAAGTTTTGGGGAATTATTATTGCAATGCTTTTTTGTTCTGTTTGCAACACATATATGTTAACTCCTCCCCGTTCCTACCCACTTCCCCCCCCCCCCCCTTCCCTTTGTACCTTGTATTGTGGTCCAAGACCGATGTACATTAAAGCTTTCTGAGTTCTGTGTTCTGAGTTCTCTCTCTCTCTCACACACACGAACGTGTGCGTGTACGTTCGCTCGCTCTTACCCACACACATACACACATGTGTGCATGTGCACGTCCACACCGGCACAAGCGCACACACACACACACGCATATACATAAGCGCACAAATGCACACACACACGCATATACATAAGCGCACAAATGCACACACACACGCACGTGCGCACACGCCCACACACACAGATATGTACACATATAGCCTATATGCAGATACGTGTGCTTACACAAACCCACAATTACACACACACACACACACACACACACACACACACACACACACACACACACACACATGTTTTGTCTTGTAATTCGCTTATCCCCTTTTTTCTTCTTTTTTTTCGCTCGCTAACATTTATTTAACATTTATTCCACACTTGGCCTGAATTTCTGAAAGGACGAGTGACAAAGAGAGAGAGAGAGAGAGAGAGAGAGAGAGAGAGAGAGGGGTGTTGGTTTTGTTTTTTTACTATGTATGGTTTCGCAGGCAGTGCACCAGCCTCATTCTCAAACGCATCGTCAAATTCTAAGTTTAGACAGTTGCTCATTCAGCCACACAGGCTCATTCAGACTGAGCGACAACTGGTGTGTGGGATGGGTAGGAAGGAGGCGGTGGTGAGCACAGCTTGACTGGTTCAAACATGGCGGCCACTGAGTCATTCGAACATCAAGTGCCGACTCAACAAGACAGATTCCATTGTCATTGACGGGCCTGACGTCGACCATTCAGGTGACGTTAACAATTCAACTGACCCATTCACACACACACACACACACACACACACACACGGGCGCGTGACACATCGAACTACACTGAAGTTTAGCCCTACTTAGCCTCTCTCTCTCTCTCTCTCTCAAGCTCGCTCTTCTTTCATCATATTTAATTTTGGCGGAAAGGGTTAGACTTACCATTAGTATCAGTACATTTAAGGGTACACAAGTTCTCATATACCTAAACAAACGCGCAGTGGGAGGGAGAGCGAAGCAGACTACCACAGGTATCTTAATAATGTAATCAAAGTTTGGCGCGGGAGTTCGTGTGTGCGAAGTTGTCCCGAGCAAACCCATTTCACAGGCACATGCAGTTTGAGTTTTGGAGGCGACCAGAAACAAGGGAAAATCTGTGTTCGTTAGTGCGTGTGCGCGCGCGTGAGTGTGTGTATGGTGTGTGTGTGTGTGTGTGTGTGTGGTGTGTGTGTGTGTGTGTGTGTATGTGTGTGTTGTCAATCTGGCTAGTTTCACATCGGCTTTGTAGAGGAGATCTCTCTCTCTCTCTCTCTCTCTCTCTCTCTCTCTCTCTCTCTCTCTCTCTCTCTCTCTCTCTCTCTCACCACACACACACACACACACTTTCGTGAGTGTGTGTACATTCAAAATGCCAAAAGTGGTGGTGGCTCTGATTTTCAAATGCCCCTTTACTGATTATCATCCACAAAAAAGGCCACACTATGCAGTTTTGATACTAACACCTCTCCTGTAAGAAAAACTAGAATGGTCTATAACGATTTCTTTTTAATTTTCTTTCGACATTTTAGAAATTCATGTGTTATTGTTGTTGATGGTGGTGGTGGTGGTGGTGATGGTGCTGCTGCTGCTGCTGTCGCTGGTTTTATTTTTTTAATTGATTCGGCAGTGAATAACTGATATATTCATTTTATTTCTCAGTTTTAGACGTCACCAATTTATAAGGTTTAAAGTTGTTTCACGATTTTTTAAAAACAATCCGATCGGACATGGATAACAGGGTCTATTAGAAGATAAAGTAGGTCAGCATGCTCGCGCACACACGGGGCTCTATATTTTACAAATATTGTGCTCTGAGAGAGAGAGAGAGAGAGAACAACGAACGATTCATGTCTATTGCAATTGTGCGCGCATACGTACTCACTCCACCACTTTAGCATTTACTCTCGCGTCCACGTATTTCATTACATATTATGGCTAGCATACAAATTGTATCTACAGGCTAGGATGATTACTTTAATTGTTTAACGAACTTCAAATTAAAATGGAAACCAATGTCGTTTCATATATGAATTGCCACTGAAGGCTTGACAAAAACCTGGTGGTGGTGGTGGTGGTGGTGGTGGGTGGTATTTTCTTACATTGAAAGTAATTTACTGTAATATTGCCACTGCCCTTTGGAGTAAGTTTGACACGGAGTTAACTTGACAATAATCTGAAAGACATACTGATTTAAGCACTTTTAGTAAATCCCTGATATGGTCCCACCTGGTCGGCTGAGCGATAAACAACGTACATTAAATCAAACTCTTCCTTTTACTTTTTTTCTGTAAAAGGTTTCAATAATAACATTATCAGAACCGTGTACCTGCATTTATCAGTGACGTATGCTGTTGTCACAACTACCTGCTTTAGAAATACACATTCACCTCCATTTATCTATTTCGTCACTTTTTCCCATATTAAAAACATTCCAGTGAAATATATTGGTCTTTGAATTTATTAGAAGCCTTTGATATATAATATATATATATATATATATATATATATTATATATATTATATATATATATATATTATATATATATATATATATGTGTGTGTGTGTGTGTGTGTGTGTGTGTGTGTGTGTGTGTACAAAAGAGTTTAGTGTTTTTAATATATTTTCCTATCTTCTCATTTTCGTCCCCCCCCCCCCCCACCCCCTCTTCCCCGCCTTTTTTAATTACCATTATTTATTTTTTATTTATTTTTTTAATCCATTCAAATCTTTGCCAAGTCCTAATGACGGAAGAATTGTTAGCCTGCACTTGTTTTCTCCCACTACTAATTTGTTCCGCATTACATTGTTTGGTCAATCAGTGGGAGATTGCATCTCTTAGGAGATCCAAGTAAAGGTTGTTCTGCCCAATTCTTAGCCGCTGACAATGCTTGGGTTAATGAACAGCAGAGCTGACCATTCAGACTGTGTCACATCTTTTGATCTCCCTTGCATCCTTGAATGGATCCTCAAGCATAGGCTAAAAGATTGTTCCCTATCTTTTATAGGCCTACTGCTTACGTATTGATTATAGTTATTCAACAACAACTGTTCCTTTCACGCTTTCTTTTTGTTACACTTACCCTTTGCTGGCTGCTTTGGGGTGCTGTTGCATTCTTTTTTTTCCAACCCTTTGGTGGCGAGAACACCACAGACTTATGGACAGTGATGCATTTCTATTTGACGCCAAGAAAGCCTAACCACAGTCAACCGTATTGACCTGAAGAAACCGATCAAACAAACGTAAAGTCTAGGGACAAGCAATATGGACAGATCCGACTTTGAGAGGTGATGAAAACGTATCATATACTGAGAGTAAAGAACTGAATACTCCACGTGTAAGTTATCATATGTTTTTATTTACGTCATTCATTCTCTCCTTTGTACTTTTATGCTCTCAGACCATTGCGAAGTCGTTAACATCTACACTTTTTTTTTCCCCTAAAACTCATTTGTTAAGCGTTATGTATGATGAACAGCGAGCTGTCAAGCCGCCCACGGAGTTTGATTTTTGCAAGCTTTATTTGACATAAGCGTTCCTCAGATACCCCTGTTCCATCAAATAGCTCATTATATATATATATATATATATATATATATATATGTGTGTGTGTGTGTTATGATAATTCTTTCGTGTTTCACACGCAGCATTGTTTCAGTGTTGTTCGACAGACGCGTGTTTCGATATCTGCAGCTTCACAAAGCAGTCCCATGTAACGCTTACACATCTCACAGAAAATCGAAGAACACTGGATGTCCGGCTGTCATATATCTACCAGCTTGATAGCTAACCTAGCCGGTAAACTACCAACAAATCAGTTACACTACAAACCTGTGTCACAGATACACAACATACAAAGCAGAACAGTAACGATGAATTTGAGGAATAGTCCTAATTACTACTTCTCACTGCGTATCTCACAGGAGGATTTTTTTTCGAATTTACACCCACTGTCTTTCATCTTCCTGTAGGGGCCTAGTCCTTATGATACAGGCCCTAATGTGCAGTCCTCAACATCATCGTGACCTTACTTGAAAGCTCAAGTATAGGGATACTTCTCAATGACGACCCCTCCCCCCGCCCTTTAAACAAATATCACTCCAGGAATTGTACAAACCGGTTTCAACATTGACTGCCCTGCGCTGTCACTGAACAACCAGCGTCAGAGAGAAACAAAAACCAGTAGCCTAACAACATGCATGCATCAGCATGAAGACACTCAAATAAGGCTCCAAGGCAGGCTTACATTTTACTTAGATCTACCTCAGTTGACTGGAGACCAAAACTGTATAATTTCCACACTGTCAGAATCTGGCTTTGCTCAAATGTTGAGGAAAATAGGCCTGTTGATTTTTTGACAGTTCCCCCTCCCCCCCCCCCCCCACCCCCCACCCCCAGTACATGTTATTTACCAGAGTGATAAACCACGGTTTGAATTTTTCACCGACAGGGATAGCAGAGGAAACTCCTTGAAGGCATTCAATTATGCCACTGCCTCAGCTGGAAGGTTGTTCCATTCTCTCCCAGTGCCTGGAAATAAGCTGTTCTATCTGTAGTTCCTTCAGCAGGATTCTACTTGGTACTGCAGCTCATGGGAGTTTCTGGTGTTCTACTGGTGGGTGTAACGCAGAGGGGTGTGCGCAGAGTCGACTGTGATGTTGCCGTGCTGGAACTTGTAGAAAGGTGGCTACCCTGATTAGCTGACGTCGCTGTTCTAAAGGAGCCCAGAGCTGCTGATCGTACATGGCACTTACGCTGGACGTCTGGCGGTAGCGATTTACAACCCAGCGCGCCACCTTTCATTGGACCTTTTCAAGTGCCATCTTGTCACCTTCTTGATGGGGATCCCACACCTGGCAGGCGTACTCTAGGGTCGGGCGCACAAGGGCTTTGTAGGCTTTCTCTTTGGTTTTGATAGACTAATTTCAGGTTTGTCTTCACAAAGCCGAGGGTCTTAGAAGCTTTGTTACCGACGTTGTTAATGTAGGGTTCCCATTTCAGATCTGTGGACAGGATGACCCTGATATTATATATTAAAACGGTGAACAGGCCTCTTAAGGCCTCGAACACCTTCAAGTTCAATGGTAGCAGACTCGGATCTAAGGCCACGAAAGATTCAATGAAGGCTGACTGCAGTGCTGTGTTAGCCTACAAGAGAGAGAAGAGTCAGCGTCTTTGAACCAGTGTTGGAACCAAGAGAGAATGACGTAGGCTTAATGTGACGTAATTTGATTAGAATCTGACACTACACACCATGCTATGGGTTTGAAATTTGATTTGACCATGATCCAAAAGCTGCCTGTTTTAGTCTTGTACATTTTTCTCATTGTCTGAAGGCCTATATCGGAGTCATCTTCAATAAAGAGACCCCCCCCCCCCCCCCCACCACACACACACCTTATTTTTTCTTTTTAGCCTGGGACATTTTTTCATTGCCTGCACTTGACTTGACCCCAATGAAGGACCCCTACCCACTCCCCATCCCCTTTTTTTTTTTAGTCTGTGACATTTTTCTCATTGTCTGCATATTGATTTATCCCCAATAAACACACACACACACACACACACCACACACACACACACACACACACACACACACACACACACACACACACACACTTTTCCCCCATTAAATCTGGGACATTTTTCTCATCGTTCTTATTTAATTTATCCCCAATGAAGACTTTTTTTTCTTTTCTTTTTCTTTCTTTTAAAAAAAATTAGTCTGGAACATTTTTCTCAGTTTCTGTATTTGATTTATCCCCAATGAAGACTCACCCTTTTAAAGACTCTCCCTGGAACACATGCTTTCTGTGTCTATACTAAACTGACCTTGTAGTAAAGACTCCATCCCTTTGAAGACTTTCCCCTGACCTCCTAACATTTCTTCTCTCTGTCTTTACTCAACTGATCTCCTGGTAAAGTCTCCCTCCCTTTAAAGTCGTTTTCCTCTGGAACATTTGTTCTCAGTGTCTGTAGTGTACTAAACTGACCTTCTAGTGGAAACTCCCTCCCTATAAGGACTTTAACCCCTGGAACATTTGTTCTCAGTATCTATAAGAAGCTGATCTTCTGGTATGAACTCCCTCCCTATTAGGACTTTAACCCCTGGAATATTGTTCTCTGTGTCTGTACCAACCTGATCTTCTAGTGATGACATCGACACCCTCTCTTTAAAGACTTTTTCCCCTGGAACATTTGTTCTCTGTGTCTGTACCAAACTGACCTTCTAGTAGAACCCCCCACAACCCCCACCCCACCCCCACCCCCACACCCCCACCCCACACACACACACATTTACACACTTCCCTTTAAAGGATTTGTTTTTCTGTAACATTTTTCTCTGTGTCCGTACTAAACTAATTTAAGAGTAAAGACTCGCTGACTTTAAGGACTCGCCATGGGCATTCTGGAACATGTTTCTCTGCACTGCTGCTGGTTCCCTTCCTCGGGTGGTGCTCAGTAGTGCCAGTTGTGATCCGATATACACTGGACAGACCCTATGGTGACAACATCAGCTAAGTACCCGATCCAGCTTGAGTGAGTGTCTACTTTCGGCGGGGGGCGCTACCACGTCGATCAAACGCCAGTGTCCTTGAACTTGCCGATGCCTGCGACTCGACTTTGACTACAAACTTTCCACGAGCGTGGACGAGGCGAGCAAATCAATACTAAGGTCATCACGAAGCATGGTATGAAGGTCACAGAATTTGATATTTTCCCCATGAGGATCATTGGGGAAGAAGATCATGCTATGAAGTTCCATTGATTCAGGCTTGAAATGACATGACATGGCAGTTTTCGTATGGATCGGCTAGAAAATCTTTCTGATAAGGCGTGTGTACAATTCACTAATGATATCATCATAATCGTCATTACTGCGACATTTCATCATCATTATCCTCATCTTTGTTCCGGAAAATCACTATGACTAAGCGTATGTACATTTCATTGTTTTATCTTTATTGTCATTATTATGACATTTCATCGTCATCATCATCTTCCTCTTCGTTACAGTGAAACATGTTCTTTTAAAGTGTTGGGATATGATGTGAGACAAAGCTTTTACAGCAGACTCCATGAAAACCATGTTCAGTGAGATCCCACCTGATGTGATCTTTCAATTTCTGAAAGAAATAAACATTTTTTCAGGTGTGTTTTTAGAAGGTTTGTTTTAAGGAGTTGTGTGAAGTATGTGTGTGTGTGTGTGTGTGTGTGTGTGTGTGTGTGTGTGTGTGTGTGTGTGTGTGTGTGTGTGTGTGTGTGTTTAGTATATGACTTGTGAGTTGACTTCAATGCAGTGGCAGCCCTGATACGGCCATTTGCGGTCGGCTGGGCTATAAGCGACGTTACTTACTTACTTGATTCCACTTCGTTGTTGTTGTTGTTGTGTCTTCGATGTTGTTATTCTGGCTCAACAATTTAGAAAGGCTGTTCTTTGTGTTCAGATTTTCGACCCACCTCAGGGACATTGGAAGGGGGGATAGGTGAGAAGGGGGGGGGGGGGGGGCGCTGCCTAATACCACGTACCACCAGAACGACAATACGCCAAAACGGGTAGAGAAAGGGCCCCCGGGTGGGACTTGAATACACAACTGACAGCGAACACGGTACTAGGCAGCTTACGGCGATTTTTTGCTAATGGGACAGACCGGACAAAAGTATGACATTTTTCCTAGCTATCTACATGCAAAATACTTCATTTTTGCTAGGCCCCATGTGCACAGGTCATATTGACAGCATGTACTGCCAAAATGCAATTTTTTCATGTTTCGCACTCCGAAAATTGGGCAAAATCGCCCTTAGATAGAAATGATGAATTTAAAAGTAGTAAGTTGCACACTGTTTGTACACAGTATCTGATTTATGATAGACAATGGTTGTTTTACATTTCTGTGTTGAATAATGACTCTGAATATATTGCCAAAGGCATTTTCTCACATGATACTGTGTATGGTTCAGGGTTTAAAATGAAAACGCGACATGGATTGGAGTGCATGTGTGATATGCCAGCAGAAAAGCAGTGAGGACCTCAAGTGCCCATTGGAGGGTTTCCAGGAAACTGGAGACAAAACAGCACCATACAAGACTTGCCTGACTAATGTTGGTGCATTCCGCAAAATAGATTACCACAAAAACTGTGCTCGATGAAGGGGGCGAAGTGGCACAAATCTTGCTGCAGAAAATTAACCAAAGTAGACAGAGTTTGAACGAAAAAGAGGCTGAATTTAGATAATCCAGGCTCTGCCACTGATGAGAAGCGCCGAAAAGACCGCCAAACTCTGCCAAAATCTTCGTGCATTTTCTGCGCAAACAGGATGGTCATCTGCATGATTCAGAACTCTTGACGCAGACGAGAATATTAGGGGGAAAGGGCCCACTGATTTACAGGACACAGCACTACTGGCAAAAATTTCTGGGGGTGACCTCATTGCTACTGAAGCAAATTACCACCTGACCTGCCTGCCTGAGCTCAAAAAATCGCCATAGGTCAATGACAAGGCAATTTCGTGAGTCATGTGAACCCCAAAATGAGGAGTAAAAAACTGAGGCCAAGCCTTCATTGAGCTTACCATTTCCCACGAAAGTTCTGTAAAGATGGAATTTTCCCATTTCCGACTTGTGGATCTTCGTAAGCTGTACGAGAAGCATCTTCAAGACCTTGGCTTCGAAAGGAAATAAACAAAGCCGTTTCAAGAAAAAAATCCTTCAGTACTTCCCTCAAGCCCAAGAACAAAGTGATGGAAAACACATTGTTCTGATTTTTCCAGAGGGAATGCAAGAAATGTTGAAACAGGCTATGACATGTGCCCATGAAGGAGTGCTGCCATTCTTGCAAAAGCTCCCAAAAGTAGTTCCCCAGTGACATCTCCAGCCAGCAGATTTCACTTTGATGCTTCGTTTCCAGCCTTCTGTCAAGAACAACTGTTCCGTCAACACTGAAGATGCTTGTTTATATGCTCCTCAATGGACCAGATGTAAAACAACAGGACATAAATGACCTCAGGCATGTTTGAACCATTCTAAAACTATCCTTTTAAAACTTCAAGAAGAAAGGTCTAGAGCAGAAACCTCTTTATTGGGTGGACTTTGAACCACCACGCCTCTGTATATCGGGCTTGACATTCATACCCGCTTAAGGTCAAAGAAGATAGTCACAGAGCTCCATGAACTGGTCTCAGTGTCAGCTATGATCGCGTCTTGCAGCTGGAGAATCAGCTGCAACCGCGTCTGCTTGCGTACTCAGAAAGAAGGTGTGTGCCCACCCCAGCTTCTCTTGGTCTCTTCACAGTGGGCGCTGAAGATAACCTCGACCACAACCCCTCCAGCACAACAGCCACAGGTTCTTTTTCCCTGGAACAGGCATTAGTCTGTTCCAGTCTCCACGAAAGACAAACATGGGACAGCCCAGGGAAGCAATCCGAAAGAAAGAGGCAAGAGTTTCTCAAGACTCTCTGACAACAAACAAGAACTCTGCCTTCCTGTCAGAGAAAGTTGCCACAGATCATTTCCTAATGGAAGAGTATTTGTCATTAAATCAGGCCAGAAAGGTTTTTATCAGAGGAGCGGATCACAGCAGCCAGCAATGATCATGAGGAAGCAGGCTCAAAGATAAATGCTACACCTGCAAGATGCACTGCAGACTGGCCCCCTATACCTGCTTAGTTCGCACTGTAGACACTGAGTCATCGTCATCATCACCGGAAAGTTCCGCCAGCTTTAGGGATGTGTCAAGCAGCAGACGTTTGGGGGTTGCTTTCGCACAGGGAAGAATTTCACCTACTTCACATCAATGCTATCATTCATGCCCTTGGAGAGGAAAAGTCTACAGCCTCGCCACTTTCCACAGCTTCACGGGGTGTGGGCACAAGTCTGCCTTTTTGCAAAAGAAAAAATGTCTGCATGGGTGCATGGAAATGTTATCCTGCAGTGACTGAGGCCCTTCAATTCCATTGCAGAAAATCCCTTCATTGCCCTGGATCTAACAGCCACCACTTCAGATTGCTGGAACGCTACAAAAGTTGTCTTGTATGACAAAACCACCAGCTGAGCTCTGTGATGAGGCCCGGTTTAGAGAGGGTGTTTTTTGCCACAGAGACCCAAAATGATGAAAGGAGCCCTTCCCCCACACAAGGACATTATTACAGCATTCAAACCGTGCTGTCTACCAGGCAAGCATTTGGACTACTGCTGACCACCCCAGCAGCAACACCATCTCCAGAGGGGTGGGGCTGGACTCGGACAAGGAAAAGCAAGGCTGGGTTTCCTTTTTAGACGACACTGCCGATAGCATCTGCAGCTTGCAGAGAACTGACCAAATGTGCAGCAAGGGTGCAAGACATGTGGCAGCAGATGTGGTTGCAAGAAAGGCGGATGGCCATGTACAAGACGGTGCAAGTGCAGCTGTGACAAATAGACAGTGGCATGCACAGACCAGTTGGGGGTAGCTGATGTACATGCAAGAATTACCATAAGGACGTTTGGCAGAAACCTGAAAATTTTATGGTGACAGAAACTTTATGAAGGTGAATAAGAAGTTATAAACATCTATGTCTGTGGAAATAAATGAATGTCTAATTGTCATGTTACTGATCTCTGGAAACAAGTTCCATCCCATGTCGCGACGCATTTTTTTTCCTCCTTATTTTTGAGTTTGTCGCAACCATAAACAAAATTTTCTCACGAAAAAAAGAATAGTACTGATTAAAAAATGTTTGGAAAGTATCCTCTTCTGATCTATTCATTTAAATGATCACATTGCCTTCAAATTTTGAAAACACCTTGCTCAGACACGTACATGCAGTAATTCCTCTGTTATTGCTATGGAAAAGTTTATGACGTCACGTGACCAGGGCCCCAGTGGTTCAATTGATGGGGCCTAGCAAAAAATTAATGGGCAGGGCCTACAGAAGTGCCTCACAAAGTTTGCACTTTTGTCCAGTCGGTCCCCATCATATCGTTAAGCTGCCTAGCTACGGTGAGCACTGCCGCTGAGCACCTGGGCTGCCTATCACCTAGTAGGGGTAGGTTGAAATGGTGCAGTCCGCGTCAGTAAAAAGCCGCGCTGAAGATGGATGAAGAATTAATGGCAACAGCACAAGGTCCGTCCTGCAGCTAAGGCAAGCAGCCAGTCAACGACCCCCGTGTGTGTGTGTGTGTGTGTGTGTGTGTGTGTGACCCCACAGTCATATAGCCATGTTACAACCTTGATCAATACTGATTGATTTTCATCGGTATCAGGGGGTCTTCGATTTTTGTTCTCTTGCCTTGAAATCTCTCTCTCTCTCTCTCTCTCTCTCTCTCCTCTCTCTCTCTCCTCTCTCTCTCTCTCTCTCTCTTCTGTGTGTGTGTGTGTGTGTGTGTGTGTGTGTGTGTGTGTGTGTGTGTGTGTGTGTGTGTGTGTGTGTGTGCGTGTGTGTGTGTGCGTGTGTGTACCTGTGTGTTATGTTACTATAAAAGCCACGTGTTATGAAGTAAAAAATCAATAATGTTCATTATCCCGTCATTGTCAGATTTGTTATTCTAGTTTATTGATGCATTGCGTGCAGCTCATTTTGCTAATTTTGCCACAGTAGAACGGTTGTTATGGCAACCCCTTCGCTTCTCAGATAATACTCTGTTTTTCTTTAGAAACCGGAACGGGCGCGCGCTCGCGCGCGCGTGTGTGTGTCAGTATGTGTATGTTTGCGTGCTCGTTAACGTACGCGCTCTTGCGTGTGTATGTGTGTGTGTGTGTGTGTGTGTGTGTGTGTGTGTGTGTGTAGTGTGTGTGTGTGTGTGTGTGTGTGTGTGTGTGTGTGTGTGTGTGTGTGTGTGTGTGTGTGTGAGAGAGAGAGAGAGAGAGAGAGAGAGAGAGAGAGAGAGAGAGAGAGAGAGAGAGAGAGAGAGATAGTTTACGGGTATTTTTGTCAATGAAGAATGGTATGTGGAGAATTGTACTCCATAGACTTGCTTTCAGCTGAGGCCCACACGTACATTCAAATATCAATATACAGACACATACCCAGAACTGCTGTTCACACCTACAAATTATACCATAAATTGATTTTGGTCCACTGTTTCCGTAATTGTTTCTCTAATTGAGTAGCAATGATAAAGCCGATACATTGTATTAGATCTTCCTGGGACGGTAATTTGAGCTCCAGCGCATGAGGATAAGCGCTCCAAATGTTGAAGGCAATAGCAAATGACGGAGTGTGGATTGTCCTTCTGTGAACAGACCAAGATAATATACTGTGATATCGTGCCAGTTTTTGTCGAGGATAGCTGAGTGTTAATTGAAGAGATCAGATATGTGTCATAGTTGCGAACATACTAGAAAGCTACTACATCAATTTCAGTGTGTCTGTCGGTAGAAGAAAAAGAAACACCCGAAGGTGCTGGGGAGGACCCAGAGAAGCACTGTCTTCACCCGCCTTTTGAGCAGTCCTGTACCACCCTTGGATGCCTGCGCTGTGTTGACGATGGGTACAGGCACGCGCAGGATACTCCATTAAGATATCAAGGGACATAACTGCTCCTGAACAGAGGTAAATCAGACGACAGGATTTTGATGGTATGTTTCCACTTATTAGAAAACAGAAGCCTTTTTTTGAACAGCTTGTGGGCTCTTACATGGGAAATTAATGTGAAAGCGTGGTGAGTGCTAGAGGTGAAGACGAGGTATGGCACATTAGATACTTAGCTTGCATCAGTTTCGACGCGTGCTAATTTTTTTTCAACCCCTTACTTCGGTCGTAAGCCTCATCATTTGGTATTCCACTTTGCCATCCAGCGTGATCCCAACTCTAGGTCAGAGTTCAGGGTTTGGATGGTAATGGTCAGGTGAAGAACTGGTTAACGGCCCTGTTCTTGTGAATTCTTTTTTTTTTTCCTGATGTAAAATAATCTTCTGTTTTGAGTTGGGTGTTTGACAAATTAGTTCAAATTCACAATTCAACAAGGAAAGAGAAATAAGCACAACTTGCCGACTCCCTGCTTACCTACTTTTGTTAATTGGGCACAGAGATTTGGGAGCGAAACCATAACAAAAAACAAAAACAAAAAGAAGAAAAAAAGACGGGGAAGGGTGGTGTTGGTAGCGATTATGCCTGCACATAAAAGCAACAAAACATTAGGCCTAGATCGGTGTCAGAGTCAGACACACTATGACTGCTGAGGGGATCAGAGAACGGTGCAGTAAATTCGTTGTCATGCGAGCTGATACTTTCAACAACAGATGTTACATGGAACTTTGAGATGATGTACAGCGTTTGTGGCCTCATTTTATGGACCTGGAGCTCTACGTATCCCTACACGTTGTGAAATGGTGGGGCAACCGACCGGGTATATAGGTGTAAAAATCTAGTGCTGATATCTGTTAAACCACACAGGAACACTCCAGTTTGTTTGGACTATTGTGTCTGTCCTGACAGCAGTGAGTGTGAAAACAATAATGGTAGTGATGAAGAAAGTGTTCTTTGGCAGAGACTAAGTGGGGATTGTCTCCAGCTATCGCATGCAGTCAATCCTGGAGTCTTAGTTGCCAGACAGCTCAAGTTTAAGCAGTGACTGAAAGAGGGCAAGGATGGGGTGGGGGCGGGAGGGAGGAAGTTGGTTTAGAACATAAAACTCCATCCCTCTTAAAACACAATGCTTACTTAAAACACAATGCGAAAAAGACGGGTGAATTTTCGACAAACGTCTCCTTCAGACATGACGACTAACACAAATAAAGATGAACCAAGCGGTTCTCCCCAGATGGCACCAAACAATTCTCTTAATGTACAAAATATTCCCCAGCAACGCAATGGCATGACAGCTATCTGGCCAGTACCATTTTGTGCAAGGATTCTGTGTCTCAGTTTACTTTTTACTTCTTCTTCTTTTCCTTCTTCTTCTTTTCCTTCTTCTTCTTCTTCTTCTTCTTCATCTTCTTCTTCTTCTTCGTACACTCAGACAGGAACCTTAGCGGTACTGACGAAGGCTGCTGTACGGCGGAGGCCCTCCAGAGATCCACAAAGTTTTTTCCCTCGTCGATGTGTTGGCAGACGAGTTTCTGCTCTTATCTTTGATGTGTGGGACAGTCCTGCAGGAAGTGTTCCACAGTCATTGGGGCTGTACCGCATGGGCATCCTGAAGACTTGTCAATGTGGAATTTTGTAAACATGTGATGTCTCAGTCTTGAGTGCCCTGTCCTCAGTATCACAATGCTCATTTGTCGGTCTGGGCAGCGGGTAGTATGCGTCCTTCTTGTTGAAGTCTGTGTGCTGCTCAAGTCATCTTCTTTTTTGCTTCTCCTTGAAAATGCTTTTGATTTCTTCAAAGGAGACTTCTGCTCCTGTTGGGGCTGCTGTCCTCCTTCCTTCGCCAATTGCTCAGCTTCCTCATTGCCATGTATGTTGCAGCGTGAGGGTATCCACTTGATGACGGTATTCTCATGGACTGCTGCAGAAGGGCTAGGGTAGAGACAAAGGAGTTGAGTTCCTTGCTTCGAGGATCATCAACAGCCTGCAGTTCTGAGTTTGCTTTCCTTTTTTCGGTCTTCGGCTAGAGGTCCGAATTTCACCATTGGCGGATTTTTCCATCTGCTATCGTTTGTAATTAAATTTTCGTCATAGTTTAGTTTCAGCTTCACCAAGGAGGTGTCACTGCTTGCAGATCAGTCCGTGTACACTACACCAAACCTGCTAAGTTTTGGGACCACACTGCGCAGGATTTACAGGTGATGGCTAAAGGAATTAAAATCTAAAATGAGAGGATTTAAACCCAACGTGCTGGTCCAACCATGGATCTTTCGTGATTAAGGTTGTCATTTCGTCATCATTTCTCCATAGCGCTGGTCATACCTTGGGTTTTTCGTCATGAAGGTTGCCACACTCCATCTTTAGACATGATATCTTAAAATGACGTCAGTTGCATGCGTTTAATTTTCGTGTCACCCATCTCAT
Source organism: Conus ventricosus (assembly GCA_018398815.1). Taxonomy (NCBI): domain Eukaryota; kingdom Metazoa; phylum Mollusca; class Gastropoda; order Neogastropoda; family Conidae; genus Conus; species Conus ventricosus. The sequence goes on along the minus strand of CM031597.1, from coordinate 51,977,805 downwards.
AGGCACACGACGGCCTACTCTGCTCCGAAATTTGAAACTGAATTTAACATCCATGCAGCCTTTTTTTCTTTCTTTCTTTCTTTTTTTTTCAAGCATGCACTCACCGCACGGCCCGGGACCTGGGTTTACAAATCTTATCCGACGAACTAAGACAGGTTTGGAGGGTGATGCTGTCTGCACTTCCAGGAAGAAAATGTCTTCCAGCCTGGCTGTCTAGAATGGGCCTCAGTTACTGCTGACCTTGGAACAAGAGTCTGACGCCTTGATCACTTAGCCAGTCGATCTTGTTACAAGGCCGGACTAACGAAGTATTCTTCTCTTAACTCAGTGATGTCCACTGTATGATTCAGTGTCACGTACACCGCACTACTTGATAGTAAAACGCACTTGTTCATTGGTGATGTAATTATGTCTGATGTTTCGTTGGCCTTCATTTGCGTAACATGTCATTTCCATGGGGGAATTCTTCTTTCCAGATCCTCTGTCTGGATCCATGTCCGGCATGCACACAGAAGTACTATGGCAGCGAATCGAACGTTGGTCAGTGAAGATGCAGGCCCAATGGAAGGGCAGATGCTTCAGAGTTCCTCCGTTTCCAAGTTCCTGAGTTCTTGTCGGTTTTGTGCCAAAGCTCAGGTCTCAGTCTCAGTGCAAATGTGTCCGTGTCATACAAGAGCAGTGTGGCAGCGCATAACACATTAGACAGTGAAGATGCAGGTCTGATGGAAGAGCAGACGCAAGAGGAAGTTCAACAGTTAAGTGAGTGATGATGGAATCCATATGATCAAACTTGCAGATGATGCATAAAGACATCATAGCAACAGACGGGAAAAAAGAATATCAGGGGAGCTGGGAAAGTATGAAAGAATGACATAAGGCAAGTCTTTCCCAAACCTGACCAATCCCTTTCCTGCTCCCAGGACCTGAGGAGGACGTCATCTTGTTCGTTCTGCGTGCCTCGTGTCTGCACCTGAACCGGATGAGCTGGTGCCTTCTTCAACTTCTTCTTTTCCATTATCAGTCACTGAAAATACTCCCATCCAGTGAACACCTTCATACTGCACTATATGGAAATGAAGAAGCTAACTAACTGACAAAGGAAGGAGGACAGCAGCCCCAACTGTAGAAGGTAGTCTCCTTGGAATAAATCTAAAATATTTCCAAGGAGACAAATAGGAAGATGACTTGAGCAGCACCCAGACTTCAACAAGACTTAGAGGGATGCATACTACCGGATGCCCCGATCAGACCAAGTGAACATTGTTGGACTGAAGATAAGGCTCCCCTGACCTCAACATCACAGGTCCACTATACTCCACACCTGTGAGTCTTTCAAACTATCAATGCAGTGCATTCCCAAGAGACAGCGGAGCATATTTAGCTAGGCCCAAAGTGGAAACCTGGCCTGCCAACTCACCAATGAGTGCAAAACCATACTAACCACTGGAGGGTCTTCACCATACAGCAACCTCCGTCAGTACCTCCAGGATTCCTACCGAAGTAAACGAAGAAGAAGACCACCATTGTGATACTGAGAACTGGGCACTCCAGACTGTGACATCACATCTCTGCAACACTTCACCCTGGTGGGTCTTTAATTTATCCATGCAGCCCCAATGACGGTGGAACAGTCCCAACAACACCAAAAGAACAATCCTGGCCTGCCAACACACCGATGAGTGCAAAACTTTATTGACCACTGGAGAGCCTTCACCATACAGAAGCCCTTGCCAGTACCTCCACCATTCCTGCCTAAGGGAACGGAGAAGAATCTCTTCCTACACTACCATTGATCTCATATGACCATCACCTATCAGTGACTAATTGATGATAATAATTTTTTTTTTAATTTGTGTGTGGTGTGTGTGTGTGTGTGTGTGTGTGTGTGTGTGTGTGTGAATGAGTGTATGTGTGTGTGAATATGTGTGTGAAAACTTTCCACAGTTAGTCTCATTATGATCACATGATCTTAACTCACCCAGAACAATGTTTATATGTGGTCCCCCACCCCCCACCTTGTGTGTGTGTGTGTGTGTGTGTGTGTGTGTGTGTGTGTGTGTGTGTGTGTGTGTGTGTGTGTGTGTGTGTGTGTGTGTGTGCAACACATGATACCCTGTTTTTCATTGATCACTGCTATCTTCTCTCAACAAACATCAGCATATTGATGCCAACACATTACTTCACCTGTTACAATGAACATCATCCCACAGCATTGTTTACTTTTTTTAAACAACACGATTTATATGAACCTCCCACCCCCACCCCGCTCTCCTTCTCTTGCCACCCTTCCCCAACCCCCCCCCACCTCCCCTCCCCCCCCACCCAAACACCACAAACACATTATCCTCCTCCCCACCCATCCCCCCTCCGCCCTTTTTTTTTCTCCACCTCAACCCACCCCCCTCCCTCCATCATACCTTATCACCCATTTATCTTTCATCCCCTTCCCTCCCTTATTAACATTACCCACACACCTTTCACAACTACCCACGCATAACTACCACCACCTCTTTCATCACCCAGCGAAATCATTTATTTTATTCACCTAAACCTTTTTTTATTTTTTATTTAATTTTATTTTATTATTTATTTATTTAGTTGTTTTTTTTTTTAAATTCCCCCCCCCCCCCCCCCCAGTTTCCCTCCCCCCCCCCTTTTCCCCCTTACCATTATTATCAATCCCCCATTACCACAACCGTCACAAAGATATCACACCACCCCAATAAACTAGACACACAACCCTTTCGTATCACCCCCCCCCCCCCTACGCAACCTCCCCCCCCTCCTTTTCCTCTCCCATAATCCCCCTTGTCATTTCCGCCTAGCGGCTATTCTCCCGCCACATGGACAACAACAAATGAGTCATTTTTCGTTCTTTGTTTGTACTGTCCCAAATGTTAAATGTGATTTAATTTTTTCGCCTGAAGAAGACCCAAGAGGTTGAAATGCATCGTGTCTTGTCATGTGCTTTGTTTGTCAATGTCATTGGCGGTAAGTAACTAACTCTATTTCTAAATTTTGCTTCGCCGTCAGTCACTCCATTTTTGAAACTTCTTCTTTGGCATAATGAAGATCACTTCTTACTTGAGGAAGTTGAAAAGGAGACAAAACAATTAAAATGAACAACCCTAAGACAGACAATTACTTACGGCTGAAAGTATCGCTATAATTATGTTGAGCTGCTGGAAGGCTTACACTTCCCGGAC
>CM031597.1:51957099-51967099 GCA_018398815.1 Conus ventricosus | reverse complement strand
ATACTAACTCCGACCAAACGTGCCAGCATACAAGTCTGCGAAGACAAACGACTCCATGCTGCAGCTTGCTGCGGCCGACATACTTGTCCCTAAAAGCTTTTAATGTGAGGATGTAAAAATCAGTCTCTTCCAGGCCCGCCTCAGAGTCAGGTATCGTGTGGGTCAAGAGCTGGACTGTGCGATGAATATGTTTTGGTGCTGGTTGATCTTCTAAGAAAAGGCAGGCGCAGCTTTGAATGTAATACAGAGTATATAGTGTTTTGGGCCTAAACTGTAACCGTGGACTTGGACCTAAGCAAGGCGTTGGCGCATTAATTCTTCTGTGTGCAGCCACAGCGAGAGTCATGCTGGCCAACTGAAGACCGGACATGGAACATTGCCAGCGACTGGCTAGGGGACAGCGTCAATAAAACCCATAGTCCCCTCATACCCAGAGTGCGGCTACCCACACCCCACGTTGTGAGCAAACAAGGGTTCTGTACACTGAAGCAGAAACTTGATCTCGCCGGTACTGCCGGAATAATTTAACACTCGCTGACCCATCTTGACCTTTGGCAGGGTTCTGTGCATGAGTACGTGCGTACTGCGGGCAAAGACAGCGAGACGGAGATACTCCGTCACGAGAAACGGTCCACCTTGCACCCCCCCCCCCCCCTAATAAATTTGTCACATGTATTTTTTGGTGCTTTAGAGTGTATAGATCACGAAAAATCATGTTAACATAAAAAATCTTGGGACGCACTGTCCCTTCTGGCTAAATTTTGAAGGGTACCCATCTCAGGTGCCGCGGCTGCTTTTCGTCGGTCCGAAAAGTTCCATAAGTTTGGTGATCACCTGTGTCTTTGTCATTTAAGCTACGAGAATTTTCGTTATATATTTGTTGACAGTAATGCCTTCTGCACGATAGGCAATAATCAGAACGATAATATATGCAATAAGTTGACCGCAGTAAAGCTACATGTGTACCCACCGTATATCACGCGTTGCGAACTGTAAATTTGCCAAAGTGTTTGCAATAAACTATCTCTCCCGAAAACTGTGCAACTTATTAGAAACAAAGTACACCACAGTATCAAAGAACGGTCTCTTGTGATTCTTTTGAGCTATGCCACATCACCATGGGCCTATGCTGATGCCCTCTGTTGCCGGGTTATCTGGCTTCGACGCAAATTTAATTCTTTACAAATTCATATTGGACTTTTTATTGAAAATAAAGTTAATGTGCACTTTCCAAGTGTGAGCACGTATGTGTGTGTGCGTGTTTGTGTGTGCGTGTTTGTGTGTGTGTGTGTGTGTGTGTGTGTGTGTGTGTGTGTGTGTGTGTGTGTGTGTGTGTGTGTGTGTGTGTGTGGGATAATGATGATTGTTCTCAGATGCTGGCACTGGAAGGCATTCTGTTTCATGGCGACATCTGCCAGACTGTATTTAAATCAACCACAATCTCATCATTCTGAGTCGCTTCCCTCGGCACAAGTAGAAAGCGACTCTTCTGATACGTAGGCTATGACAGCTTCTTCTTCTGGAAAATCCACAAGGAAGTCAACCATATCTGCGGGCAGGATGACGCTCTCCTCTTCTGCGGACCACACTGGTTCCAAGGTGCCATCAACGTCCATCCATCCATGTCCATTGCTTGCTGCTGGAACATCAGACATGGGTTCGAGAGCCCTCTTCCAAATGACAACTTGAGAGTTGCTCCGTTTGATGTGCTCTTGAAGAGTTTGTTTGCACGGAGGCATGCTTACCATGTCAACGTTGTAGTTTGCGTTCAATGGCTCATCTCCACATCTCTCCTTGAGTAGCTGGTGTCGGAAGTCATTAGCACCGGTGTGAAAACAATGTCTGCCGTACATGACACAGGTGAAGGTCTCAAGATCGGCTTTGACTTCTTTAGCCATGGCCCATGTACCTCCAAGGCCGGCAATTGTTTCCACAAATCTTGGATTCTGCTGAAGAACTTTGATGGGTTTAATTTTCCCAATGCCCTTGAATGCACTTGTTGTGTCGCAGCCGGTGTAAGCATGAAGAGCCAGGTAGGCGGTGCAGTGCTGTTGCCCGCATGCTGTAGCGATGTCAGTGACGTTGATGAGCCGTTGTTTGTTCCCCATTCCTGTGTCGAACAGAATCACCACGTCCTTCAACCGCAGAGCGAAGTGCAGGAAAATGAAGAAAATGTCCGAGTCGGGACTCTTGACGCGGACGAAGCTGTATCCATTCTGTTCAGCGTACGCACAGTGGAGGACAACTCTGGAATCCGTCTCTTCTTGTGTGGATTTTAAGCGTTATGGTTGGCGTCCTTGTTGTCGTCAGCTCATCTGCCGATTGCAGCAGGAAGGCTTCTCCCTCACATATCAGCATGACTTTTCTGTCCTTGAATTTTGGCGCATTCTCATCTTTGCTCCAAACGTCGAGTAATACTTGGCTGAGCTGCTTCTTGTTTTCGTCGTTTGACAGAAACGTTTTCCAGTCTGCAGGACGCTTGGTGCTTTCTCCTTTCATGATGATCTTATCGCCAGTGCCTCTCCTTTTCCTTTTCATTGCTTTGATTCAGTCCGTTTTGTACATGTCTGTATTGAACACCACGCCCCTTCCCTTTGGCAGCATGTCAGATATCTTCTGGCTGATCTCCCTGAAATTGGAGGGAAGCTGTTGCAAACAGTGAAACACTGCATTGCCATCGATCACAACCAGCGTCGCGTCATGCGGAGGTAGAGCGGCATCTTCCATATCTTTGGTGAGGTAGTTATACCCTTTTGCTTTGTCGGTCATGGCAAGGAAATTGGCAGCAGTGGCAATACTGTAAGGTACAGGAGTAAGTTGGTATGTCATCAACTATTTCAGATTGAGTTGAACACCTGCTTCCTGTGCCTTCACAAGGACTTGAAAGGCAAAGTTCCCTTGTTGTTTGCATTCCTCAACCTTCTTCTTGGAAGTCTTCATGTGGACGGTTAAGCCGCTTGACTGGTTCAAACAAATTGTCATTTGCCATCAGTCTCTGCGTGATGAACGCCTCCTTCACGGCGTTACCAGCCTTTTCTGCCCTCAACACATCATGCTGAATGCCGGCTGGGACAGATGCTTCAGATGACAGGGCGATGTTTGACCAAGGCTTCCTCACAGAAAGGGTCGATGAAACTTTTGACTGCATCCTAAGTCTTCATGACGTTGCTTTCACTATCAGAAGGACGCAAGTCTCGATATCTACTGCCAACCTCATCACCTTGTGCCATGCCAGCCATGTTGAGATCAAGATACTTTGACCTCTCATGTGTTGTCCTGAACCATCTTTGGTAGGCCTCCTGGTTCGACAGCAGTCACGTGAGACCAGCGCCACCTCCACCAGCTCCTCCTCTGCTTTTGGCGTGCTTCATGAACGTTTCTTCCATGATCTTGTCCAGTGCACAGCGATTGCTAGGAATGAAGGACCTTGCCACGCTGAAAGCACCTCTAGCTCTCTGCAGCATCTCCTTGGCTCCAGGATGTGACAAAGTCAATGTTTGCCAAGAAGACTGAGAAGAAGGTCAGGTAGTGTGCATAGTTTTGTCCACCGAAACTGAAGAAGAGGTCTGGCATTTGGGACATCGTTTGTGCGTACAGCAGGAAGTCGTTGATTTTGACAGCCTCAAGGAGCGCTAGGACAAGCCATACATGATCGATGTACGACAACCAAAATTGTGCAGTTGGTCCAAAGGCTCCTTCTCTGACTCTGTCTCTGAACTGTTCGTACTCTGCCATGAAACTGAAGATAGCTTCATCTTGCTGAAGCTCAGTCAACGTCTCTTTGGAGAAAAACATGAGGCTGTCTGGAGTTTGATCATGCTGTCTTCTGACAGTGTCGGAAATGACGTGTCTTCATCTCTGATTTCAAGATACCTTTCCAGCAGCAAGCGTTCTAGACTCTCAAGCATTGTCTTATGGCAGAACAATGCTTGTTCATGTGTTTGCCAGACAGCAACCCTTGCCCAGAACCAGAAGAGATCAGACCTGCCTTCAGAAGGATATCTCCGAACCCAGAACCATCCAGCTTTTCCCCAAGCACCTTGAGGTATGCACAGGCAAGGTGGAAAGCACCGATCCGAATAACATGCTTCTTGTACCGGTCAGGTTGGTTCCCGACGATCGGGTAGGCTTTCATACAAACCCCAAGATCAAACGTAGTGATAACGTACTCTTGTCCAACAACTCTCGTGGCCTTCTCTGCAAGTCGCAAGCATTCCTGGACTGTCTTGATTGGGTGATGGATCACAGGGTAGTAGTCTTATGTCGTCTTCTTTGCCGGGTTCTGCCGACACTGTGAAATGAAGCCAGCCCACGCTGGTATTTCCTGATCTGACATGCTGCTGTATTTCCAGAGAAGAATCCAGTGGAGGTTTGAACTTTGAACTTTCTTAAGAGTATCTTCACCTCCACCAACGGTCCAGTGCCTAATTGCAAAAGGTGGGCTTTCCCCTGGTTTACGAAGCATTCTGGTAAATCCTCTTGTGCCAAATGCAGAGATTGCAGAAGAAGCTGTCATATCCTACGTATGAGATGAGTCGCTTTCTACTTGTGCCGAGGGAAGCGACTCAAAATAATCAGATTGTTGTTGATTTAAGTAGTCTGGCAGATGTCGCCATGAAACAGAATACCTTCCAATGCCAGCATCTGAGAACAATCATCATCAATACACACACACACACACACACACACACACACACACACACACACACACACACACACACACACACACACACACACTCACACACTCACACACACGACACACATGCGCGCGCGCGCGCGCGCCGCACGCACGCGTGTCCTCCCATCCCCCCCCCCCACCACACACACACACAAATGCGCTCATACTTGGAAAGTGCAAATTAACTTTATTTTCAATAAAAAGTCCAATACGAATTTGTAAAGAATTAAATTTGCGTCGGAGCTAGATAGGGGGTAGGGGAGATAACCCGGCAACAGAGGGCATCAGCATAGGCCCATGGTGATGTGGCATAGCTCAAAAGAATCACAAGAGACTGTTCTTTGATACTGTGGTGTACTTTGTTTCTAATAAGTTGCACAGTTTTCGCGAGAGATAGTTTATTGCAAACACTTTGGCAAATTTACAGTTCGCAACGCGTGATATACGGTGGATACACACGTAGCTTTACTGCGGTCACCTTATTGCATATATTATCGTTCTGATTATTGCCTATTGTGGCAGAAGGCATTACTGTCAACAAATACATAAAGAAAATTCTCGTAGCTTAAATAACAAGACACGGGTGATCACCAAACTTACGGAACTTTTCGGACCGACGAAAAGCCGCCGCGGCACCTGAGATGGGTACCCTTCAAAATTTAGACAGAAGGGACAGTGCGTCCCAAGATTTTTTATGTTAACATGATTTTTCGTGATCTATACACTCTAAAGCACCAAAAAATACATGTGACAAATTTATTAGGGGGGGGGGGGGGGTGCAAGGTGGACCGTTTCTCGTGACGGACTAAGAGGGAAAGAGTAGGAGGTCAGGGGAGGGTACAGTTCGACAAGACAGAACACATTTTGTTTTAAACGAAGGTATCATATGAGCGGGAAAGTACTTTCGCTCTAGTAAGTGGGAAATATGACAAAGGGAGAGTTTGTGGAGGCGGGGGGGGAGGGGGGGGGGGGGAGCTAGGGAACGGGGGCTGGGGGGTGGTGGTGGTGGAAGGGGATGAGTAGGAACAGGGGCAAGACAAACAGATAAATTCTTTGTGAACGAGATGGTTACATAAGCAAGGTTAAGATCGTACATACTTTCTTTTTCAACGCCTGCACTTCATTTCCTGAAGAAAAGTAAAGAGAGAGAGAGAGAGAGAGAGAGAGAGAGAGAGAGAGAGAGAGAGAGGAGAGAGAGAGAGCTTGCGTACAGGAGGGACAACAGGCAAGCGAAATAGTTCTGTTTGTTTGTTTGTTTTTACATGAACCTGATTCCAGGAGAAAAGTCACTCAGGACTGCTTGACGAGTCTGGCAGCGATCCAGGCGATCAACTGTTCAAGCTCCGTCCCTTTCCACCAATCCCTAATCCGGGTCTGAATCTTAATTCCTTGACAAGAAAGTTATCTCTGAATTGACATAAACAGATGGTTTCGTCAGTGAAGGATTTCATATTTACATGTCAACGTCGTCCTTTTCATACTGACTCTCCGCCTATCCTGCTTCCGGGAGGTGGAGGGGATGGGGATGGAGGGAGGATGAGTGTAATAAAGAACATACAGCCCTTTGCGGTTTATTCTGTAACTGGACTCGAACTCAAAATACCCTTCCGTCCGAATCTTCAGTTACGAAGTAGGCACCAAACGCTATATACTATATTCTCTGTTATGTTCAAAGCTACATGTAACTTCTCTCGAGACATCAACTTTTATTAAAAACAAATTCACTGCAATGGTTCAGTTTTTAAGGCATACTGTGCCTGACTTTGAGACAGCTCCGATGTTTTGTGTACTTTCTGTGCAAGGATAATTGATGTGACCCACTTTTTCCCTGTCGTCTGCGAGACTTTTTACTCCTAAATCGCTGTGCCTTTAACAATAGCGTAGAAACGCAATGTGTCCATATGTCAAGCATCTTACATTGAACAGACTTACCAAACCTAGGTACCAGGCCAGATACTTATTTATGACAGGCACAGTCACAGTCAGTGATCGTCATAATCATGAGGAATCTGCAGTATTCCGTCCTTCCTTCTTTCCGATAAATGCATGGTCATTTTGAATTCATTTCTCGTTGTACTGGAATCGGCACATGAGGGGAAAAACTACGATCTATTTTTACGAATAAACAGTACTCCAACAAAAGACCACTTCGAAACTTTACTCTAGCCCCATTTCTTTCCATTCACACACACACACACACACACCACACACACACACACACACACACACACACACACACACACACACACACTCTCTCTCTCTCTCTCTCTCTCTCTCTCTCTCTCTCTCTCTCTCACATACACACACACACACACACACACACACACACACACACACACTCTCTCTCTCTCTCTCTCTCTCTCTCTCTCTCTCTCTCTCACACCCACACACACACACACACACACACACACACACACACACACACACACACACACACACACACACAGTACAGAGACATATCTTTAAAGGACATGTTATTTTTGTGTCATATATGAGTGTGCGTGCGCTTGGCTCAATTATGATCAAACCAGCTGGGCCATGGTATGATGACAGTGTATTTATCAATTAGAAATGGTGTGAGAAAGCGAACACCTGCCATTACCACCCCCACTCATCCTCCACCCACCCCACCCCGGCATCTCTCTCTCTCTCTCTCTCTCTCTCTCTCTCTCTCTCTCTCTCTCTCTCTCTCTCTCTCTCTCTCTCTCTGGCTCCTTTGTCTTTGTCTTGATCGCCCTTTACACCAATGAGTCGTTTCCGCAGTTCATATCACCCCTCCTCACTCTCTCCGTCATGATACCCAGACAGACAGCCATCATATGTCAGAGAAATACACCCTCTTCTCACACCTTACAATACGGCAAAGGTCTGAGACCACAGTTATAAACTGGGCCCCCAACACCTGTTCTGTACAGCACTCAAAACTACATGTACCATGTCTCTGAACATCGGCCTTCGTTAAAACGATTTCATGGCACAGTCCACCCCATAAGATATATTATGCCAGCGTTTGAGACAGCTGCGATGATGTTTTTATATGTTTTCACTCCTAAATCCCTGTGCGTAGGAACACATGAGTTCTGCAAGTTATTTGTGTTTTCACTATCTTTGTAGAAATCCATTACTGAACTAATTTATTAACATTGAATTGATTTGCTAAATCTCAATCAGACGACAGAGGTTCGTTTCTTTTTCTTTTTCTTCTTCTTCTTTTTTTAAAATTTTTTTACATAAAATTCTTTTCACAGACTAGAAGCAAGGCGACTTCCGTCTACTCAAACAGCGTTAACCTCTATCGTAACTCTAAACTCTGACCAAAACATCGGAGAGCCCTCCTCCAAGCTCACCTCACCCGGTCTCAACTGAATACGTAAACTGGCGTCTGAATAAACTACCTCTTACGCACCTAAGGCATTGCTCACACACACACACACACACACACACACACACACACACACACACACACACACACACACACACACACACGCATGCACGCACGCACGCACGCACGCACGCACGCACGCACGCACACACACACACACACACACACACACACACACACACACACGTCTAACCAGTGCATCTGTCTCTCGGTCTGAATACCGGTGATTAACCTGATGTAAAGCCTCGTCTTTCAAAATTACTGACAACTCCCCGGGCTTAATGAACACCCTGTATGACTGAATTCATGATTGAATCGGTGTCCGTTAAAAACAGTCGTCATTTTGGAAGGGAAGTTAGCCACGTAGAGATTTATCTACTCCGATATCAGAAAGCGATTCTGTTCGGACATTTATCACGACTAAGCAACACTGATAGGGAAAGGTAACCCGAAAAGAACAAATCATTTCGCTGCGAGGTGGCGTAGCGTGAAGTGCCAGAAGTGGGATGTGATACACCTTCTGAAGGTCGTCAAGTTGGAAGGGGGCCGGAAGAACTCAGTGGTAGAGCGCCGGACTCATAATCTTGGGGTTGCGGGTTTGAATCTCTGCCGGGCCGTTTCGGTACAGGAGGATTTTTCCCTCGGAGTTAACATTGGTTCTGACTCCATTCCCCAGACAGTCCTTCGAATGAGACTATAAAACTGAGGTTCCGTGTGTGAACCCACGCATAACATGTTGCACACACGTAAAATCCCATCACCAACTTTCGGAAGAAAAGGCCAGTTTGGCCGTTGGTATGGATGACACGTTACACACAGCATGCACCTTCCCCGAGGCTGGAGTACGGCTGCCTTAATGGCGGGATAAAAAACGGTCAAACACACAAAACTCCACTCCCTTTGTTGGGTAGATGGGATTAATCCTTGCCTGTCTGTTCAGGGAGTGTCCGCAGGAGTATCAGCCTACTTACGCAGAAGTCAAGTTGGAAGACTGACGACACCAGCGGCGCAGCCTACCTTCTTGCCGTAGGGGCGAATGTGGTCAAAACCTCGTCGGTTGACAGCTCTTGGTGATGTGGGGTGTCTGGGTGACGGGCCGCCGCGTCCCTTCGACTCCATTGAGGCTGAACTGCATGGTGTTTTGGAGTGTGGCTGTGTGGATGTGATCGGCACCTCACGGGTCTCGGAGGCCGGGAAAAGCCCTCTCGTGCTCAGGGAGCGAGATCAACGGGTGGATCGAATGTTTGGTTATATCTGTTAAGATAATTCATTGATACCTTGGATATATCTTTTAAGATAATTCATTGATACCTTGGATTATATCTTTTAAGATAATTCATTGATACCTTGGATTGTATCTTTTACGATAATTCAGTGATACTTTTGATTGCATCTTTTACGATAATTCATTGATACTTTGGATTGTATCTTTTAAGATAATTCACGGATACCTTGGATTGTATCTTTTAAGATGATTCATTGATACCTTGGATTGTATCTTTTAAGATGATTTATTGATACCTCGGATTATATCTTTTAAGATAATTCATTGATACCTTGGATCGTACCTTTTACGATAATCCATTGATACCTTGGATTATATCTTTTAAGATAATTCATTGATACCTTGAATTGTTTAACAGGATTAAGTGTCTGATTATAATAAATGCTTCCCATAGGTGTCAACCTATACGGTTTTACCGTATTGCTGTACGGGAAACCTACGATTTCGCGTCTGTACGGCCGTATACAAGTTTCAGTACGGGTAAAACTGATTTATGTGGGCAAATCTTAAATCACTGAGGCAAATTGCGAGGTGAACAAATTTTCATAGCAGACGACACGGACTCTTACTTAGCACTGAAACGGGAACGAACTAAGTAGATGATCGGTCATGTTTTGAGATCAACCTTCAGCCCCCTTGTTACAGGCAGCAAAGT
>CM031597.1:51924599-51942099 GCA_018398815.1 Conus ventricosus | reverse complement strand
ATACAGCATACAACTATAGCCTGTGTGTGACAGCACTGTGCCATACAGCATACACACTATAGCTCTGTGTGACAGCACTCTGCCATATACCATACTCACTGTAGCTGTGTGTGACAGCACTCTGCCATATAGCATACTCACTGTAGCCTGTGTGTGACAGCACTGTGCCACACAGCGTACACACTGTAACTATGTGTGACAGCGCTGTACCATACAGCATACACACTGTAGTCTGTCAGTGACAGCACTGTGCCATACAGCGTACACACTGTAGTTATGTGTGACAACAGTGTGCACACAGCGTACACACTGTAGTCTGTCAGTGACAGCACTGTGCCACACAGCGTACACACTGTAGCGTCAGTGACAGCACTGTACCATACAGCGTACACACTGTAACCTATGTGTGACAGCACTGTGCCATACAGCGTACACACTGTAGCTGTCAGTGACAGCACTGTGCCACACAGCGTACAACTCTAGTCTGTCAGTGACAGCACTGTGCCACACAGCGTACACACTGTAGTCTGTCAGTGACAGCACTGTGCCATACAGCGTACACACTATAGCCCTGTGTGTGACAGCACTCTGCCATACAACTAACACTATAGCCCGTGTGTGACGCACTGTGCCAGCATATCACTATAGCCTGTGTGTGACAAAACTGTGCCATTCAACATACACACTATAGCCCCGTGTGTGACAGCGCTGTGCCCTACAACATACACACTATAGCCCGTGGTGGGCAGCACTGTGCATACAAATACACACTATAGCCTGTGTGTGACAGCATCTGCCATAAACATACAACTATAGCTGTGTGTGACAGCACTGGGGCCATACAAATACAACTATAGCCTGTGTTTTGACAGCAAATGTGCCATACAACATTACACATAGCCCTGTGTGTGAACAGCACTCTGCCTACAACATACACACTATGCCCTGTGTGTGGGCAGCCCCTCTGCCCTACAACCTTTCAACTATAGCCCTGTGTGTGACAGCACTCTGCCCCAAAAAAACATACAACTATAGCCCTGTGTGTGACAGCACTTGCCCTAAACTACACACTATGGCCCTGTGTGTGACAGCACTCTGCCTACAAATACACACTATAGCCTGTGTGTGACAGCACTTTTCCATACAACATAACACTATAGCCTGGGGTGTGACAGCATTTTGCCATACAACATACACACTATAGCCCTGTGTGTGACAGCATCTGCCATACAAATACACTATAGCCCTTTGTGTGACAGCCTTGCCATTACAACATACACACTATAGCCCCGTGTGTGACAGCACTGTGTTTCAAAATTTCACACTATAGCCCGTGTGTGACGCACTCTGCCATACAGCGTACACACTGTGTCTGTCAGTGGCAGCACTGTGCCATCAACTTTCACACTATAGCCTGTGCGTGACAGACTGTGCACACGCATACACCCCTATAGCCTGTGTGTGACAGCACTTGCCATACACATCACACTTAGCCTGTGTGTGGACAGCACTGTGCCATTACAGCATAACATATAGCCCGTGTGTGACAGCACTGTGCCATACAATAACACTTTTAGCATTTTGTGTGACAGCACTTGCCCTACAGCAATAAACTATAGCCTGTGTGTGACAGCACTGTGCCATACAACAACACTATGCCTTGTGTGTGCAGCACTCTGCCATACAACATACACACTATAGCCTGTGTGTGACAGCACTGTGCCATACAACATAACATATAGCCCTGTGGGGTGACAGCACTGTGCCCTACAACATAACACTATAGCCCGTGTGTGACAGCGCTTGCCATACAACATAACACTATAGCCTGTGTGTGACAGCCTGTGCCCTACAACATTAAAACTATAGCCTGTGTGTGACAGAACTCGCCATACAACATACACACTTAGCCCCGTGTGTGACAGCACTTGCATTCAACATACACACTATAGCCCCGTGTGTGACGCACTTGCCATTTCAACATACACACTATAGCCCTGTGTGTGACAGACTGTGCCTACAACATAACACTATAGCCTGTGTGTGGGCAGCACTCTGCCATACAACATACACACTTAGTCTGTGTGTGGGCAGCACTGTGCCCTAAAACATACACCCCTATAGCCTGTGTGTGACAGCACTGTGCCATACAGCATACACACTATAGCTGAATGTGACAGCACTGTGCCATACAGCATACACACTATAGCCCTGTGTGTGACAGCACTGTGCCATACAACATACACACTATAGCCTCTGTGTGACAGCACTCTGCCTATCCCAAAATAACACTATAGCTCTGTGTGGGCAGACTGTGCCATACAACATACACTATAGCTGTGTGCCTCTTGCCATACAACATACACACTATGCCTGTGTGTGGGCAGCACTGTTTCCATTAAACATAACACTATAGCCCTGTGTGTGGGCAGGCCCCGTGCCATTACAACATACACATATGCCCTGTGTGTGGGCAGCACTGTGCCATACAACATGCAAACTATAGCCCTGCGTTGTGACAGCACTGTGCCCTACAACATGCACACTAAAAGCTGTGTGTGACAGCACTGTGCCATACAACATACACACTATAGCCTGTGTGTGACAGCACTGTGCCCTACTACAATACACACTATAGCCTTGTGTGACAGCACTGTGCCTTTCAAAATAACACTATAGCCTGTGTGTGGACAGCACTGTGCCATTTCAACATGCACACTATAGCTGTGTGTGACAGCACTGTGCCCTACAACATACAAATATAGCCTGTGTGTGGACAGCACTGTGCCATACAACATTACCACTATAGCCTCTGTGTGACAGCACTCTGCCATACAAATACACACAATAGCCTCTGTGTGACAGCCTCTGCATACAACTACACACTATAGCCCTGTGTGTGACAGCACTGTGCCCTACAAAATACACACTATAGCCCTGTGTGTGACAGCGCTGTGCCATACAACATGTACACTGTAGCCTATGTGTGACAGCACTGTGCCACACAGCGTACACACTATAGCCTGTGTGTGACAGCACTGTGCCATACAACATACATACTATAGCCTGTGTGTGACAGCACTGTGCCATACAACATGCACACTATAGCCCTGTGTGTGACAGCACTCTGCCATACCACATACACACTATAGCCCTGTGTGTGACAGCACTGTGCCATACAACATACACACTATAGCCCTGTGTGTGACAGCACTGTGCCATACAACAAACACACTATAGCCTGTGTGTGACAGCACTCTGCCATACAACATACACACTATAGCCTGTGTGTGACAACACTGTGCCATACAACATACACACTATAGCCTGTGTGTGACAGCACTCTGCCATACAACATACACGCTATAGCCTGTGTGTGACAGCACTGTGCCATACAACATACACACTATATCCCTGTGTGTGACAGCACTCTGCCATACAACATACACACTATAGCCTGTGTGTGACAGCACTCTGCCATACAACATACACACTATAGCCTGTGTGTGACAGCACTCTGCCATACAACATACACACTATAGCCTGTGTGTGACAGCACTCTGCCATGCAACATACACACTATAGCCTGTGTGTGACAGCGCTGTGCCATAAAACATACACACTATAGCCCTGTGTGCACTCTGCCATACAACATACACTCTATAGCCTGTGTGTGACAGCGCTGTGCCATACAACATACACACTATAGCCCTGTGTGTGACAGCACTGTGCCATACAACATACACACTATAGCCTGTGTTTGACAGCACTGTGCCATACAGCATACTCACGGTATAGCTAGGTAGCATGTCAGTGACAGCACTGTACCACACATTATAGCCTATGTGTGACAACAGTGTGCCACATTGCGTATACACTAAAGCCTATGTGAGGCTTGTTCTCAGAAAAGGACGTACATTTAGCGTCAAAACTGTTCCAAAGTATTTCATTTTCACTTTTTAACTCCCGGTCACGGTGGTGGTATTTTCACATGTATCTGTCGACTTGTTTGTCAGCAAGATTATTTTTAAAAAACAACAACTATGGGACCTATTTCAACGAAACTTTATCAAAAGATTAAACACAACCCAGGGACGAACCCAGTAATTTTGGGTCCAGATTTGGATTCAACGTTGAATCCAGGATCTGTTCGCAAGATTACACAGAAACTAGAAAACCAATAAACTATATGGGGAAAGATAGAATATGACCCAGTAATGTATGGCGCGGATCCGGATCAAAGAACGGATCCAGAATCCGTTTGGCCCGTTGGTGGAGGTCTGAGCTCTCCCAAGTAAACTTCTAGCTTTTGGGCTTTTTGAAAAAAAAAAAATTCTCAAACATAGCGTATATAAATGCATCCCATCCATGAGGTCGCAACGATCAAACTGTTTCGCAAACATTCAGAACAGATTCAATAGTAAAAATGGTGAAGCGTCGTGGAACGATTGGTTTCCGAACGAGTTTTCCTTTGATGCCTTTTCGTCAGCTTTGCGCTGATTTACAGACCTCATCGTGTGATCGACGCTTGATGCTGACTATACGAATAATATTATCATATTTAATGAAGACTGGTTCTGCTTTTAGAACGATGTTATAGGGGGGCACACACACACACACACACACACACACACACACACACACACACACACACACACACACACACTTGCGTTCAAAACGGCAAAATTGGATTCCTCAGATTTCTAAGTGTGTTTTAACAATGGTATCGTTTATTAAAATAATCTAACTTCTACGTATGCAATCTTTCATGCAATCAAAGGTAGAATGATCAACGCAAATTTACCCCAGTTTTGCCGTTTGAGTGTTTCCTCCCCCCACCCCACCCACAACCTACTTCTGAAACGTTATTTTTTCTTTTAGAAAAATATCAAGAAGTTCTAGATTATCTTTTTAAAAACGGTTCCGACATCAAATACGACTAGATGTATGAGGGAAAAAATTATACCTCTGAAAAAAAAAAAAAAAAAAAAAACACCACCCAATAACAAAAAGGGTTTACGATATAAAAGGACAGCAATTCGACAATCCACTTGGCACACACACACACACACACACACACACACACACACACACACACTGAATGCGCAAAGAGATTTTCAACGTTCCAATCCAGAGGGAGGGAGGTCTCTCTCTCTCTCTCTCTCTCTCTCTCTCTCTCCTCTATATATATATATATTATATATATATATATATATATATATATATATATATTTTATATATATTATATATATATATATATATATATATATATATATATGGATGATGTGAGTATATGCCTACGCAAAACAAGTGAAAGAAGGAAAGAAACGAAAGAAAAGAAAAGAAACAAACAGAAAAAAAAAGAAAAAAAAGGAAGAAGAAGAAGAAAAAAAAAAAACGACATCGATGAAAAACTGCTGTGTCACGTCATGCCGAGTCATGGAAGAGAACGTGCAGCAGACACCATCAGCAGACGGACGGCTGCTGCTTTCTCCTGCCAGACAATGCAGGGGCGGCACGGGAATCGATTTCCTCTCTCTCTCTCTCTCTCTCTCTCTCTCTCTCTCTCTCTCTCTCTCTCTCTCTCTCTCTCTCTGGTTATTACTAAACACATGTGCGTGCATGGGTGCGTCTATTATCAAATGTGTGTGTGTGTGTGTGTGGGGGGGGGGGGGGGGTTCTCTTCCCATCCACCATGGAGTTGTACTGATTTTCTTTTCTTTTTGGCGGTGGGGATTCTTTTGTTTTCTTAATGCTGAAGTGTATTGCTTGTTGTAAACATTAAAGGTTTAATTGACATGGTTTCATTTCTGCATAATAACTTTTTTTTTTCTGCCGTTGCAAATGTGAACTTGTGTCCCCTTGAATAAAGATTGTACAAGTCATCATCCGTTCGAAAGAAAAAGAACCCCCCCCCCTCCCCTCTCTCTCGCTTCTCTCTCTCTCTCTCTCTCTCTCTCTCTCTCTCTCTCTCTCTCTCTCTCTCTCTCTCTCTCTTAGGCTGTCATCATTGACGGCATCTTAAGTTCTCGCCCTGAACGTAATTAACAATCAAAACTTTCCGACGTACTGATTTTTGTACAGAGCTTTCAAAACAAGAACAGTTCCCTTGTCCTGAACATGCTTGTCATACTGAGTTACATATTTCTCCTATTATTGTACATATGCAAATAGTTTGTCTGGATTTTCTTTTTAAATTCCAGATAAATGATATGATATATACAACCCTTCATACGAAACTTTTGCCTTTGTTTTTCGATAAAATTCCGAATTTACTCTGTTCTATCCACTATCTTACCTTCATTAAAGAGATACGAGACCGGGGGAAACGTTGTTTTGCACTGTACTCTACTGATTTGTTTTGTTTTGTTTTAATATTACTACACTGAGTAGGGGTGTGAACCGTTTGGGTAGATCTGCCATAGCCGAAACCCGACAAAACACCAGCCCAGCTGCTATATCACAAAGAGCGGTTTTTGTCCAGCCTCAAAACTGCTTTGTTCCATAGCGGACTCTCGCCAAGGAAAACTCTGTTGACCATAAGTTAGTTCCAGCTTCGGTTCCAGATGTACCAGAGGGCGTCCACCACGCAGGGTCTTGCCAGGACCGTCAGCATACAGAGGGAAATAGTTCAGAAAACAAACTAACAAGCGACAAAAACAAAGTTCGACAAGATGCGCATTATTCAATAACATTATACCTTAGCTACTGGTATTCTTAACCCGGCAATTCCCTCGCTGTTCTGTTTGATATGGAAGCAGCGAAGAAAAAAAAAGTACTCACGAAAAGATTCAAATCTGGCTTACTTGCAAAGATTGTTTCCAGGATGTGCACTCTTGCACTGATCCATGGGTTTACACATGTCTTCAGCAGTATTCAAACTTCGTTCACGAAGAAAAACAGACAAATTCTTCGAAACGCTTTGTAAAAATTTGTTCGCGCGCAAAAAAAAAAAAAAAAAAAAAAAAAAAAGAAAGAAAGGGAAAAAAAACCCATTCAAACTTTCAAAATTACGGTAGTTTCACTAAGAAAGCGAACGGAACGAATTAGAAGTGCGGCAAATGACTCGCTCGCGTCAGGCCAAACAGAACGAAATCGCTCACGGAAACTTTTCATTGTACACTGAAAAATTTGTAATAGTTCCCTTTTCAAATCATCCCAAGAGATTACCTATTTAATGGAAAGGGTCTGTATGGTACAAGGATGACACACTGCTACGACAAAGGGAAGTGATAGACACAGAAGCTATTTTTCTTTAGGCCATGCACAAGGAAGGTCATGAGTTTCAGATCTATACAAACCGGAAAAATTTCATCACGTGAATCACCAAAGGCAGGAAGTGGGGGCTTTGGGAGAGAAGGAAACACCATGCTGATTATCTTCACCAGCATCAACAGTCTTTTGACTGTAGTCAAGTGCAAGTGCCCTCATGTGTAATTCATGTTGCCTTTGTATATATTTCCCTCTTTTTTAACAGTAGCTTTTCTTCTCTTCCTTTTTTTTCTAATTGTAATTGTTCTCTTTCAAGAAGCCTCTTCTCTCTCTCTCTCTCTCTCTCTCTCTTCTCTCTTCACACGGGGTAATATATTCGTTTAATTCATCTGCGGTGTAACCCAATATCTGAACCTGCGCGAGGAAACATTCAAAATCTTTCATAATGAAACATGTCAGAAACGAGCGAAGGAAAAACCAACCAAACAAAAATTTGTAAACAGAAATATATACACCAGGTCACACAAAGGTCACGGCAGAGCGTGAAAAATTTTACTGCAACCTTCAAACACTTTCAATTGTATTACCAGCAGTATTCAATAATTATGACAGTGAGGGGATGGAGGGGGGGGGGGGGGGAGGCGTGGGGGATGCAAGTGGAATCATTAATGTAAATATATGAATATGTAAAACAAAAAGGAGGGGGTTCAAAAGGAATCCTTCTCATTAAGATATAAACTTGTAGGGAAAGAATGGGAGGACAAAAAAGAGTCATTCACATTTGCATGCGAACATGTAAAAGAAAAAGAAGATAATATTCATTCATTTAACCAACAATAATTTCCTCACCCTCAGAAGGATCGCGGAAATTTTACATTTCGAAAATTGTCACCAAGATTTACATTCGGAAAGGAGGGACAATTTGTGACGCACGTTTAACTATACCACCGAAATTTTTAACAGGTATTCGAAACTGTTGGAATAACACAAAATTGGTAGAAAATTTCAAAATCTTACCAGGCGAGCAAAAAAATGACAGAGAACAATTTTGAAAAGACGAAAAATCCAAGAAACCAAACCGGACTACATGTAAAAGAGGGAACTCAACACAAAAACCTAACGAGAAACCCAACGTAAAATAGCATAACCCACACAGTAGACAGTCAGCTCATGTTGAGAGGAGAGGGTGTTGGGAAAAAAACAAAAACGAACTAAAAATGGGAGGGCCACGACGGACGAGAAGACAAGGAGAGAAGCAAAAGCAAATCCTCAGGCACAATCCTAATGATATCTACCTTCCATAAAATGGAAGCGCGGATGGTCTATGAACAATAAACGCACACAGTCGCTCAGTTCAATGTAAGATATGTAAATAAAGAATAATAGCCCGTCAAAAAAGACGTATATGTAAAAGCACAAATTTAAGAAATATGAAGTGGGGGGGGGGGGGGGGGGGGGACAGTCTTATTATTACACTATTTCATACTTTCCCCTTTCCTTTCATTTCATTTGTTTTTTTTACTCCTGGGACAAACTTTAATGTCAGTGAGATGATTGTAATGTCATCAGTCATCAGTCAGTATTTAAGCTGTAGTCGGGGTCATCATTGTCAGACTCTCGGTCACGCGATGTTGATACACAACTAGTCAGACAAACAGAAGAGAGTTCCCTCTTGTCATTAAGGAAAACGTTTGCACATTACAAACACTATCTACAGTCGTTTCACATAATCACACGTGCATGTTTCAATTCAAAGCATTAACCATTTTCTCTCAGACTTTCTTTTAAAAAAAGATGGCGTCAAACAATGCCAGAAAAATATCTGTTTTAGCAAACATAGTTCCCTCACAGCCCTGTAAGGTTTCTGTCCTGGTGTTGTCCTCAACAATCTACAACATCTTTCCGCAACTTCACATCGACGTGCGAAAACATGAACTGTGCCTGTGCTCCTATCAGTTAAAAAACCACAACAACAACTTCACATCGACGTGCGAAAACATGAACTGTGCCTGTGCTCCTATCAGTTAAAAAACCACAACAACAACAAACAAGCAAAAGTAAACTATACGTCCCTGAACTGTCAGGGGAGAAAACGTTCCTGAAAGGAAAACAAATTAATCCTTTTATCTAATTAAATCAATTTAAAACGTATCTTTATCTGCAGATGTTAATCTTCCTTTTCCTCTTTTCATGTCTTTTAACCACACCTCACCCGAACGTTTGCCGCCAGCCGCGGCCTTTACACCAGATTCAGCTCTGCCCCCCCCCCCCCCCACCCCCTTCCCCCCTTCCCCACACACACACACACACACCTCACCCCACCCGCCACAAAACCAAAAACAAACACGAGGCATACATCCTCGCCAACGTTAGACACCGTCGACCAGTTTGTCCCCAGTTCAACCGACCATCCCACAGGTGACAATGTAAGACGTATTTTTATCTAATTCTAGGTAGCAATATCTCCGGATTCCTCTTTCCATGTCTTTTAACCGCACCTCACCCAAAAGTTTACCAAGCCCACCCAACACATGCCAGCCGCGGCCTTTACCCGGATTCACCATTGACACCCCCACCCACCATCCCACCACCCCACCCACCCACCAGTGTTGTTTGTTCATTACACCCCATGCATGCAAGTTGCAGGGTTTCAATGACTGGGCGGGCCAAGGCACAACAGGGTGAACAACACTTCAAAATCTTTCCCCTTTGAGAACGCATGCGCGCAAATGAGCCATGTTTCCGTCTCCTTCCTCTCGTCACAAACACGTGTCAAAGCACGAGCAACTTGGTCATAGTTCCTGACAGTGTGTAAGTCACACAAAGACAGAAAAAAAAAATAGTGAATGACAGCAAGGAATGATTCGAAAGAAAGGAGGGGGGGGGGGGGGGGGAGAAAAGAAAAAAAAGTGGTGTCCAAGAGACTGGCAGAAAAAAAAGGAGCTTACGAATACGATATTTCTTTGAGGCGTGAATACAGTTTCTACAAAGAAACAGCACCTATACATCAAATTTATAAAAAAAAACAACAACAACAACAAAAAACACCTGCTCCGGGCATGTCTACAGGGTGTTGGGCCAGACTCAGACCACAAACATCGGATTGTCTCTCTTCCTGAATAGGGGCTTTTACCGCTAGGCCACTCCACCACCGCCCTTTCCGTCGATTTTCTTATCTCCGTTGTTGATGTATCTGAGCTTCTAGATCAAGCCCTGTCAACCTCGGGGTATGTCAGTGGAGGAAGGACTATCGCACAGCCCAAACACACTCACAGCTTGCTTACAATCTCATTCATATATCATGCATTCGTCACATCAAACCACTAGTAAAGTCTATAACTTTACTACACATGATCATAGAACCAAACATCAATGCATATAGAGTCAAGCAAAATAAAACATTCTCTCTTTCCTTGAACTTCACAAAACCATTTATCTAAATCATCATTAACTACCCGGGTATAAATAGATTTCTACTTTACCTGGCCAGGTGATCTTAACTATTCACGAATCACTGTCTTTTCTTTTCCTTTTTTTTTTCTTTTCACTGTCACTTTCACAAGCACGACACAACTGCTGGCACCGGTCAGGTTAGACTGCTGGCACTGGTCAGGTTGGACTGCTGGCACTGGTCAGGTTAGACCGCTGGCGTTGGTCAGGTCGGACTGCTGCTGAAAGTGGCGCTGCCAGGTATGAGGTCGAACCCCGGTTCAGGTGGAACAGTGACTATTAGACATCGATCTGTTCTCCTTTCTTTCTTCCTGCATTAACGCATTGCACTCTCTCTCTCTCTCTTCTAGTCTGCTCTATCAAATGGACATGGTTGCTTTTCTTTTCTTTTCCTCTTCTTTCTTTTTCTCTTCATCAGTTAGCAACTCTCTCTCTCACTCAACATCTCTTCTTAGTCCTCCTCTGCAGACTTTATCTGGTGCTAATGCCTCCACTTGGTTCTCTTCTCTCCTCCCCTCATCTCTCTGCCCTTCTCTCCTGCAGAGCTTACACCCAGAACCTCTTCCTCTCTCTGTCTGTCTGTTCGTTCCTTTCTTCTCTCTCACTCACGCATTACTTTATCCCCTACCTACGTGTCCAAGGGTGAGTACCATTGGTCAGTATTTTTACCGCCTCGTACCGAAGTTATCTCCTCTAATTCCATTGGATATTCAAATCATGACAGTCACGCCTACCGCCTTACTCTCTGTGGTGGTCAATTGGTCATTTAATTGATTAGCTTGATTTCACCCCCACCAACACTACCTTCTCCCTCTCCCTTTCCGGCGATGTCGATTAATTGTGGGCACTGGTCGTAAATTGGCCAGATCAGTCTGGTCCAGACCTATCGAGACGTTGGTCAGCCACTCCGACTGTCTACGAGGCGATGCTGTCTCCGTGGAAGATTAGGATTAGCTCTTGCCGTGCTCAAATTGGCCGGATGAGTCTGATCGGGCGTCGAGACTCGTTTGACCAGACATCGAGGCGTCGGTCAGCTACTTAGTCCGTTGGCTGGACAGACCGTCTCCGTGGAGCCTCTCCGCTATGCTTAATTGGCTGGACCCGACACATGGGCCCGTCTACCTGGCGCCAGAATATTTGAGTTTGAGCTTATGTCCAAACAACCTGGACCACGACTTTGGTTGTTTATTTTTTTGTCCGTGACAATTTCCCCTTGCAAAAGACTATGCACCGCATTGTCTCAAAAACAACGGTACAAAAAAGACAACAACTGAATTTGCTGACACACAGCTACACGTGCAAAGTTTGAAAAATACTCTACAACAACGGTTTGCAATTTATAAAATATATCATTAGTTAATATCACCCCAATGAGTTTTCATTGCCGTGCGTCTTGCGTTATTTCAATCATTTTATAACACCTCTGTGCGCACTTATGCAATTCCCTACTGCGGATTTGCCACATCTTCTCTTTACAATTTCTATGAAAAGCACAATATAATATGATCACGATCCATGACACCTCACTGAGGAATCTCCATCCTCACTTATCGCAAACAGTGCACTACTACACAAGCGACTGTATGCTCCAACCATAACTACATTTACATGAACAAATCTCACACAAAAATATGAACCATAGCCAACTGGGGAATGAACCCATATCCAATCAACATAACTGTAATCAACACATATTATCGACAAAGCATCCGGATATGACTGACTTCCTCTGAGTTGCAGCTTGCTAGACTACACGGCTTAAATTGTCAGCTCCGACATTCTGTCGACCTGGAATGTACTGCACTCGATACCTGTAGGGCTGCAATGCCATTGCCAACGCAGCACTCTGCTGTTTTTCAACTGCGCCTCTGCAGGAATTTGAGTGGTTGATGATCAGTCTCTATCACGAACTCTTTCCCGTACAAGTATTTGTGGAATTTCTGCACGGCCCACACGACAGCTAAACACTCCTTCTCCACCGTGCGTACCCTTCTTCACACTTTGTCAACTTCTGCTAGCATACTCACAGGAAACTCGACCCCTTCATGCTCCTGCAACAATACTGCACCTATCCCACCACTGATGCGTCCGTACGCAACAGAAAAACGGTTTCGACATATCAGGTTAGCTTCAAGATGGGACAGGAACCTAGTCGTTCTAGCACTGTCTGCAGTGCTTGCTCTGCAGCGTCTGACACTCGACCACTGCCGGTTTCCCTGCCTTGACCAAATCACTGAGAGGACTCGTGATTGCTGCGAAATTTGGAACAAACTCCTGTAGAAGCCAATAAACCTAGCAGACTCCTGACTTCTGTTTTGGTCTTTGGTCTCTCTGAATTCATCATCTTCTCCACCTTTCCCTTTTCTGGCTGCTTTGTGTCGCCTCCGACAACAAAACCTAGGAACTCCTACTGTCTAGCCCTTCATACAGTGACACATCCCTGTATGACTTTCTGGAAAACTTAGGCAACAAAATCTCCCTTCTCTGCTGGGTCTCTTTCACCTCATCATGATTGCTGCTGCGCCTATGTGCTGAGTTCACGCTGAATATATTTGCGGAGAAAATTCGCATGGAAAAGTTTTAGTTTCCATTCACATCAATTCGGTAATCCCGACCGACCTTTTCAGTGATGGTGAATGGTCCTTTCCATGCATCAGCGCTTGTTGTGATCTGTGGGAAGCAGTAACAGGACTTGATCTCCACCTTGAGGGATTGCTTTCTCACCTTCCTGTCATATTGTTTCTTCTGAACGACCCTAGCCTCCTGCAAGCTTCCTTGCAACCTTACATGTCTCATACCTGTGCCACCTTTGGAACAGGGCGAGATTGGGCCAATCAGATCAACAGCCACTCTCCTGAATGGTGGTCAATTAAAGGGGATGTTTAAGAGGCGCCTTCCTCTTCACCCCTCTTGTGGCTGACCTTTGACACACATCACACGACATGCAGAAACGCTTTATGTCTGCCATTGCCCTGGCCAATGAAAATCATCAAAGATTCGGTCAGCTGTTTTGCTGGTGCCGAGATGACCCGCCATGAGCGACTCGTGACCCACTGACATGACAGTGTCACGATAACTGCTGGTACCTCTAACTGAGTAGTCACCTACCTGTCTTCCCCTTGGTGAACACTCGGTACAACACCCGCCTTTCACAAGAAATTCTGTCTCACCTCCTCTAACCACCTGTTTCTCTCCACCTCTTGCCAACTCCCAAGACTTCACGAGCGAAGGGTCTTGTTCCTGCGCTGCCCTAAACTCATCAGGCGACACATCTATGCCTGACTTCCTTGCTGGAACGACTAACGGTTTATCAACCTTTCCTCCTTCTTGCTCCGTGTTTGAACTGCTGCCCCTGTAGCAGTCAACAACTCAGGATCCCCTGGATCCCTTGCACCTGGAATATTTCCAATGATCAAATCATAAGGGGTTTCTCCATCACCAGTGCAGACAACTCGCCTGAGAAGTAAGGGGTACGTACTTCTATCTTGGCAACTGGAAACTCCCTCACAGTGCCATCGATTAGAGTACAGGTCTGGATTTGCCCTGTCAAATCCCTTCCTCGACCAGCGTTGTTCTTACTACACAACATGAACAACCAGTGTCCCGTAACACTTTCACCCTCTGCTGGCCAATCCACCCTTCTTCCACTGGTAACGAACCACTCAGCCTAGTGCCTCCATCCCTGACACTGACTGCTGTCCAGTGCTAGCCATAGGCCGCACTCCACCCCTCTTCAGATTGGATCCCTTTTGGTTCCACTGCAGGTCGTTTCCTTGGCGACCTTATCCACTCTTGCAAGGCTGCTGCCTTCTGGAACCTCATGCGACAATCCCTCGCCACATGTCCCTTCTTGTGACAAATGAAACACCTAATGTCCCTTTGCCCTTCCTTCTGCCCCACCACTGGGTTTGCAGACTTTGCAGAAAACTCCCCTGGTCTCCTTGCACTCTTCTCACCTGTGCCTGGCACCTGTTTCTCCTGCACCTTAGTGCCCAAAACTGCCTCTCTATACACCTCTGCTAACTTCAGCAACTCCCTGCTGTCTCTGGCTGTCTCTCTTTCAATGTATGGTTAACTCAGGGCCGCAACCTGACAAAATCTGTTTTTCATAACTAGCTCTTTCAATTCAGCGAACTCCTTTTTCGTACCACTCAGCTCTAACCACTTCTCAAAATAGTGATCTAGACGTGCACCAAAACTGGTGTACGTTTCCCCTGCTTGCAATCTAGCTGAACGAAATTTCTTTCTGAATCCTTCCTCTGTGAGGTCAAATCCCTTCATCAACGATTCCTTCACAGCACCAAAATCAGATTGGGTGTTGCTGGCAATGCAGTGAAAATCTGTAATGCCTTACCCGTCAATAGCGCTGACAAATGACTGCACACTCTTCTGAAGGCCAACCTTGACTGGTCGCAAAACGTTTCGAAACGACTGATGTATGCGTCAATCGAATCTGTTCCTTCAGAGAATTTTGGGAACTTTGGTCGGGGGGCGTAACTGCGCACAGAGTCACTGGAAAGTGAACTACCATCATCGGTGGTCTCCCTTTGTATTTTCACTCGTTCTAACTCTAATTGAATTCTTAATCTTTCTTGTTTTCCTGCGCTTCCTTTAGTCTTTCTGTTTTCCTGCGCTTCCCTTAGTCTTTCTGTTTCCTGCTTCATTCTTTCTGTTTCCTGCGCTTCCCTTATTCTTTCTGTTTCTGCTTCATTCTTTCTGTTTCCTGCGTAACCTGATTATCATTAGCCTGAATCCTTAATCTTTCTGTTTCGCTGCTCTGTGCTAGCTTTAGTCCTTTCCTGCTCTGCTATTTCCAATGCGACACGGCGTCTTTCCACGCGTTCATCCCTTTCCATCTTTTGCTGGTTTTCAACGAATGCTCGCAAACTCTTCTCCGAGTAACCTAGATCACGAGCAACGCTCACAAGTTGTTCAATAGGGGTGTTCTTTTCTTCCGCCATTATATTCTTCTTTTTTTCTTTTTTTCTTTTTTGAACAAGATTTTATTACTACGACAGCCAAATGGTGGTTACCGACACGCGTGACGTAATAGCACAATCCTATGAATGATAATATTAGCTTGGGAAACGTAGTTGTTTTTTATAAGACGCCTAGCGCCTGACCCAACTATGAGAGCGAATTATAGGCAATCTGTGCGAAATAAGTACTCTGGGGCTGAAATGCCAAGCCTAGTGTTAACTATCTTGGAAGCAATGCCAAGCCTAGTATTTAACTATCTTGGGAACATACAGTAAGACAACACCTTGTCTTAGGATTACAACACTGAATCCCACCAGCTTCCTCTCTGAGAAGTTGAACAATTATAATAAATGGGCCAGAATATCCTGGCAGGCTCGCCAATAAATTGTCAACCTCGGGGTATGTCAGTAGAGGAAGGACTAGCGCACAGCCCAAACACACTCACAGCTTGCTTACAATTCCATTCATATATCATGCATTCGTCACATCAAACCACTAGTAAAGTCTATAACTTTACTACACATGATCATAGAACCAAACATCAATGCATATATAGTCAAGCAAAATAAAACATTCTCTCTTTCCTTGAACTTCACAAAACCATTTATCTAAATCATCATTAACTTAACCCGGGTATAAATAGATTTCTACTTTACCTGGCCAGGTGATCTTAACTATTCACGAATCACTGTCTTTTCTTTTCCTTTTTTTTTTCTTTTCACTGTCACTTTCACAAGCACGACACAACTGCTGGCACCGGTCAGGTTAGACTGCTGGCACTGGTCAGGTTGGACTGCTGGCACTGGTCAGGTAGACCGCTGGCGTTGGTCAGGTCGGACTGCTGCTGAAAGTGGCGCTGCCAGGTATGAGGTCGAACCCCGGTTCAGGTGGAACAGTGACTATTAGACATCGATCTGTTCTCCTTTCTTTCTTCCTGCATTAACGCATTGCACTCTCTCTCTCTCTCTTCTAGTCTGCTCTATCAAATGGACATGGTTGCTTTTCTTTTCTTTTCCTTTTCTTTCTTTTTCTCTTCATCAGTTAGCAACTCTCTCTCTCACTCAACATCTCTTCTTAGTCCTCCCTCTGCAGACTTTATCTGGTGCTAATGCCTCCACTTGGTTCTCTTCTCTCCTCCCCTCATCTCTCTGCCCTTCTCTCCTGCAGAGCTTACACCCAGAACCTCTTCCTCTCTCTGTCTGTCTGTTCGTTCCTTTCTTCTCTCTCACTCACGCATTACTTTATCCCCTACCTACGTGTCCAAGGGTGAGTACCATTGGTCAGTATTTTTACCGCCTCGTACCCGAAGTTATCTCCCTCTAATTCCATTGGATATTCAAATCATGACAGTCACGCCTACACGCCTTACTCTCTGTGGTGGTCAATTGGTCATTTAATTGATTAGCTTGATTTCACCCCCACCACACACTACCTTCTCCCTCTCCCTTTCCGGCGATGTCGATCTAATTGTGGGCACTGGTCGTAAATTGGCCAGATCAGTCTGGTCCAGACCTATCGAGACGTTGGTCAGCCACTCCGACTGTCTACGAGGCCGATGCTGTCTCCGTGGAAGATTAGGATTAGCCTCTTGCCGTGCTCAAATTGGCCGGATGAGTCTGATCCGGGCGTCGAGACTCGTTTGACCAGACATCGAGGCGTCGGTCAGCTACTTAGTCCGTCTGGCTGGACAGACCGTCTCCGTGGAGCCTCTCCGCTATGCTTAATTGGCTGGACCCGACACATGGGCCCGTCTACCTGGCGCTCAGAATATTTGAGTTTGAGCTTATGTCCAAACAACCTGGACCACGACTTTGGTTGTTTATTTTTTTGTCCGTGACAAGCCCCCCCCCCCCTCTCT
>CM031597.1:51894599-51914599 GCA_018398815.1 Conus ventricosus | reverse complement strand
AGTCCCGTTAGCTAAACAACTAGGCAGCGGGGGAAAACCAGACCACGCATACCCGTGCCCTCACAGGGCCCAGTGATGTTTATTTTTGATAATGACAGTGCCGACACACGTGTTTCATCACCGAATCTCTCTCTGTCTCTCTCTCTGTCTCTCTCTCTGTCTCTCTCTCTTCTCTGTCTCTCTCTCTCTCTCTCTCTCTGCGTGCAGTTGCATGGCTTGTGTGTGTACAAACCTTGAGTTAATCTGGACAAAAAAATTTGGGTTTTTCAGTCAGTGTGTGTGTGTGTGTGTGTGTGTGTGTGAGAGAGAGAGGGGAAGGAGAGAAGAGGAGAGAGAGAGGGGAGAGAGAGAGAGAGAGAGAGAGAGAGAGAGAGAGAAAAACCATTACTAACCCCCTCCACCCAGCATACTCGGTGTGTAAACCTCATGTATCAATGACCGTTTCATGTCTAGGCCTATCTCGTCGCAAAGTCTATTTTGAGGTTGATGTGTGTATTTGAAATTGTGTGCTTCTTCTTTGCTCGTATTTTAAAGAAGACATTTTTTGCAAATTTTTGCAGACTGTTTGGAAAATGCAACCAGTTTTGTTTTAATCCATCTTGTATTGATGGCAGACTTTTTTCTTGTTTTGGGATGAGACGGACTGCATTACCCCCTCCCACCCCCCACCTCCACCCTTTCATTATGCCATTGTTGGGGCGTTGTTATTTAAAATGACACAACACAATTAAAGTTGATTTGGAGACCCAAAAAAATGGGCTTTTTTTTTAATTTAGAACAAGCCCCAAACTCTCTCTCTCTCTCTCCCCCCCTCCACCCCTCTTACCAAGCCTGCACAACACCACACACACACACCCACACCACCACACATATACATACATAAAATACATGGTATGCTGCCCATGCAGTGCCACACGCACTACATGCCAGCACACAAACCAAGGAGGAAAAATGTGTGAGGCATTTGAATCTGTCGTCACAAACGCTTTAAGCAGTTCAAGGTAAAGTTATGACAACAAAATTTTAAAGCGGCCCCACGGGCGTGTTGTTTTCATCACGGCAACGTTTCAATAGAGCCGCGGCGCAGCCCGCGCCGACTAGGAATATCGACTGAACGACTTGAGGCTGTAAGAGCAGTGTCGTATCTCGTAATGAGTATGCTCGGGGTGGGGAAGGGGGGGGGGGGGGCGGGGGGAAAAAAGGAGGGTTTTCCCCAAAGCCTGAAAGGCCCCCAAAAATAGCCGAAAAATTCTCGTCTTCCACCCATCTTACCACAGTCTGCACAACACACACACAACACACACACACACACACACACCACACTATACATCACATAAAAAAATACATGCGTAGCATGTCAGCCATGCGTGCAAACCTCAATGAAACATTACAAATCTTTCGTGTTTTTATGCATTGTGCATACGTACACATGTTTGCATACAACATGTGCAAGTAAGCACAAAATAGACAGTACATCACAAACACTTACGGTGTAGTCATCTTCTTCCTAATCTGCTTTGCTGCCGCGCACCGGTCAAAGGGTTCAAGGATTCCTTCACACACGAGCCACGAACCATTTTATTATAGGCGCGAAGAAGGAGTCGCTTCTTCCGTAGTGACTATTTCTTTAGCTCGATTACGGGAAAAATGCAGCTGCTTTGAAAATTAACATGACGTGTAGTTAAATATTGCACGCAGTGGCTGCTGGTGCCTGGGACAGGGGAAGGCGTGATTTGTTAGTACTCTTTCACATTTCTCGGGTTAGATGAAAGGTTGTTAAAGTCCACGCCCTCTTCCCGCCTTTACCTCGACCTTTACTGACCTGAAACAGGACTCATTTACTCTGGGGTGGGGAAGGGGGGGGGGGGGGGGGGGACAGAGAGGGTTTTCAAGCTGAGAAAAATAGCCGATCTCGCTACGATTGGTTTGAACTCACTGTCATCAGATTCACAGGCAAATGCCTTAACCATGAGACCGCAGGCCCATAGCCCTTATTATCGCAGAATTATAGTTGCCATTCTCAAACTGGGTGAGAGTTGGCACGAATAGGACACTGCGCAATCTTTGGTTCAATGATTTCAACTCTCTCTCTCTCTCTCTCTCTCTCCTCTCTCTCTCTCTCTCTCTCTCTCTCTCTCTCTCTCTCTCTCTCTCTCTCTCTGCCAATTAGGGCCTACACTGAAATGCTTCTGTCATTTAAAGGCAGTGCGTCCGAAAAGGGATCAACATATATGCATTGCAGTTGTCCGCAGAGAAAGACAGGGAGGAAGAAATGGAAGGGGGAGAGGAGAAGGATTAGGAGTGGGAGAAGAAGAAGAAGAAGAGAAGGAGGAGGAGGAGTGGAGAAGAAGAAGAAGAGGGGAGGAGGAGGAGGAGGAAGAAGAAGAAGAAAAGATGGATAGATTGGGGATACAGAGGTGGGTAGGTGGAGTGGGGGTTAGATTGGGCCATGATCCAGCAGCGGAAGGGAGGGAGGAGGGTGGGGGTGGACAGCCGAAGAGCATCCAGGAGTCATGATGTGGATGCGGCCCGGTCCCCTCTAGAGTGTAAGGAGTTCATTTGTCTGAGAAGGGTGGTGGGAAGGGGGGGGGGGGGAGGAGGGCTGGTAATTTATGTGGGGGTTCTTCTCTGAAAGCCTTCTGCTGTCAAGCTCTCTCCAAAGCGTCTGCCAACTGCAGTCTCTTGTTATGTTGACCACAGTGCATGAATCCAGAATAACGAACGATTTCTTCCTGCTAACATGTTTACACTTGCAGCTCGAGTCACGCTTTCGCCTTTTTAATTTTAGCCAATACCAACGCTTAGTTATCTAAGGGAGATAATCATATCGGAGAGTTTTCTGTTTAACTTTCCGTCAATTAGTTACCTCCCTTAACAGACCGAAACTAAGATGAATATTATCCTTGCAAATAATTATAGTGTGTGTGTGTCTGTGTGTGTGTGTGTGTGTGTGTGTGTGTGTGTGTGTGTGTGTGTGTGTGTGTGTGAGAGAGAGAGAGAGAGAGAGGTGCTGTGCACTGGTTATGTGCTGGACGTAGACGGGGAATACTGGCACTGTAATTATATCGTTGTGTTCATTCTGAATGATTCTCTGGAAAATACACCAGTCACAACAGTGCAGAGGTTGATGTGACCGGCTGTGGCTGCTCGGAAGACAGCTGGTTCGAATTCCCTCAGTACAGACTTATGATTTGCGTTATTTTTCTTTTGGACCCCGTCCGGCTCATACCCAGAGTGGCTTGAGTCCTGGGGTTCAGACGGAATGCCAGGCACACACAGGCGACACTGTTGCCCAAGTTCCTTGAACAACATTGCAGGTGTCTGGCGTGTGTCTGTCCGACCCGGTGGCGGGATACTGAAGACCTGTGTATAGAAGCTGGCATTGTGACGTTGGCAGTGACCAAAATGAACCCCATGGCATGTTGACAACCCTCACAACGAGTACAAAAGCGTCGTCTGTATTACAAAACGGTTTAGATTCCGACACGCTTCTTGCCCAGTAACATCCATGAAATGTTTTTGTGTTTTAAATTGTGTTCATCTTACGTTCTCACTGCGTGTGATTTACAGTTCCGTTTTGTTGATGAACTGTTGTGTTTTGATTAAACCTCAGGTTCTTGTCATGTACTTTTTGTGAATAATGGACAGTGGTTTAGTTCCGTTGATCAAATGTTTGTGCTCTGCTTCATCCTTCACATCTCTGCGGAGATCAAAGAAATTAGAATATGTCTGGCTTCTTTCGAACTGATTGTGCTGTGGCTCATAGCGGTCGACTCCAATCAAAATCGAGTCTTATCCATTTCCTAAATGTGTCACAACACGTATGTCTGAGAGTGTGGCTCCATTTTCTCTGACCAGCACTGAAGGTCTCTGTATCTCTCGTGTACACCTGGCTGACACTGGGATAGGTCATCGTGAAAACGAGCATACAAAGCCTTGACCAGATAACTTGAAGATATAGTTTCAGACCAAATGGGAACACCATAGCATCATTATCATGGGCATGATCATGATCACAGATAATTTAAAAAAATTTAAAAAAAAAGAAATTAAAAATTTGTGTCCCTTCATGCCCTGCTGTGACGGTGACCTCAACTTTGATTTCCTCTCTATGTTTATGCCTGTCAGCATCTGTAATCTCCGCATATTCTTCAGGACTGCTAGATGGACGTGGTAACAGTCTCCCTTCAGAGTGGGAATGTTCATTTATGACATTATGGTCAACCATTTACTCTTATCAGTTGCTAGTGGACTTGGTGGGATGTGTCTTGCATATGTTAATCAGAATACCACTACCAAAATGACTCAGTGGCAGTGCTGTGTCTCCTCTGGTGGGTTGCCTCATAACACCCCCCCCCCCCCCCCCCACACACACACACACACCTATTGATATCTCCTTGTGGACCACAGGTAGTGGAATTGAACAACCAGGGTGCGGTGAGCTCGCTTGAAGCCAAAATGAATGTCGCGGGAGTAATGTGACAGAAAATACGTGTAAGATGAGACAAAGAGATTGTCCATAGTTGTATCGACAGTTCACTAGTGTACTGCGCACAATGGCATGGTGTCTAAGAACTGTTGTCCACTTTGCCCCTCAGTAGGAAGAAACCAATTAATGACAAGACCGCAGTGGTGTGTGTGTGTGGGGGGGGGGGGGGGGGGGGGGGGGGGGGGGGGGGGGGGGGGGGGGTCATTTGGCATATGACTAGTAGCGCTAAGTCAGTTTTCTTCCATATATTAAAACAATGCTGAACAATTAAGTAGTGGGGGAAAACAAGTCTAACAATTCTTCAGTCATTATATATTAAAACAATAAAAGATCTATCTTATCCCAGCAGTTATAAGAATATATGTATTCAAATAACTTCATAATAAAGTGTACTTGGCTGGATATATCATCTTGTAAAAGTTGCCGACTAATGTGCTCTTTTGTTTACATTATAAAAAAAAAAGCCGTAACCAAAAATGCGTTCCAATTTTAGTTTAGAAATATAGCACTTCTATTTATGTTCTCAATAGTAAAAAAAAATCAAGTAGCATTAATTAAGGGACAGCTCTACCAATGACATGTGTACGCCACACTTACTGGCGTTTCTTTCAGCTACGAATGAAGACAATTACAAGCAAACGTCAATTGTTATACGTTTTAAAACGTGATATGTTTGGCATGAAAGAATCAAAAAATAAAAAATAAAGGAATCATAATGGAGATTCACATATGTCACTACAATGGTCACCAGTCCTCTCCCTCTCTTCTGTTTCTTCTGTTACGACACGCACAAAGCAATTCTAAACACCCATCAAACTAAATCTATACTCCAGTATAGTGCACCCACTCTATGGAATAATGCGTGTGAAACTAATCTGAAACGAGTAAGTCGTCTACATGAAAGGCACATTAAATCAATTCAGTTGAAATTCAATACCTTGACAAAGAGTGGTTCCAAAACTCTAAAATTCTTCCATTTGTAGACACATTCTACTTCAACAAACACTTACGCATGTGCAGTGTAATGAATGGACCACCTCCGAAGAAAATCATTGAAAGCTTTGTCATCAATAGAAACAGACATCCACATAAACTGTCTTTTCCCAGACACTGAGTAATCTGTATGAATCAAGTTTTGTACACTCTGGAGGGACTGCATGGAATAATTTGCTTTCTTCCTTTGAAATCATGTCCCTCAAAACAGACATTTAACAAAAACAAAAACAAAAACTGGCCAGAGAGGGAGAGGATGGAAAAGGAGGGGGGCGAGGGTAGGCGTGTGTGTGTGTGTGTGTGTGTGTGGGGGGGGGGGGGGGGGGGGCTGGTTAAGAGGTGAGGCTGGACGTGGCAGGTCAAATCATGGGAATCAAGTCCATATGAACTGCACTATGTACGCCATACCGCCACGTGAAGTCAGTGTTTGCCACATTGGTGTGCATTGCGACAAAGAAAAGAGAAGAAGAAGAAGAAGAAAGAGAGAGGGGAGAGAGAGAGAGAGAGAGGGAGGAGAGAGAGAGAGGAGAGAGAGAGAGAGAGAGAGAGAGGAGAGAGAGAGAGAGAGAGAGAGAGAGAGAGGAGTCCAATGCTTCAGCTTTTTCAGAATATTTCGTTTTCTTTCATTATTTTTGTCCCTTCTTCATTCTTTCCTTTTTTCTCCTCTGTGTTTGTTTTGACCGCCTTTCTTTCCTTTCTTCTTCTTTCTTCTGTCTTTTCTTCCATATTTTCTTTATTCCTTTGATCCTTTATTTCTTGTTCTTTCCTTCCTATCTCACTTCAACTCTTTCTTGAATTTCCTTTCTTTCTTAGTATCTGGCTTCCTTCCTTCCGTCCTTCCTTCCTTTCTTTCCTTCTTCCTTCTATCTTGTTTTCACTCCTTGCTGTGTACTTGTAACAATGTATTGCTGGAAATTTGTTGCAATATGGCTACGTGTTTATCTGAATGAAAAGCATCTGAATAAGAGTAAGAGGTCTTATTTGATAATTTTTGAAAAGGGGACTAAACAAAGACAGTGAGAAAAGACAAATTCCTAATTACTAGGATAATATACAATCATTGGTGATTTTTTTTCCATACGGTCCTCGCCTGAGTAGGGTCTACAATAAATAAAATTTTAAATGGAGAGAAAAACATGGGCCATGCAAAGATAATGCAATAGAGAGAGAGAGAGAGAGAGAGAGAGAGAGAGAGAGAGAGAGAGAGAGAGAGAGAGAGATAACGGGTTAAATCCTGCAACATATCAGAAGAATGATAAGGTGTGACGACTGGGGCACTTTAATCGGGGGTAAAGAGGGAGACAGTGAGGAGGAGAAAGGGGTGGAAGAGGTGAGTACCCAAAAGGTGTGAGAGGGGTTGAGGCGGGTGCAAGTATACGTGAAAGAGGTGGAGAGGAAAAAGAGGGAGGAGGGACAGACTAAAGAAAACTGATGAATTGTCACGGTGTGACTCCGGCTGAAGAGATTTCAAACGGTGTGTGAAAAGGGTGTCTAAAGAAGCGAAGGGGGAGGGAGGAGGGGAGGTGCGAAGAGCAAGAGGGGGAAAAAGGGGGTTAGGGGTGGGTGTAGAGACACAAATACTTGTTCGTTAACACCCATTTCCGGCTGGTCCAAAGGGAAGGCAGTGTTTATTGTTGGGATGTCGAGAGAGAGAGGTTCCTTTTGGTCTTTGGCTAGCTTTGCACTCACAAGCACCACCACTTGAATCAGTGTTAGCGACTCTCACAAACACACAAAGACAGACCCCGTGGGGTGAACTTTGATGAGCGAATTTGAACGAACCATTTTGAGAGTCATACGTGAGGACAGGCGGGGCAGAGCTTCATCTGTGCCTGGCAGCTGTGAAAATACACACACACACACACACATGCACACATACACGCAGTGATGTACCACTAAATTCAAATCAATTCAACTTTGGCTGCAGTCAGTTTCTCATGATCAAGGTGGCGAGCATGCGCATGTACCGGAGAGGGGTGTGGGGTGTGGGGTGGTGGTGACAGTAGTTGGGATATGGTGAAACACACCATGTCTGTTTTCTTTGAAAGATGGGACCAACAGTATAGGAAATTCTTCCACTATTGCTTCATATCGTGAGTGGTTTCTGTGTATGCATGGGATTTGAGAACGAGTGAGTTGTGCATGAATCATAAATCTGCCATCAAGGTCTGTTGCCATTTGATGGGAAGTGAAAAAATATGCACAGAGAATAGATTGAGTTACATCTGTTTGCCTAGTTTGAGAAGAATGTTTTGCTTTCTATCGGCACGAATGATTGAACTGTTTGCTGCGATGAGGCTGGGTTTACGGTATTTTTTCTGATCCTTTAGATTTGCTGGAAAAAAAGAGACTCTTCTGGTGCCAAGGAAAGACCGGCCTGATAGGAGATCAGCAACTGTGATGGTGCTTATGTTGCTTTATGAGTTTAAAGAACATTTATCAGTAGTATCTGTACTGGCTCTAAAGGTCCTCCGAGAAGCATGTTCAAATCTGTGCTTTTTTGTTTTTGCTTTTTTTTTGGGGGGGTGGGTGGGGGTGGGGTGGTGGTGGTGTGATGAAGCCATGCCCTCACAACATTTAGCAGTAGAATCAAACTTTAAATGATATTCCTTCACCTTCACCTATCCTTTGACATCGTCTGTTGTCGTTAGGGCACCCATGATGATCTGCCATCACTCTCCTCCACCGTCAATGTCCTCCACCACTTGCTGAGATTCTGCTAGGCTCATTCCAGTCCACTCTCGGATATTGTCCTGCCACCTCTTCCTTTGTCTTCCTCTATAGCGGCTTCCTCTGACTGTTCCTTGCAGGACTGTCTTTGCAAGGCCTGCTGAACGGGACACATGTTCGTACCACTTCATTTTCCACTTCTTGACGACTGTGAGTAGGTTTTCATGGGGTCCGATTGCTTGTTGAATTATTCAACGGTAATATTCACACATAACAAAAGGAGGAGTAGAAGTCTGTGTTTCGTTAATTGTGCATTGCTTATTACTCTTGAAACTTCTGTCTAAGGTGGCAGCTGTGTTGTGATCGTTTATGTCCTGACATGCCTGAATTTGTTTTTCCTCTCTAATGACTGGCGCAGGAAAAGCGTGGTGGTAAGTTGCTGCCATAGAATCAAGTGATGGCAAATCTACTTTGAGGATACGATCTGTCATCTTTGCAAGAGCATCAAGGTCAACCTCAGGGATCTGGGTCAATATACGGCGAACCTCTGGAGGAAGCTGGTTTAGAAAGAGGGCTTGAAAATGAGTCTGGGGGTATAAATCGCATGTACTGTATAAAATAGTAGTGTAGTTCTGAAGGACGCCAGTCCCCCACATCGTATATTCAACTGAGCAATGTCATTTTGAAACTGTGTTGCTTCATATGCATCTAAAAGTGCTGCCTTGAGAGCCTCATATTTCTCTGCAGCTGGAGGGTGTTTAATAACTTGCTTGAATACGACGGTAAGTAGCTGAATCCAGGAGATGCACAACATGATGGAATTTTGGTAATAGGAGGTGCCTGGATGGCAAATGAAGAATCCAAACGTAAAAACATGCATTAATTAACATTAGTGGTCCAGAATGGCGGATCTTTGAAAGCAACAGCTACTCTACGGGGTAGATAAGCTGTTTGTGTGAGTGTTTGTTGTTGAATGGCGTCTGCAAGATGATAAATGTACTTGTGACCTGTGGCCGTAGTTTATTCTCCTTGAAAAAAATAGAACAGCTTGGCCACTGACAGAGCCTCTACTCACGTCAGGGTCACTAATCAAGCAACGTTTGATTAAAGATTCATTGTTGCTTTAAAGATTCATTGTTGCTTTTTAATTAAAACAGATCGAAGTCGTAAACCAATGACGTTATTGTAAATCATTACGTCAGCCTTGACGTCATAAGAGGAGAAGAGGATCACTTCCACCAACCACTGACAGTCGAAGCAGCAAAATAAAATCATTAGGCTTCTGTCCTTTTCTGATATTCCAGACTTTAATATGAGTGATTGCACCTTCTTCAGAAGAAAAGAAACGTCTTTTGCATCGGTTCATAAATAATAGTAACATACTAAAACTAAATACCAAAAATCTAACAAAAGATGTAACTGCACATACCAACATCAATGAAAACAAAGCTACTGGTCCCGATGGCGTTCCTGGCAAGCTCTTAAAATTATGTGCCAATGAATTGAGTGAGGTATACCAACTACTTTACCAAGCTTCACTGGACCAGGGAGTAATACCTGATGAGTGGCGAGATGCGAGCATTGTTCCCTTATTCAAAAAGGGTGACAAAACAAAAGCAGAGAACTATAGACCTGTATCTCTTACATCCATATCAGCTAAACTATACTTGAACACATAATATATAGTAGCATAATGGACCATCTTGACAAATATGACTTCTTAAATAACGCCCAGCATGGTTTTAGACAGCGAAGGAGTTGTGAGACTCAACTTATAACAACTCTCAATGATTTTAATAACTGTCTTAACAACAGACAGCAAATAGATGCAATTTTATTAGACTTTTCTAAAGCCTTTGATAAGGTTGACCATGAGGGCCTGCTGCTTAAATTAGAACACATCGGCATTGGTGGTTCTTTGCTAAAATGGGCTTGATCATTCCTCGTTGGGAGAACGCAGAAAGTTGTTGTGGAAGGGTCGTCATCCCATTGTAAACCAGTCTTGTCAGGTGTACCACAGGGAACTGTTCTGGGGCCCTTGTTTTTCTTAATTTATATAAATGACATAAGTAGAAATCTCTCTCCTGGAACTACTATAAGGCTTTTTGCAGATGACAGCTTAGTATATAGAACAATCAGAAGCAAGAATGATACACGCATTCTACAAGAAGATCTAAACGCTTTACAAGAGTGGGAAAGAACTTGGAAAATGGAATTTCATCCCCCAAAGTGCCAAGTGTTGCGTATATGTAACAAACGCTCACCAATTAGATCAGATTATTCTATCCATAATACTATTCTTAAAGAAACTAATGCTGCAAAATATTTAGGCGTGATTACAGATAGTCGTCTCAAATGGAAAGAACATTACAATTTAGTATGTAGGAAAGCAAATAACATCTTAGCTTTCTTATACAGGAATATCAATGACTGCCCCCAAAAGGTTAAAGACGACTGCTACAAAACACTGGTTAGACCAGTACTGGAATATGGTTGCTCAGTTTGGGATCCTTACCATCTAAAGGACATTGATAACCTCGAAAAGATTCAGAAGAGAGCAGCACGGTTCGTAACAGGGAACCACATCAGAGAAAAGGGGAATACTAGGAAGAACATGAGGAAATTAGAATGGAAACCCTTAGAAGAGAGAAGAGCTTTTTATCAAACTTAACATCTTCTTCAAAGGCAGAGCTAAAGTAATTGATATTCCAATGGAACAACTAGTATTGAATAAAAGTAGCACCAGGAGTGGCGGTCAATGTTATACCATACCTGCATCAAATATTGACAGCTACTTACATTCTTTTTATCCAGTTCTGTACGGCTGTGGAACTCACTGCCGGGTGCCATCAAGATTGCCACAAATGCAATCTCATTTAAAAAACAAATTGATTTGACAGTTTTGAGATCTGCATATTGACGATTTTCTATTTTTACTTCCCCAGATATTTTACTATTACCTGGGCCTGAATTTTGCCATTTCTTGAATATCGAGTGCGACCCCTTGTTGCCAAATTTGCTCCAGGGGCCAACAGTCTGAGTCGCACTGTTTTATGTTATTTTATTTTACTTTTTAACATGCGCGCTGGTGACCTACTCGTTTTTGAGTGAACCAGTATTTTAGGAAGAAGAAGAAGAAACGAAACATAAGACGTTATAACAACGATGATGCTAGAAGAGTGTTGGACATAGGCCTACATGATGTCAGACATAAAGACTTCATAGCAGGCTCCACGAAAACCTTGCTCAGAGATGTCTCATCTGAAGTGATTTTTGAATTTCTGAAAGAGAAGAACATTTTTCATCCGAACCGCCAAGAGAAAGGTGGACAAATGAGTCACAAGACAAAACACAGTGCTAACATAATTATATTTAAGATTAGTTTAGATTTCCGCCTGCAGTCGTCTCAGTTAGCAACTAGATTTTTTCATCCGATCTGAGAATTTAAGAAAGAAAAGGTTTTAACAAAATTTTTTGTGTTGTTTTTGAAACGTATGTTTCGACGAGTTTGTGGATGTGTGTTTTTTTATGAATTGAGCGATGACTTCAAAGCGGGGGACAGCCCTGATACGGAATTGCATCGCTGGGCTGTAAGCT
The DNA here is from genome assembly GCA_018398815.1 of Conus ventricosus. Lineage (NCBI taxonomy): Eukaryota > Metazoa > Mollusca > Gastropoda > Neogastropoda > Conidae > Conus > Conus ventricosus. The sequence continues at coordinate 51,902,850 of CM031597.1, read as the reverse complement.
AGGCTTTCTCTACTTCCCTGTAAATAGTTCAGCATAGATGTTCTGGTAAAAAGATGAAGTCTAAAACGTAAAAAACCGGAAACATACATAGCCTATCTCTCGCTCGACACACATAGCCTAATCACATACACCGAGGTGTCGTGAAAGCGAACGTTTGTGCGGGTGTTCTCTTGAGTTTACAGACCGTGATCAAGGGTGTCATTTACTTTTAGTTTTGAGTGTTCAGTGGTACGGTTTTCCAACGTTGATTTGTGTAGTTATCAAGTGAATTTGGACTGGAAATTTGGCTCAACTGAATTGCCAATTCCAAATCGTGAAATATAAACACACGTGAACCACAGAACTGACTGTGTCCAGGACGGCGGCGAACTTGAAGAGGTAATTCTGGTTTCAAATTAAATATCATTTCTTTCTCTCGGGTTTTCCCCGTCTTGCCTTATAAAACATCAAATGAATTTGTCTTTGAAAATTGGTTAAAAATCGTCGGTGTCCTAGATTTTATACATTCCTATGTGTATGAGATGACCTCGCAAATTTCAATGCTAACAAATTTTTACGACTGTCACTGTTCCCAAAAATTCCCTTTATTCTGAGATTTTAAGCAGTTTGGGTAACCGATTTTGCAAGGGTGCCTGAATTATTTATATAGGCCTAGTTATCAAGTCGTGAATATTTATAAAATACTTTTTTTCTGGAAGCTTTAGGCCTATCATCTATTTAAAAAAAAAGTATTTTATAAATGTCTTCTTCAGGCAAAATAAATAACATTCAGGACAATGAAATGAAGAAAAAGCAAAATCGATGACATGAAGCAAAATACCAAACAATGAAGGGTAGCAGTTAGCATGAATCAAAGTTTGTTTCCCGCATCCAAGTGAGTTGACTGCAGTCCAAATTGAAACCAATTTTTAAGGAATTATAAGTAAATCCACCAGTTAACAGGGACAAACAGATTACAAGACAAAACATGTATTTCATCCTCTTACTTTTACTTTAGTCTTCTTCAGGCACAAATGAATTACATTCAGGAGAGTGAAAACAAAGAGCGAGCAAATTGATGATGTGAAGCAAAATACAAAACAACGAAGGGTAGCACTAGCAGTCAGTATGAATCAAAGTTGATTTCAAGTGAGGTCACTGCAGATGCAATTGGAAAAAATTAAAAGAATGTTAAAGAGTAAATCTGCCAGTTAACAGGGACAAACAAATTACAAGATTAAAAAAATAATACAAGACAAAACAAGTTACGTTTCAATCTCTTAGATCTTTTTCAGGCAAGGTAACAACATGAGGACAATGAAAATGAAGAACCAGTAAAATCAATGACTTAAAAATGTGGAATACAAAACAATGAAGGGTGGCATTTGGTATGAAATCAAAATTAGTTTCAAAGTGAGGTGACTGTATGCGGAAATTGAAGCAAGTTTGAGGAGGAATTTAAAGTAAATCCACCATTCGACAAGGACAAATGAATTACAAGACAAAACATGATGTGTTTCGACCTCAAAGGTCTTCTTCAGCTGAGGTAAGCAACATTCAGGATGATAAAAACAAAGAACGAGCAAAATCGATGATGTGAAGGAAACATAATGATGGTAGCAGTCAGTATAATTAACCATGAATCAAAGTTAGTTTCAAATGGAAGTGACTGCAGACAAAAATTGAAACAAATTTTGAAATTTAAAGTAATCTGCCAGGTAACAGGGACAAACAAATAACAAGACAAAACTTGACACATTTCAACCTTTTATTTTTCTTAGGCAATTTAAAAACATTCAGGATGACAACCATGAACAAAATCGATGAGATGAAGCAAAATACAAAATAGTGAAGAACAGCAGTCAGTACGAATCAAAGTTATTTTCAAAATGAGATGACTGCAGGCAGAAATTGAACAAAATTTTAGGAGGAATTTTAAATAATTCCACCAGTTATTGGGGATGACGAATTACAATACAAGACAAAATATAATGTGTTTCAACTCTTTATTTCTTCTTCAGGCAAGATAAACAACACTCAGGTAATGAAAACAAGATGCGAAGCATATAAACGTACTCCCAGTTTTCCAAACCACTTATAAATCGGCCAAGTGCTTTGTGAGATAATATAAAAGCAAAATAACGGTTTTTAACGGTCATTTAACCAATGTACACTTTTGAACTGGTCTTTTAGTCCTCACTGGGCTAAAGCCTGTGTACATCACTACATGTATACAAATTTCATCCAAATCGGACAATATGTCAAGAATACGGTTTTTAACGGTCAGATTTTGAAACACTGCATGGAAGTGCCATTTGTGTGTGATGACCTTTCTATATAACAAAATTGCATTAAAATCCACCAATATATAAAAAATAACGGCAAAATGACAGTTTATCGGTTATAACTGATATTTCACTTTTGAAACCGGTATTTTAGTCCTCACTGGGCTAAAGCCTGTGTACATATCAAATTTAATCCAAATCGGACAATATGTCAAGATAACGGTTTTTAACGGTCAGATTTTGAAACACTGCATGGAATTGCACTTGTGTGTGATGACCTTTCTATATACAAAATTGCATTAAACCCACCAATATATAAAAAAATAACGGCAAAATAACAGTTTATCGGTTATATAACTGATTATACACTTTTGAAACCGGTATTTTAGTCCTCACTGGGCTAAAGCCTGTGTACATATCAAATTTAATCCAAATCGGACAATATGTCAAGAATAACGGTTTTTAACGGTCAATTTTGAAACACTATATAGAAGTGCCATTTGTGTGTGATGACCTTGGCTTTCTATATACCAAATTTCATTAAAATCCACCTATATGTAAGAAATAACGGCAGAATAACGGTTTTTAACGGTTGTTTAATCCATTTTCAGCATTACATCACTTACATATGGACAGAGGATCTGATTTGTTACAAGATCATCCAAACCGCTTATAAATTGGCCAAGTACTTTCTGAGATATTCCATAAAGAAGAAAAACCGTTACAGGCCGTTACAACCGTTAGTAATGGCTATAACGGGGCAAACTAAAACATCAGGCATCATCCGTGACCCATAATGAACATACCTGCTAATTTTCATAAAGGTCGGCCAAGTACTTTCTGAGATATTCCATAAAGAAGAAAAACCGTTACAGGCCGTTACAGCCGTTAGTAACGGTTATAACGGTAAACTAAAACATCGGGCATTATTCGTGACCCATAATGAACATACCTACAAATTTTCAGAAAGATCGGTCAAGTACTTTCTGAGATATTCCATAAAGAAGAAAAAGCGTTACAAGCCGTTACCGCCGTTAGTAACAGCTGTAATGGTAAACTAAAACGTCGGGCATCATCCTTGACCAATAATGAACATACCTACAAATTTTCAGAAAGATCGACCCATAGTTTTTGTCTGGAGCGAGTGGAACACATTTTGACCATGGACACACAGACACAGACACACACACACACACACACACACACACAGACAGCATTTCTTCGTTCCCATTCTCAAGTACTCGCTGTTCTTTAAGAACTGGGAGTACAATAAAGAACAAGCAACATCAATGACAGAAAGCAAAATACTGAACAATGAAGGGTAGCAGTCAGTATGAATCAAAGTTAGGTTTAAAGTGAGGTGACTATAGGTGGAAATTGAAATAAATTTTAAAGGGAATTCAAAATAAATCTGCCAGTTAACCGGGACAAACAAATTACAAGACAAAACATGATGCGTTTTGGCCTCTTAGGTCTTCTTCAGGCAAGATAACCAATTTTCAGGGCAGTGAAAACAAAGAGCGAGCAGAACCGATGATGTTAAGCAAAATACAAAACAATGAAAGGTAGTAGTCAGTGTGTATCAAAGTTGATTTTTAGAGAGTTGACTGCAGGTGGAAATTGAAACAATTTAAAAGTGTTTAAGACAACACACACAAAAGAGGAAATTCCTCTCTCTCTGAGTCTCTCTCTCTCTCTCTCTCTCTCTCTCTCTCTCTCTCTCTCTCTCTCTCTCTCTCTCTCTCTCTCTCCTCTCTCTCTCTCTGTTGCTCTCAGTAATTTAAGCATTTTACTATAGACAACTTATGAAGTGGCCTCCTAAGATCACAAATTTGGCTGGTGCTGTGTGTCCAGTAGTAAGGTGCTGCTCCAAAATAAATGATAATTTGCTGCCAAAGGTAAAACAGGCCCCATGCCATGAAGGCTTTGAATATAGTTTAATTTCCTTTAGTGTGATTTGTCATAAGATAATTATACTGCATTTTAAACAGTGTTTGTTGTCTAAACCAAACAAAAATGATTCCCAGAAAACTAGATTTTTTGGTATTGGTTAAAGGAGGAGAGGAGGGTATGCTAGATGAGGAGGGAGCAGGGAGGATCCTGGATGGGGGGGGGGGGGGGGGGGATGTGTGGAGGGGGGAAGAAAGAAAAAGCATGTGCAATAGTCTAAATGTCTCTTGTCACATTGATCATATTTAAATCATTTGGGCGCTGAGTAAGTTAGACAATATGCATACACTGATCCTGATCCAAATTGGACAAAGTAACATGTTTTCTGCTAGTGCTGTGGATCTGTGTACAGTAGATATATTGTGTAAACAAAAACCCCAGTGAAATCTAAAATATAAGAGGATTTTATATTGATCAGTTCTCAAAGTGCCAAAAATGTTGCTCTGATAAGGCAAAAAAAAAAAAAAAAAAAAAGGTCTTACGTTAACATGACCGCACAGAGGAAAAAAATAGGGCTGGTACAGTGGCAGGTAAGTTGTTTGGGTGTGTGTTTGTTTCAATGAACCTTCCTTGTGGCTGATACTCGTGATGCTGTTGATAGTTGACTCTCCATTCTATCTCATGCATGGTCACTTTTACTTTTACGTTAAGACTTTTACCCATCGTTGAACACATCCAGTTTACATTACAGTTTACACACAATGTGGCAGTATGCATCTCACTTGTCGAACGAATCTTGTTCACGGCTGGGTTATTTGGCAGTTGAAGACAGTACTTCTCTGGGTCCTACCTGCATCTTTGGGTGTATCTTTTTCTTCTCATCCACTTTATAAATATTACTCATTAAGTGGCAGTCTGCACCAGATGTCCTTTCATGCCTGGACCTTTACCTTTAACCTTACTCACTCACATTCAGCTTGCATTTTATGTGGCAGTTCTAGGGCAGTAAATGGCAAAAGACTTTTTTGTACCAGTTCAACAAAAGAAATTAAACTACTGGAGATTGCGTGAAAAATACCTGCCCTGTGGGATTTCAGTGCTGGATGCATCAGACGGCAAGCAATTCATTCCCTCTCATAGTATTTTGGATTTCATTTTTCTTAACCTTCAACTTCAAGAAAGTAGCTTAGGGGCAGCAGAACAAAACATGGTGGTTGGGTTACCATAAACACAGCTTTCCCCCTCCCTCTCCTGAAATAGGCAAAATTCACCTTAGAGAGAAATCTCCTGAATACTTATGTACTTCTACTAAGTGATTGCTAGCCATTTTTAGCATTGACTTAAAACATTTTAAATTTATTTCTAAGATTTATGTAATGGTGGTATCATCTGTTCTGTCAAGAAAATTAGACTCATATAGAAAATGGACTGCTTTCTACGAGTCTGTTGTGCTTTAGAAACAGAATTTCTAGCATTTTTGTTGAATCTGCTTCCAGATATTATTTCATGTCACTTTCACTAGTTAAAAATCACAAAATTGCAGTGCGCAGGAACTGGGCTCATTTGATTAATTTTAAGAGCTCGAGGCTAAGTGATTTTTTCTCATCAACTCTTTTCAGGCATGTGAACTCCATTACACAGTGCATGCCAGATTATTAATTCAAGATTTCATTAGTACAAACGGAATCAAGACAGTGCAATAATATCAACCATTTTATGCCTAGTCCAAACATTCCACTCACATGCACATGCATACATTAAATCACACATGTGCTTTGCATTCCTGTTGCTTGTTGAGTGGAAGGTGTTTTGAATGATATAAGATCTGCAGTGAGAACAGTCGATTGGTACAGATTAGGGTTAGAGTGTTTGTTTTTTGGACCTTACGATTGAAACCTTACCTGCATCCAGTCCATGCATTCTGGTCATAGTAATGTCATAGTTGTTGCCTATTGTTTACTGATTCAATTATTTATTTTAATGAGCAACTCATTAAAGAGTGTATACAGTCACACTCACAGTGTTGGACATTAGCAATATGAATACTGAAGACTTATCCACCCAAGGTTGTAGTGACTGTCATTATCAATATCAGTTCCAAAATTGTTATTTCTACCACCACTGTAAAAGAAAAAAGGAAGGTAATTTTGTGTTTGAAGCACACAGAATCTGAACAGACGATGTTGCAGTTTTAGAAGTAGTTTGTCTGAAATCAGTCAAACTGTCTTAGAATTGTCTGCTTCTTCATGGCACAGTTCTTGCAGACTGGGTATCCTGAACAGATGTGTTGTCTAATCTCAGAACTGACAGTCTGTGTGTCCTTGTTTGCTCTGTGTGCTCAGTGCTGTCATATCTGCTAGGCAATTCGGTGTCATAAGCAATATGCCACTGGAGTTGTCAGTGGTATTTGTTTTCTTGTGGGAGAAAACTGTGTGCTCAGTGCTGTCATATCTGCGAGGCAATTCGGTGTCATAAGCAATATGCCACTGGAGTTGTCAGTGGTATTTGTTTTCTTGTGGGAGCAAGAGTTACCCTTCTTGTTTGTTATTCATTGTTTACTGTTCCCTGCCACATGAATTTACTTTTGAAAGTCTGGTTGTCTGATAAAAGAAAACACTGTCAATTTAGCCCATTTCTGTAAAACGTAGTCCATAGCTCAAAACTTTTGTTGAAAAAACAGAGCTAGGTTGGATTTAACATTCAGTGATTAATATAATGTTCTTGTTATAAGTTAATGTTTCTGTGTCAGGTAATTGAAGCTGTTGTCACACTAAGTGGGTCACTGGTTTAAGTGCAAGAACAAGACCTTTTCTTGCACTCGCTGTTTAGCTTGCAGTGTTCTTGTAAGATGACTCCAGGTGAATGTGCAGGAAAGTAGAGTGCAGATCGACTTGCAGTGTAAAACTTGGTTATGGAACTCATTCATCAGTTAGATAATTCGTTGTGTTGTTGCAATGCATTTTGTTGGCATTTCACTGAAAGATAGATTCAAATAGAATATTTTTCTTTCTTTAATTAAAACTAATACTAGTTGGTAATAGTGTCAGAATCTTTAACTATTAAGTGGATTAAGTGTGGCAAGTCCTGTGTGTTCTGAAATTCTCCGCTTCTACTTCCAGCCAGCTGCGTGGTCTGTTAGATTATTAGGTGTTGTTTTTTCCGCTGAAGGCACTTAACAGCACTACTGCTTCTGAGAGAATGGTTTGGTTTGTGCAGACAGTGAATGAGTTTTTAAGTTTTCTTCAGATGGACTGAAATTGTCCATACACCTAATGTGACCTATTCATGAACATGATCACTGTTTTGAAGGATCAAGATGAAATTTGGTGTGCCATTGGCAAATAGTGTATCTCATTATCCATCCATCCATCAGTTCATGCACAAAAATATTGCAACATGCAGATTGTGTGTAATGTACAGCTGACAGGGGTGTTTTAGTCTTGTCCCTGTGTAAGTAGATCTCTGTTGTTGCAGTGCTCTGCCTGTTACGTGGCATCGACTGCAGCATCCTGGCTGCCCACATTGTTGATGATCGCTACCTAAACCAGCATGACAGTGAATTTGTTGACCTCGTCACTGCAGACTTAATCTACTTTCTGCCACAAGCTACTATTGATAGGTGAATGTTGCACATGTGTGTTTGTTAGTGGTGGCTGTAGAAGGACCTGGGTTGTTACAACTTACTCTTAAGTGCAGTTTGCCTCAAAACACAAACATTAAAATATCAGTTAGCCAAAAAAAAAGGATTCATTGGTCCTGATAGCATTTTATGGGATGAAACACAACTTTGTAAAATGTTAAAGAAAAAAAAAATTCAGCCACTTCAGTTTTGGATAAATTAAGTGGCTGCATTTAGAGGATTGCACTATTATACACTTTTACTGTCATGACTTGCAACGTTTTGCTCAACTTTCTCCCCAGAAAATTTGTCATTTCATTCCACCTCGTCCTCCATGCTTTTGGACCCTTGCCTTTGAGACTTGAACTAAGAATTATGGCTGCATTTCAGTTTTACTGGAGAGTATAACATTTTAAATATTTCTTAAAATGCAACCATAAAGTTCAAACAAATGCCATTAAAGAGGATCCTTTTTTTT
>CM031597.1:51758111-51878531 GCA_018398815.1 Conus ventricosus | reverse complement strand
AAAAAGACCCTGAGACGGTTGCTTCCCTTAGTCACTTGCGGAAATGACCTTGCTATGGTGAAGCACCCAACCTAACACGCTATACTTCAAGGCGATTGCGTCCCTTGACACAGCTAAAACCCCACGATATATTGATTTGTATGAGTCAACTGCTAAACTCATGCACATCAAGCCCCCAAAATCGTCATTGAAGGTCGGGTTTTTAAAAATTACTGAGCTAGGTGGGGGGTGTTGTAGATGCACAAAAAAAAAAGATCAACTGGGCACTCCCGATCCAGACTGGTTATTTCGTCTACCAAAATGCCAAGTTGCGAATGTTGTAGTTTTATTATGATTGTTTGGACAAATTTGTCGACAGATCAGATTTTGGAGATGGATACGGATTACGCTGTACGTGGCACTCAGTCGTTGAAGGTTGGATCAAGTCTTACGACCTCCATGCGACAGCATTTTCCGTTGAGTACACTCTGTGGTTTCCGAGTCAAGCTGTAGCTTCTTTTTTTCTGTATCCGTTCCAACGTGATTGTGGTCTTGATGGCTGTTCTAATAGTCGTTTCTTTTTTCTTGTATCAGAGTGGACTGTTTAATCCATTATTTTTTGGGAACCAGTTCCCCACCTCCTCGTGGTGTTTCCTGGTGGTCCTTCATTCTGTCGGACTGACTTTAGTTAGACTTACTTTTTGCTTTGACTTTAGTCCGTTTTATTGCTTGAACGATCAGCGGGACGGGGGGGAAACATGTCATTTACACTAATATCATGATGCTCTGATGCAACATGATTTTTTCCTTTTTTTGACGCAAAAATATAACCTTCCAGATTCAATTACACGGTTCGATGGTTTTAAAAAAATATCAGATTTTTTTTTAAAAAGTTGACAAATAGACGTATAATTAGCGTTGCATGTGCTTTCAATCGCCCTTAAGGCGTTTCTTAACGAGCACACATCGATCTCGTGATGCATTCACCGACCATCTTGTGTCATACGCTTCGCCCCTAAGAACTTTTATAGCACTGTGAAAAATCAGTAATGATCAGTTATTATGGGTTTAGTCAGTACAGTTCAAGTCTTTCAAGTGAATCCGCTGTTGGTTTTTGGTTTGAGTTGTCACCCTTATAAGGCAGCTTAATAAAAAAAAAAACAATCAAACATCGAATCAAAGAAAGACACCTAATAATCCCCAAATCTCATTCTTTACTGGTAATGAACCGATATAAAAAGTCAGTCATGCTCAGCTAGAAAGTCAGTCATGCTCAGCTAGTAAGGGTTCAGCGGGTTACAGTTCGGGCCTTTCAAGGAACTGACTGTCTTTTTCATCATGTGATGTCACCCTTGGGAGACGGCCTAACCCAACACGAGTCGCTTAAACCAGTCTGTCATTTGTTTGTTTGTTTACATTTTGTCTTTACAGCTGATTGCACCTCTCGTGATGCAATCGCCCGTAGGGTCTATGAATAGGAACGTCACATGGATCGTTCGATTTTATCACCGAGCATCCTCGGTCATGTGATTCGTCCTTAGGCGCTGTCGTCATGTGCTGCTCCGCATGTGCTGCTCCGCATTTAAGGTGTGAGACCTCCCTCACCTTACTACTTAGATTTATGTCCATGGGGTCAACAGTATTTAGGTGTGGAGATTTAGTGAGTCTAGCGCATGTATTAGCATTTTAATTACACATACTATACCGTGGCTCACTAATCCAATAAGCGGCAGCAATTTGCTATCCCTGCCTCGTATACAATAAAGTCCGTACGGACAACAAAACCCCTGAAAGGGCCTCGTGCCTTGCGCATGCTCAGAATCATCCTCTTTTCTCGGCAGCCATTTTCCCGTTAAGCCGCGTATTCACGAGCAGCTAAGTATTTTTTGACTTTTCTCGCAATCGATCGATTGTTGTTGCTGTTCGTTGGTGTCCTTGCTTATGTTTTCACTTAAGGGAGAAACGTACGTGAAGCGATTGGGTGGTAAGGCGAGAATTAAGAAGGTTTCGTCTTTCGATTCACGCATCTCGCCGGCAGGCTCAGATTCCTTGTCTACAGCCCCGCCAATACCCCCTCTCCCTTCAGTGTCACTTTCTTCCAAGGGTTCACTTCAACTCAGCTGTGGTTCTGTTGTTGTGACAGCGAGCGCTTTCTCGCAACCCACTTTTTGTGGCGGTGATCGGCTCAGCCGCGGTTCTGCTGATCCCGCCACTTTGCCCCATAACGGTGAGCGACTCAGCTGCGGTTCTGTCATGACCGTTAGTGCATCCTGTGTCCAGTTCAGCTGCGGTTCTACTGCGCACAGTTCGATTCCCATGGCAGAATCGAAGATGCACGGGCCCTCTACAGAGGTGCAGGGCAATGAGGTAGACGATTCGTCACCCCCCCCTTTTCGCTCGGTAGGCGATCCAAGGGAAGCAACTCCTGCTCAAGGGCTTGACTCTTGTTTCGGCCCCGGTTGTTTCCCTTCCCCCGCCTCATGTGTCTGCCTCTCCTTTTGGGCAGACCACCGGGGTTTCGCCCTCTTTTCCGAGCACCCCTCAGGGGACCGGCGCATTAGGCCCCCCACTTTCTGGGTTGGGCCAGCAGCCACAATCTCAGCCCCCCCTATCATGGGGTCACGCCCTCAGTGGCCTGCCTGGGGACGTCGCCTCCGAACCGGATGGCTCCATATCTCTTCGCCTCCTCCCGGAATTTTTAGCGAAAAACCAGTCGCCAGGTTCTTCTTCCCCGACTATCTCCATTCTTCCTCTCACTTCTATTCTCGCCCCGGACGACGAAGACCGCACTCTCTGCCCGGTGCGCGCTCTGCGGGAGTATAGGAAACGCACGAAACCTTCTCGCTCCAAGCAGCGCCACCTGTTTCTCTCTTACAATGAAAATTATAAGGAGGACATCAGGCGCTCTTCAATCTCTTGATGGCTGAGAGAAGTCATTAAAGCTGCGTACGCGAGACCTGAAGGGGATTTGGCTGTTTTCTCACCTAGACCTCATGAGATTAGGGCATGGGCGTCTTCGCTGGCAGTAGCTCATAATGCCAGCATCCAGAGTGTGTTAGATGCCGCATATTGGCGGTCCCCTGGCACCTTCATCCAATTCTACCTGCGCGACGTTTCTCGTCTGCGTGATGATGGGTCTAGGGGCATCGCATCAGCTGTGGTGGCGCAACACTCCATCTCCGCCACACGCTCCGGCTCTTCTCGCTCCTCCAGGCGGTAACCAGGTGAGCCCTCCTTCCAGGTAGTGCGACTCTGCATTAGTGAGCCACGGTATAGTATGTGTAATTAAAAGGAAATTTTTATTCTAAAATTACGTTTAATCTAACATACTTACCGTGGCTCACGCAGAGACCCTCCCTACCTCCCCGACTTCCTGGTTCCTCCAGGAGTTCTCAGTCCGGGTTTAATATACCTCGAAAAGAGGATGATTCTGAGCATGCGCAAGGCACGAGGCCCTTTCAGGGGTTTTGTTGTCCGTACGGACTTTATTGTATACGAGGCAGGGATAGCAAATTGCTGCCGCTTATTGCATTAGTGAGCCACGGTAAGTATGTTAGATTAAACGTAATTTTAGAATAAAAATTTCCTTTCTGCCAAACTTTCTGAAAGTTTATGTAGGCATGTTCCTCATTTTGCCAGTTATTTTCACTTTTGACTTTCCATTGTCATAGGTACTGCTTTGACCACAGTTTCTGATGACATACTACTGAAATGATTTGAGCAATGAATTAAGCGCTGTGTACATTCAGAGGTGGCAAATGCTGTACTTTCAATGTCCTATGCTATGATTTTGTTGACAATGCTACATTGCTACACTTCGTGACAAAACACTACACCAAAAATTCAAACAGTTGTAAGATTACTCAAACACACTTCAAGGATTTAACAGTAGCACAAACAAAACTGAGGCAATGTAGGTCATTAGACTGTACACTCTTTTTTGGTTAAAAAAAAAAAAAAGCCAAATTCAGTAAGGAGAAGGTGAAAAAGTAGAAGACTAAATAATATTATCATGATTTTACCACCTTTTTGACTGATTTTGTTGTCGGCCATTTTTATTTTTCTATAGGTTAGGTCAAAACCGTGCAGTAACTAGTGAAAATTCCATCTTCTTAGTCCACTTTTGTGTCGTGTGTGAAGCAAGGTGCAACTGAAAGTGCGATTAAGTCTGACTTGTCACATCACATATGAGTGCTACTGCTAGCCTTACGTGTGGAAAGTTACACTTCATCAAAATGCCACGCTTGTTGTTTTTGGCAGCTCTGCATATTGTTTGCAGAAGACTAAACAAGTAACATTTGCGAGACGGGACAGAAAAAACTCAACGGTCCTTTGTTTCAGTCTGGGCTGCTGATCATGAACTTCACCTGATATTTAATCAATGGGAGCACAGTGGGAGGGCAGGAACCGCCCACTGTCCTTTGGCATGAGCACCTTTGCTTTGACCATTGTACATGTAGAACTGAATTACATTGTTACCGTAGCAGAGGCAAACCTCTTAACAGTCTTACTTCCATCCTCCTATCTGCGTGCAAGATGGACATGGAACAGATCTGGAAAGAAGAATGCAGATTATGGAAATGACATGTAAATGCATGGTACTAAACATTGGATATGATTTTTTTTTAACCTGTTTTATCTTTTGTGGCACTGTCATAGTGTTGCACCTGTGCCACTTAATTTAGCTCCTTGACCACAGCCACAGCCTGGCTAACCCTGCCTATCGTGCCAGTGGCAATCCACAGGGAGCAGTCAGTTTCACGTCATCAGAAAGCAACCCACCAGAGAAGGCACTGCACTGCTGCAGAGTCACTTTAGGAGAGTTCAGCTGTGCCTGTTCTGATCCAGTGTAAGACACGACCTATGAAGTCCTTTACTGATGGCAGTAATTGCTTAGTCATGGAACCATCTTGAGTGAGCTGTCCCTCTGGACAGAGGGTGCCACCTCTTCCTTTCAACATGTCCCCATGAATTTGCCAGTACTGGTGACCCTGACAGAACCAAATCAAGGGCCAAGACGTGGAAAAGTGGCCAAGAATGAGGTTACCTTGAGAGCAGGCCATGAAGGGTCAGAGAATATAAAAGACATTTTTTTCATGTTGCCTGATGAGGATAAGGATGATAAAGACAATACTACAGATTTCAGTTCTGGTCTGAGGCTCTATGCTTAGTTTCATAATAATCCTTGTGTCAACCAGGCCTGAGAGCTGCAGACACCTGCAGAGTTGGTCAAGAAATTTGAGCAGCACTCTCAGACTATCAAAGATGCATCCATTAGGTGGATGAAACTCAACTATGTGGGTCCAGTCTTCCCAGCTGAGGCCGTAGGAAATTTCGGTTCTAAGTAGGTGCTGATCAAATAAATGGCTCTGATGGGAATTGAACCCGTGACCTCCCAACTGGGAATCGGAGACATTAATCTAATAATCACTTTACAAAGACAGCTGGTAGCATTTGAAGATATACTGACAATGACATCAGAGCAGAAAAGAAAACTGGTATGGCCATGTAAAAAAGATCCAATGGCCTTGCTAAAACAATCCTCTTGTGAACAGTTCAATGAGGGAGACAGAGGAAAAGATAGAAGATTTGACAAGATTACAAAATGCACAGAGAAACCATGGATAGAGACCGAGAACTTTGGCATTTAACTGACAGAACTGAGGAACAGTTCTTCAGTGCAGCACCCCACTGACTCTTTTATGAATCAAGGGAGAAGAAAGAAGCATGTTGATAAAAGCAGCAAACCACTCGATTCATTAATTTGAAAAGTTTAATTAACTGTTTGTCAGAGAGTCCGAGGACAAGAGTTACTGATGTACGGCCACCAAGAGCAGTCTGCCAGGGGAAAGGAAGGGGGAGGGCAAGGGACACACCGCAATCTCCGTCCCTCAGACCAGGATCCATGGAACCACAACAAAAACAGCAGCGTATTTCTGTGGGAAATGTCGCTGAAGAAAGACAAAAGCGGTCTCCACGTCTGACCGGCAAAGGGTAAGTTATCCAGATTTCAGTGCTACACCATATTACCCAACTTGTACAAAATCATATGTTCGTATTATTTGATGTGGTGCATTAACACACGGCTCTTTCTTGTGTGGGGATTTTTAAATGAAGGCAAGCAGGTTAGGGTAATTTAGGTGGAAAAGGAAGTGAGGGGGATGGAGAAAAGAATGAGGCAAAATGCTGCTGAGCAGAGCCAACATAATGTTTTGCTGAACAACTAAGTAGTGTGGGGAAAACAAGTGCAGGGTAACAATTTTTCCATTATTATAGTGACTTTGCAAAGATTTGAACTTTAAAAAAAAGAAGTTGAAGATGAAGAAAATGGGAACATAAAATTAAGGAGATATATTATAGATATGAAAATCTTTCACTAGCTGCATGACAGAACCATTGTAATTCTTCTTGGAGACAGATCTGTTTATATTGCCTGCTGCTATGCCTTTTGTCCACTGGATCGGACTCATCAAGGAGACGCAGTTGATTGTGTCGGTGCTCTTAGCGTCAAATAGAGACACACCACAGTCCATAATTCTGTGGTGTTCTCACCACCAAGGGGTCAAATAAGAGTCCAACAGCACCCCCAAAGCAGCCAGTGAAGGGTAGTAAAATGAAGCAGAACCAAAGTGTGGAGAGGAAAAAAGTTGCTGAAAAACTAAAAACATTATGCAAACAGTATAAAATGTACAATCTTTGAGCCTATGCTTGAGGATCCATTCAAGAATGCAAAAGATATGGAACAGTCTGAGTGGTCAGCTCTGCTGTTCAATAACCCAAGCATTGTCAGCGGCTAAGAATTGTGTTGAACAACCTTTACTTGGATCTCCTAAAAGATGCAATCTCCCAGTGATTGACTAAACAATATAATTCTGAACTATTAACTTGTAGTGGTAGAAAAATAATATAATGTTTTGTGCATTGGGGTGGGGGTAAGCCAAACTGACTTGTATCGTAAATTTTTTACTGTTCAGGATATAATCCTAAACACAAGATTTGATAGTTGATCCTTTGATTCTATGATACCAGGCATGTCCAGCTTGATAAGAAACCTGATCAGTAGTTATGTGTTCCAAGAGTTCTCAGGAAAACGGAAATCCAAAGCGAAAGGCCTGATGTTTGTTTTGTCCCAAAGGAAAAACAGTGGCAGAAAGATAGAAGAAGAGACAGGAAAACTAGGACTTGTGAACAACAGAAAGAAAAGTCAGAGATATTAATGGAACAGGAAGTTTGTCGAAAAAGAAATGTGTTCTACATTGCTTTTCACCATAAAAACAGGAGCAGTGTTTAACATTTAAATCTGGGCAAATATTATTGGTAAACAGTGTACAACTGTACCTGCCTGCCCTCTGGGACCTTGGCAATATCTTTTACTGATCTATTATTTATTGTAATTGTCTGGAGCCTGCTTACCCTCTCAGTCTTACTAAGATTGTACTCGTTAATTTTTCTTCTGCTGACTTAGTTCTTGAACTTAACTGTTTTTTCTTTTTTGTTAAACTTATGAGACTTCTGATTCTATCCTCCTCCATTGTTATTCCCATTTACTGTTTTTTGGTAATAATTATTTCTGTGATGTAACTAAATGTTGCCTTTCGGTGGGGTTTTTTTGTTGTATTTGTTACGAGGCTCATGTGTTTCTTTGTTGTTTGTTTCATTTTCATGGTTGGCTTCAGGTTTAAATTTTGTAAAATATGAAAATGAAATGTGCAAGGACTTTGACACTGAAATGACAGTTGCTTCCATGGTTCCAGGAGTGACCACCCTTGTAAGACTAAGAGGCCAGAACAGCAGTTTTTACATCCCAAGAGCACTTAGGAACAAAACCAGTAAAGTCCAAGAACCTGATCTATGTTCCAAGAAAACTGACCAGCATAAAGGTCGCAAAAAATGTGCAGGAAAACTGAGAATAGTGACCAGCAAAAAGAAAACAATGGTGGTGGCCAGCAAAAAGAAAACAATGATGGTGGCCAGCAAAAAGAAAACAATGGTGGTGGCCAGCAAAAAGAAAACAATGGTGGTGACCAGCAAAAGAAAACAATAGAACAAGGTCTGTAGACAAAGGATATTCTACATGAATGTTCGGCATTGCACAGTAGCAGTGTTTAACATGTAGCCTGGTCAAACCTCAGTGTAAACTTTTACAGCTCTTTACTCTACACAGACCACAGAGAATATCATCTGTTTTGTTTTATATCCCTTGTGCACAATTTAACTGTTGAATATTTAGCATTCCATCCACATTTACTTCTGTTCATTTTGTTCTTGAATCTAGTAATTATTCAGAATGTTTTTTTTTTTTGTTTTAAACTCTCTCGAATCCAGCAATGAGTCAAGTCTTTGCATGTTATTACCATTTATATTTTGGTTCTGTTTTTGTAGTTATGTTTTTGATGAATCTGTATCGTTGATTTTTATCTTTGTTTTGGTCCTTGGTGTTGTTTGGCGGAGTGAACTCTCCTATTTTGATCTTCCCTGTTGTAACTTCCTTTATGGTGTGACATGAATGAAAATGACTGATATTTATTATGTAATTCTGTGTTGAAACTACAACTTAATCCTGATTTATGACAGACTAATGTTGGTCTAATAAGACTTGCACACAAACTCGGACAAAGAACATAAAAAAATAGCATTGTAATGAGTAGTCTCTAAGTAAAGATTGCTCAGCGTTGATCTCTCTGTCGCATGTTGGCACCCTCCATCAACAAGACTTTTGCAGAATACTGTCCCGTGTCATCATGAAAGAGAAAAGATATTAACTTGGCTCCCAACCCTCCAGAAGCTTTCTGGAATTTTGTTGTTTTGAAATCATTGCTGAAATCCCTAAGTTAATGAAAAAATTGAGAATTTTGAAATTTTGTTGAATTTGTTGGGGGTTTTTTTGGCCATTTTTGAGTAGGGTTGATAAAGTATTGCAGAAGTTAACCGAGATGATGTATGTGAATATCAGCTATCCTATGTAGTGGACATCGCATTTTCCTTTAAAACCCACATTTGTCAGCTAAAACTGAAAATGTGAAATGGTTTAAAAATGTGTTCAGTTGAAAATCTAGTTGACCCCTTTTCATACCACCCAACCCCATTCATCTCCTGGTACCCTGATTTTGACTCCAGAAGGTTGGGGGATACATACTGACTCTAGAAGAGCAAATCAAAAGTAATGTAAAAAAAAAAAAATGCATAAGGTGAAATTGTAACTTCAATCAACAGATCACTTGAGGTAGGAAAGACACGGATTCAGAATATCAGATGTCTAGTGTATATCATAGAAGAATGGATTTTAGCAGATGGGAAAATAGAAAGAATTTTCCCTAATTTGAAAAAAAAGATACATAGAAATTAATGATGCATTGTTTTGAATGATTCTCCCTATTAATGAAGATTTGATTTGTGCTGATTTTTCAAATAGAAAGGTTCACCTGTCATTATTTGATGTTCAACACTTTGTGTCGGCTTCTTGGCTGGCTTGGTTTTTTTAATTTTCATGTTGGCGTGAATGAAAGGAACAAAGTTTTTGACTTGACTTTGACTGATTCCAGGCGTGCCCGCCCTGGAAGGAGGCCTGAACAACAGTTATATGTACCTAGAGCGCTTAGGAATAAAGAAACTGCTGAATGTGCTGCTGAGGAACGTCCCACATTGACAAGTGATAAGACCAGACAACAAGCCAGTGATGTGGACAGACAGCCATCACGTGATGCAGACAGACATTCAGCCTGTGATGTAGGCAGACATGTAGCCACAGATGAAGACCAACAGGCGGTGGCTGATATGAACACACAGGCTGCCAGTGTTGAAGAAAAACAGCCAGCCATGGAAGTGCATATACAGCCTGCCGATGATGAAGCCAGCCAACCGTCCTGTGATGTAGACAGACAACAAAGTGCTATTGCAGATGGCCGGCCAACCACTGATGTTGACAGACTGCAGTCAGATGATGCAGTCAGCTGGCCAGCCACTGATGTTGACAGCCAGCCAGCCAGTGATGATGAAAGAAAGCCTTCCATTGGTGTAAGCAGCCAGCCAGCCAGTGATGATGAAAGAAAGCCTTCCATTGGTGTAAGCAGTCAGTCAGCTTGTGACGTGGACAGCCAACCACTTAGTGATGAAGAAAGACGGGCTGCCAGTGAAGAAGAAAAATGGCCAGCCAGTGATGAGGAAGAAAAACGGCCAGCCAGTGATGAGGAAGAAAAACGGCCAGCCAGTGGTGAGGAAGAAAAACCACCAGCCAGTGATGAGGAAGAAAAACGGCCAGCCAGTGATGAGGAAGAAAAACCACCAGCCAATGATGAGGAAGAAAAACGGCCAGCCAGTGATGAGGAAGAAAAACGGCCAGCCAGTGATGAAAAAAGACAGCCTACCAGTGAGACGGACAGTTCCAAAAGGTTTGAAATCAGAATCTCAGTTTTAATACTAATGTTCAAGCATAAAGCTATCGACACACGTAACTATACCCATCTCTCTGCACTGAAAACACTGCTATCACATTAAAGATGTTCCCTCTGGTCACCTAGTTTTGACATTTTTGAATAATTCTTTGGGGACAGCTGAAATGATTTGATTGATTGATTTAATTTAGAGTCTGTTCACAACGATGGTGATATTAGACTAAAAAACCCACCTTATATACATGTGTGTGAAAGTGCGTTATGTGAGAGTGTGTGAGCGCGAGTGTGCGTGTGAGCGCGTGCGTGCATGCGCGCACCCGTGTGTGTATGTGAGAGTGAGAGTGAGAGAGAGAGAGAGAGAGTGTGTGTGTGAGTGTGAGTGAGTGTGTGTGTGTGTGTGTGTGTGCGCGCGTGTGTGTGCGCGCCCAAACAATAATTATAAACTGATAAATCAATTACAGCAATGAATAATAACAGAACTCTTCTTCTTCTTCTGCGTTCGATTTAAGCTGGATGCGTCAGACTTGTAACCCGGCCGCCATGATGAAGCCCGCGGTCTTCTCCAGGTCAGAACGGGCTCCCCAAAGCTAGCGCCTGTAACTCCGCTCCCCCCGCCAGGTTTTGTGTCGTAGAGCTGCGTGACTAGGACAGCGCAGTAGGACATGTTCAGGGGTCTGGGGTCCAGTGCCGCATGGACACTGGTCAGTGTAGGTGATCTTCAGGCCGTTAAGGTGGCTCAGCAGTCTGCAGTGGCCGGTCCCTCAGTCTGAAGAGGATGTCTGCTGTGCCTTTGGAGCTGGTGGTATCGGGTCAGCACCATTCTCTGCACCCAGCCTTCTCTTCCACTGGACTGAAACTGGTTGTGGATTGATGGTCTTGGCCTCCCTGTAGGTCACGGGGTGGCTGAACTGCTCCATTTTGCTGCCTGCCTTGGAGAGAGCATCAGCTTTTTTCGTTGCCCATGATCCCACAGTGAGACGGAATCCACTGAAGTGTAATGACAGACTGTTTTGAGTGTTCATGGAGGGCAGCCTTGAGGTCTTGCGTATGTTGTTCATTTCTTGTGTTCTGAAGTCCCTGCAGCAGAGATCGGCAGTCTGTGAAGAAGACAACCTTCTGTGACGGGCTGGCCGGTCCCAGAAAGATCCTCACTGCGTGGAGCAGTGCTATTGTCTCCGCTCTGTAGTTGGAGGAGATTCTTTCCAGTAGGGAAGGCCTTGTGTGTCAATTTTCCATTGGTGTGTCTGATGAAGAACCCTGCTCCTCCATTTTGATCAGGGGGGGAAATTTCTCCTCGGATCCGCGGAATTCCGGGTAAGAGAAAAAAGATTTCCTCGGAATTTGAAATGTTATTTCCTCGGAAAATGAAATTCGCGGAGATGGGGGCCTACCTCTTTTTCGGTTACGGTCGATTTCGGAAATCAGATGCCTGTCTAGTAGGATACAGTAGGCCCTATATCCGGCGCTAAGAACTGTGGGATACATTCAAAAATGGCGTAACGACGAGGAAATCGTAAAGCGCGGGTTTCAGAAATTTGACGAAAGCAACATAAAAAATCCATGGAGATGGGAGTGGATGGAGAAGACAGCAGACAACGAAAGGTTTGTGTACATTCATGAGAAAAATTCTGGCTCCGGGACTCGCTTTTTGTTCTCTGTGTGAAAAGAAGTCAACTACTCCCGTCGTGGGCTGTTGCACTGCAAGACCACGTGAAAAAGTGCCAAGCCAAAGAGCGTGTCAAACTTCGCCGGGAAAAAACACCCACACTTGAAGGAAAGCACGTCTCTATCTCCTCTCTCTCTCTCTGTCCCTGTCTCTCCTCTCCTCCCTCCCCCCCCCCCCTCTCTTCTCTCCCTCCCTCTCTCTCTTCCTCCCTCCCTCCCCTCTCTCTCCCCTCCCCCCCTCCCTCCCCCTCTCTCTCTCTCCCCCCCCTTCTCTCTATCTCTATCTCTGTTGTCTGTCTGTCCCGACTCTTCCCCCTCTCTCTCTCACCACACACACACACACACACAACACACACACACACACACACACATCTCTCTCTCTCTCTCACACTCACACACACACACACACACACCACACACACACATACATATATATCAGAGAAAAAGTTAGAGGATAACAAGATCAGGTTATATTTAATATATATATATATATTATATATATATATATATATATATATAATGCACACACGCATTCACCATGCACCACACACAAAACACACCCCCTTACAAACACCACACACACACACACACAGAGTATATAATACACAAAATTGTATAATGCACACACGCATTCACACATGCACACACACACACACACACACACACACACACACGCACACACACAGAATATCACACACAAAATTGTATAATGCACACACGCATTCACACATGCACACACACACACACACACACATACACACACACACACACACACACACACATACACAACACGCACATACACACACACACACACACATACATACACAGGACTCATCCGGATGTGAATCACAGAGGGCAGCACCACAGTCCAGCTCAGGAAAGGACTCATCCAGTAAACGAAAGCAGGCATCCATTTCAATGTTCTTTTTTTCAAAGTAGGGTGAGTATTTTTGTAATGTTTGCATGTGATCTATAGATGAAACCGTGCCCAAAAAAAACATATTTTATGCTCTCTGAATGTTTCATTTATTTGCCCAAAATACACCAGATTGCACAGATATGCATCCTTAAGAAAAAAAAATTTCCGGGGGGGCATGCCCCCGGACCCCCCTAGATTTCCTCTTTTTTGTCTGTTACCAGTTCCCACCCTGTTGACTGCTCCATCTGAGGATCCATCTGTGTAGATGTGGGTCCACTCACTGGGGTTGTATTGGTTGGCAATCATCTCCTGTGCCAGAGCTTTCATTACTTGAGGGGCTTGACGGTCCATTCTTTTAATGCCAGGAACTTCAGTGATGATTGCGACATCCTCTAGGTGATTGTCTAGTTCCTCAAAATCTGGAAGCATCTCCATTTCGGCTGGTGAAGCAAGCAGCAGGTCTTCATTTCTGTGATGCAGGCTCTTAGACAGGTGGTTGAAAACTTGTTCTCTTTAGCCTGTTTTTGGTGGGGTTCTGCATCTCGGTGTGCATGGGGTGGGTAGGCATACGCAGTAACTTTTCACTGTGGATGAAAACCTTCTCCTCGCGTCTGTCTTCGAGGGAATGTAGGCTAGTAAGCTTCTCCATGGCTTGGATTGGGGTAGTCTTCATTCCACCCGTGATCAGTCGCAATCCTGCATTCTGCACTTTGTTCAGGCGACTGGTGTTGGTCTTGGATGCAGTGGCCCATGCAGAACTGCCATACTCCAGGGTTGGTCTGACGGTACCCACGTACACCTTCTGCAGGAGGCTGCTGTTTGCGCCCCAGGATGTACCGGCCAGCTTCTTCATGATGGCGAGCTTCCTGACTGCTTCGTTTTCAATGTTCTTGAGGTGCGGATTCCAAGTAAGCCGCTTGTCCAGCTTGATGCCTAGGTATGTTGGGTTGTCTTCTTGTTTCAGCTCTCTTCCATTTATTTTCAGGCTGATGGTTTCTGGCAGTGGCGTTGATTTCTACGCCCCAGTCAGAGGCCCATCTTCCGACGTGTTCCAGTGCTTCCTGCATCCTGTAGCTGGCTGTGGTTAAATGTTCTGCAGCACTCCAGGCAGCAAAGTCGTCGGCGTGGAGAGCTCTGGAGATGTGCTTGGTGAGCTTCTCAGCGATGTCGTCAATGAAGATGAGAAAGAGTGTAGGGGAAATGACTCCTCCTTGTGGTACACCTTGTTGTAGAGTGATTCGATGGCTAATTTTCCATCAAGTTGAACTCTTGCTGTGCGGTACTGGAGGAAGTTGCGTATCCAGCGGTACATATTCCCTTCCACTTTCTTGTTTAGCAGCTTCAGGAGCAGTCCTTCCTTCCATACCTTGTCGAAGGCTTTGGTCAGGTCCACAAAGACAGCGAGTACCTTTTTCTTCTCCTGAAAGGCGTTTTCGATCTGTTGGGCGAGGTACACAAGCTGGTCTTCCGTACTGTGGTTTTTCCTGTAAGCCGACTGTGTGTTGCTGAGCAGGTGATTTTCTTCCAGGTGTTTCAGCAGTCTTGTGTTCACCATTCTTTCCATCACCTTGCCCAGACAACTGAGGAGGCTGATTGGTCGGTAGCTGGATTTCTTGGTTTTGTCTTTCTGTTTCTTTCTGATGGGGATGATGACTGCTTCTCTCCATCGGTCTGGGAATTTCCCTGAGCTCCATGACTGGTTGATGATCAGAAGAAGCTTCTGCTTTGCTGTGGTTCCAAGTCTCCTGATCATGTCATTGGTAACACCATCTTTCCCTGGGGCTTTCTTTGGCTTTAGTTTCTTAATGGCTGCATTGAGTTCAGTCATGGAGAAGGCTGACATCATGGACGGTGTGGGGTTCTGGTGTTTCAGCTTCTCCTTGGTTTCCTTGCTGACTTCCTGCACTCGGGCATTGGGTATTGTTGCTTTGCTTTCCTCTTTGTAAAAGTCTGCCAGGATGTTTGCTGCTTTCCTTCCTGCGTGGTGCGTACCGTTTTCCTCGATGACGGTTTTGCTGTGTCCCGCTCTGGTGTCTTCATTCAGGGCTTTTGTCAGATTCCACAGCTTGCTGGTGTCCTTCTCCATGTTGAGGCTGCTGGTCTTCTCGTTCCAGCTCTTTTGGAGTTCAGCTTTCTTTTGCTGGTTGAAAGCTTCTTTGGCGTTGTTGTGCCTCACTAGGTTCTCTGGAGTGGGGGTTTGCTCCATAGTTTCTCTGGCATTGTCCATTTCAGTGTGAAGCTGTTCCAGTGTGTCACTCCAGTATGGCAGGTAATGTCTTCTTTTGCCCTTGGGATTGCCTGCTTTGCTGTCTGGAGAATTGCATCAGTGAAATTCTGGACGTTCTTGTTCAGGTCATTTTCACAGCAAATGTTTCTGGTGTGGTGGTCAGCCTTTTCTGCAAAGAGGGTCCAGTTGGCTCGTTTGAAGTTCCAACTTGGTTGCATGTTGCGCTCAGTACATCCTAGGCTGGAGATGTTGAGAATGACTGGCAGGTGGTCACTCCCTCCAAGCTGGGTGCCGACTTCTCTGGACGTGAGCTTGTGAATGTCCTCAGTAGCTACTGCCAGGTCTGGTGTGGAGGTGGTTTTCCAGGCTCTGGAGAAGCACGTTGGTTTGTCGTCCGCCTGGTTGATGAGTACTAGATTGTTTTCCATCATCCAATCCTCCACTTCCTCACCACGGGCATCCATTTCTTCATATCCCCAGCTTTGCGAGTGGCTGTTGAAGTCTCCAACCACCAGGTGTCTGTAAGCTTCTAGCTTCACGTTGTGTAGCGTAAGAGATGAGGTTGGTGGGCTGTAGCAGTTGGTGATCCATAGGTCTCCACTGGGCAGCAAGAGCTTGACAGTCAGGTGTTCTAGTTCTTGTCTTCTTGATCTGTTTGTCTCCACTGCAGGGATTGAATTTCTGACAAGGGTAATGATTCCTCCCTTGTGTCTGTCTTTTTTTTTTTTTTTTTTTTTTTTTTTTTTTTTTTTTCCTGTCCCAACCTCTGCGTCACCTCAGAGGCAGTGCACCCACGCCGCTCATTCCGACACCCCGTCCACAGCCATAGCCCGGCTGGCCCCGCCGCAGCCCCGGCACCGGCAATCCACAGGGAGCAGTCAATGTCAAGTCGTCAAGAGGCAACCCACCGGAGGAGACACTGCACTGCTGCCGAGTCACTTCGGTGGTGTTCAGTGGCGCCTGTTCTGATCTAACATACGCAGGACACCACCTACTAAGCCCCTACTGACGACAATAATTGCTTAGTCGCGGAGCCGGCGTGAGTGAGCTCTCCCTCCGGAGGGCGCCACCACGTCCGTCCAACGACAGCCTCCATGGACTCGCCGATACGGTGACCCCGACGGAAGCAAACCAAGGCCACAGACGCGGAGAGGACATCGAAATTGAGGTCACCATGAGAGCAGGGCATGAAGGGCCACAGAATTTGAGACTTTTTTTTTAATGCTGATCAATGGGAATGAGGATGATTAAGATGATGCTACGGATTTCCATTTCGGTCTGAGACTACATGACAGGGCTGTACTCTACGCTTCCTTTCATAATATATCCTGGCGTCAACCAGGCCCGAGAGATACAGGCACCTGCAGTGTTGGTCATGAAATTTGAGCAACACTCTCAGAAACGCATCCATTAAGTGGATGAAACTCGACTGTGTGGTCCCAGTCTTCCCAACTGAGTCCGCAGCAAACTCAACTCTGGGTAGGAGCCGGTCGGGGCAGAAAAAACCCACATGCCTCTGATGGGATTCGAACCCACGACCTCCCAGCCGGGAGTCCGCGACGCTAACCACTTCGCCACGGCGGCTGATTTTGTGTCTGTCTTCGCGGTCTTGGCGAAATGTCTCGAAGCCTCTTACAAAGAAACGTCGATGATCTTTCAAGTGCGTTTCTTGGATGCAGATGACGTCGATGTTGTTTTTGCTTAGAAACTTTTGCAGTTCTGGCTTCTTGTTCCCTAGTCCTTCTGCATTCCACTGAGCTACTGTAAGGGTGGTAGGAGGCTGGGTAGTCTGGCCAGTCGCTCTACTCTGCCTTCCCCCGACCGTCAGGTTAACAGAGGCACCGGTCGCTTTGGTGGGCCCCTTTGAGGCTAAGGGCCCGGCTCCGTCCCTCCCCGGTTGTCGCTGATAGGGACGACGCCATGACAATAAGGTAGTCTGACGCATGACCATAATCGTTGATGCGTGTGTGCCCTAATTTATCCCAGGGCCTGCGCCGTAGCTGACACACTCCGTCTTCGGCAGGCTGGATGCTTTTGCCATTTAACCCATGGCTGGGATAAGGCTTGGAGCAGTGTCAGGGCGTATCCACACGCCGGTGGGCCTTCACTCAGTTCCTTCCATTTTGGTGGGGGCCTTACTCCTCCATCTGGACTGGTCTAGCCTGCGGCTTTCCTTGATTGGAGAGGCCGGGATCTAGTTTTGATATAGCGCCAGTATTCCGCTCCCGTGCCGTGTTAGTGAAAACAACCTGCCCCATGTCCCCCAAAGGAAACACCCACATTAACGTGGCGAGAAGGTGCGACTACGGTGTTCACCCTTTCTTAATGGAAGAAAGGGATCTTCGCAGGTCATAACAGAACTCGATATAGCCTTTGCTATATCAATCATTTTTGGGCTGTAAAGAATTTCATGCAAAGCCCCTAATGAAGCAATATCTATCTTTAGAATATTATATAAAGATGTTAGAACTGGACATTCAAAAAGAATATGTTGAATAGATAATGGGAGACCACAAGCGCAATCTACATCCTTAGAAAATTTGGTTTTCCACGAGTTTAAACGCATTTTATAAATTATACTGGACAACGATCTTTGACATAATAACGCTTTTGTTTTTGCAGGAAGTTTTTCATTGTTCATGCAATTTTCTAATAGAGAACTGATTTCATGTTTATCCAATTTTAATTTACTATCTGGATTTTTTCTAAGAGCACCCTCTTTTGCTAATTTATCAGCCATTTCATTTCCACAGATACCACAATGGGATGGGATCCAGCAAAACTCTACAAAAGTTCCTTTCGCCATAACGGAATGTATAATAAATTTTATATAAAAAATTAAGTCTTTCCTTACATTTGCATCCCAATTTCGTAAGCTACAAAGTACAGATTTAGAGTCAACACAGATTAAAATGCTGTAAATTGCCACATTAAGATCAGATATCCAAGATAAGGCCATAAGGATTGCGTATAGTTCAGCAGTGAAAACTGAAAAGTTCCTTCCTAAACAAAATGATTTCTTTACTTTTAAATCGGGAATTACAAATCCAGCTCCTGTATAAGATTCTAAAACTGAACCATCCGTGTAGATTTTAAGATGATGTGGATATGTGTTTTCAAGATGTTCTTTTGCTTCTACTGATATCAAATTGATATTATCTTCTTTTTTTAAAGTAGTGTAATCTATATCAAAATTTGGAGAAATATGCTCCCATTGAGGAACCGTGGGCATAGTTGGAGGTTTTGAAATGGATGTAATATCGATGTCACATTTTCTAAATAAATCATCAGTATAATTTCGAATGGGCTGCAGGTAAGAAATATTCTGTGCCCTTTTAGGAAAATCCGATTTGGAATCAAATGAAATGACCAAGTTTCCACATTTTACACACAGTAATTATCATTCTGAACATTGGTTTTATTTTTACTAGCTGAAAGTTAGCAAACAAGTCCTGTTCAGTCTTTCAGCTATTAGGCACTAGTTGTGAGCATAGTCCCAATGGGTTCTGAAAAAGTTTGGAGTCTAGAGAGAGGACGTGGCGTATCCACTGTTGGGCTGATACCACAAGAATGACCATGTGTTAAGATAGGCAGTGCATGTACCAGTTTTAATGTGGATGCCCATGGGATTCAAACTTGCAACAACTGTGCCAGTTGTAGACTGTATCACTAAGCTAACAAGGCACCTGAAAAGTCCTCATTTATTTTCTTTTCACCCAACATCTTTAGTTTGAGGAATCCAGCATGAAAACTTGAAAGGTTTTTTCTTGTCATTTGTCACTGTTTTTGATTGAGGATCTTACATTTTTTTTCCATTTTGGGGTATCAGTGAGAAAGAAAATACTGACCCTAAAAGAATCATGTAAAAGAGGTAAAATAACGGGAAAAACTAATTCAAAGGATGTATCTAGGGTTTAAGACCAAGGAATTTGCTTTTGGGATATTTTTTCACTTTTGAAAGGTCTGTGTCCTTAAAATTTGAAAATCTCAGCTTGAAATACCAGTAACAATTCTTTTAATGCTGCAATTAACATAGGTGTCATGGACCCTGTTCCAGTGTGCATTGTGAGACAACTGTGGTGAGGACAGAGCCTGCAGGGAAGACGGGCATCACTCACACAGAACTCCCTGATAACAAGAGCACCAGAGGCAGACTAGGAAGTGAAGAAGAAGAAGATGACGACTCATGGGATAAGATGTTTGATGAAAATGGTGATTTGGTGGATACTTCCATGATGGAAGAGGTAAGATGTTTTGGATTGATTCATGAATTTGCAATTCACACAGGTGACACATGCATGTTCACATTTTTGTATATTCGTGCACATGTATACATGTACACGTGCACACACGCACACACAACCACACGCACATATCTTCCATTTTTCTGATGTGTTGTTGTAAATATCTAAAAGATTTCCCATTGAAAGATTTCTTTCCTGAAAACAGAAAAAAGAATATTCACAATTTAGGATATTTATTACTGTCAACCCCCATGAGAACTAGTTAATTCAAAAGCAGGAACTTGATGGTGGAAAAAGTCTGTGTCTGTTATACGATGTCAGCCTCATTCTGTGACCCCCTTTTTTTTATATAGTATTTTACAACCCATATTGAATGTTATAAATATTATCACAATTTACATGCTTTTGAATTATGTGTGTATTGATGCTTTGCATACTGGATGAGAAAGAAGTCAGAATGTTCTGTACATTTTGTGGAGGATACATTCTGACTTGCACTCATGCATGTATGCATACGCACGCGCGTACACACGCATGCACATACACACACACACACGCATGCATGCAATTGCATGCATGCAAAAGCAATTGTTGAGTTAGTAGCTAACTGCAGGTAAGCAAAATCAGTTAGTCAATTCAATTTTATAATTAAGTCACTAATAAGTGCATTGTTTTTGGTAGGATTATTTGATTGATAATACTGATAGGGAAAAAACATGTTTCCTAATGCTTTTAGAGGGAAAAAGTAAGCAAAGAAATTAGTTCTTCTCTTGTTCTCTCTCAACTCGGTGACAGTGAAGAACTGTTCACCAGGTTCCCAGTTCTGTTGGTTGTGAGCCAAGCCCTTGGCCCCTGCATGTGTTTTACTTGTCCACAGTCTGCAATGTTCTCAGTCCATCTTTTCTATTTTTCTTAATTACACTTGTGTTTGTTACAGCTGACGTCATTTGTTGGCAAAGTAGACATTAAAGAGCCACAAGAGACAATCAACTACCTGTCATACTCACCAAAGGAAACCAATTTAGAAATGTCAGGTAAGTGTGATGTTAGTTTTTACTCCATTCACTTCCAAACTCAGTATTGCCTTGATTCTGTTTAAAGACTAGCAGTTTTAAAGGAAGAAGTCACAAAAACCAAAGCAGTTAATTTCTGATAATTTTTACACAATGGAATCAAACAAGATGAAGATGTTCCAGAACAAAAATGTGGTTAATGAAAAGTGTGCCTGTGTGTTAATGTTGATTGCACGAACCTTTTCTGAATGAGGTAAGAAAAAAATTGCAGTGTAGACCATTGGAGTGTGCATACACCCATGTATTGTAATATGGGACACACAGTGATTATTTGTTTCTAATAGATGTGAGTGCATGCACGTACTTCTTTTATAGGAAAATCGATGAGTAGCCATTTCTGTATTGTGTGGGTGTGCATATACTTATGCCTCTTTTATGAGACTTCTTACAAAGTATGGATATGCTCAAACCTACATACAGAAAGGCTAAATTTTCATTTAGTGTGTTTACTTCTTTATTTTTCTTGTGCTCAAACCCACATCATGCAGAAAGGCTTAACTTTCATTTAGTATGTTTATTTTTTCTTGAATTAAGAATGTACATATATGGACAGAAGATGGGTTTATGGAATATAATAAAAGTCATAAAAATTTCTGCTAGGAAGAACAACAAAGATGAACATAGTTGCCAACCCAGATTTAGAAATTATTCCAGAAATCCCAAAGACAAATCCGGAATTTAGATGTTACTTAAAAACATAAGTGGGGGAATGGAGGGTTGTTTTTAAATTGGGATAATAAAGTAGTGCAAAATAAAGCCCAAATGTTATGTGAATGTTGACAGTTGTATATTTGGAAACGACATATTCTCCTTAAACCCCATATTTGTCAACTGAAACACAGGGGGGCGAGAAATGCTTTCAGTCACAAGCCGAACTGTCCCTCTTCAGCCCTCTCCACCCCCTTAATGCCATGATTCCTGAATATTGACTCCAGAAGGTTGGCAGCTGTGCATGCAAGTTCTGACAGTTTGAATGCATGCCTGGGTGCACAGTAACATGCAGCATTCAGAAAAGGTTGACTGAACGCAAATGTGTTTAGATAATGCCAGGAATGGAATGGCATCTTTGCTCAAAACTTGATCTTTTTTTTCTTTTTTTTTTCTTTTTTGAAAGTGTGTTTGGAATTGTGTCTGTGAAAATTCTTGCAGCTATTTTGTGCGAAGATCACCTTGTTGATCTGAACTTGTGGACTTTTGTTTGTATTTGACAGAATACGGCCATGTGATTGAAATAAGCGACTTCCAGTGGCATTTCAAACTGCAGATTTAATGTCTGCGTTCAAAGAATATATGTAAGTAAAATGAGTGTGGACTTCTTTGAATTATATTGAGTGTACTTTGAAGTTTTCAACTGATAAAAAGATTGCTTGCCAACATTTGTTTGTACCGGGACTATTTCTCTGGATTTACTTGGATTTGTAAGTGCCATGAAGAAAGATGAGAACATGTAGTAAAGTGTTTGTGAAAGTATTAGTGATATAGCCTCAAATTTAATTTGTGATCAAAATATTCCTATGGATGGAGTTACATGTAAAGTCCATAATCCCAGCCACAGTATCATTTAGTTGCATAATATACATCCAGATTTCCTTTAAGATGTGTGTCCTTTTTCTGTGTGTGTGTGTGTGGTTGAAATGTCATTAAATTAAACTTTTCTAAGCAGCAGTTTGCTGACTTGGAAGATATATTTTGTCTGTTTCCAGCTGTTTCTATCATTGTCCATTTTTATAATAAAAAGAAAAAGATTTCTTTTCAGTATGATTCCAATACATGTTCAGAACAGTGTTAGATTGTTTACGAATGTTTTTATGTGACAACATGTTTATGTCATCAGGAACCGTGGATTTGACATCAAGTGGGTAGATGATACTCATGCTCTTGGTGTGTTTTCCAGTACAATTGCAGGTATGTTCTGCTGTTGTTTGTTTCTCAGCAGAGTCACATTGAAGTGTACTCTCGGCAACTCTCACACAAGATAATCTAGACTATAGCAGTGATGAAATTGATTAAGGGACCTCTTTGGCTGCCCTGTTTAGATCATAGTGACAATCAAAGAGTCAGAACAGGTCATAGCAATGATGAAATTGATTGAGGTACCTGTTTTGTTGCCCAGTTCAGGTAACAGTGACCATCAAAAAGTAACAGCAGGTCCAGTCACTGTGGCTGTAATTCACTATTTTAGAACCCCATCAGAAAAAATCATCCTAAATTAAAATTTATTTTAAAAAAATCACCCTATGAGGCATCATATAGAAAGTAAAAATGAAAATAAAACTGGAACAGGACACCCTTTGGCATTGCTGAACAATTTTGGTTTGAAAGGAAAACAATGAAATTAACTGTTTAAGAATTAAACAAAAACAAAATTGTGATGAAATGCTTCATATCTTTTGTTGGAGACAAATGATAATAACTAGACTAATTATTTCTGGGAGTTTTAATGTACTGAATACCTGTTTACTTCTTGTGAACAAAAAAGTCAGTGATCTGAAATGTTTAGATAAACCTCCCTGGTAAGTCAGTGATTTATGTACTGCATTCTTCTTAGAGTGGATGAAACCCAGGTTGTGTGTCTGCAAGAGAGAAAGACAATATTTTAAATTTTGCATTATTTTAGATTTTCTGTATCACAGGTCTAGTGAAATCTTATATGTAAACTGCCAGAAAGTTATAATTTTAATTACATGTTCGACTTGACAAAAGTGCATGCATGAATGGACATGTATACAGATGCACACTTCCGTTTGTATGCACACATGACAGAGGAGTTTGGATTGTTTTTCTGATTTATCATCTTCATTTTTGTTTACCATAAGTTATGAGACTGTGATTATGTGAACACATAGTTGTGATGTCGCTATTGTGAATGAGCGCTTGTTTATATTTTGTGATTGTGTTCTTGATTTAAG
Organism: Conus ventricosus; assembly: GCA_018398815.1. Classification (NCBI taxonomy): domain Eukaryota; kingdom Metazoa; phylum Mollusca; class Gastropoda; order Neogastropoda; family Conidae; genus Conus; species Conus ventricosus. The sequence continues at coordinate 51,855,124 of CM031597.1, read as the reverse complement.
ATATCTGACATATTCACTTCAAACTGTCTTTATTTCCACTTGCAGCAAATGATGCCTTGAAGATGATTCATCCAATGATGAAGCTGAAGCCAATGAGTGAAGCCTCAAAGCAGTCTCGTTTAAAAGCCAAGAGATGCGAAGGTAAAATAGCTTATCAGAAAATGTGCTGTTAGACCTTCTGCTTTCACTGAAGCTTTTAGGGTGTCACTTTGGAATCATTTCTTTGTTCCTGTTCTGATATTACTCGGACAAAATGTTAAGGGATGCAGAAATGTCTAGACATTCTAAGGTGTTGCAAATATTAGTTTGAATTTATATCATCTGTGATTAACAAAGTGAGTGAGATTTCTTTCAACTTCTAGAAAAGACTGTCATTTCTGTGCTGTCTTTATGATAGCATGAGGGTTCAGAACATGATTGTGTTCAGGTATTACGTGTTTCTTTTGTAAGTAGATTTTAAACTTGATGTTCATCAGGAACATGCACTTTTGGGGTAGTTGCAATTATATTATAAAGCTGATGTATCCATTGATTTTTGTGGGCTTCTTTCCTCCACGATAGTGGATTTCCCTTACTGTCATGGTAATTTTAATGTCATATATTTGTTTTCCTTCTAACAGAATTTCTGCAGCCATTTAAACCACGGCCAAAAACGTCAGCAGCGGCTGCACGGCGGTTGGTGACTGGTGCCCTGGGCTTGGGACCACCACGGGTGCCCAAAGAGCAGCGAGATGCAGAACGCAAAGTACTTAAGGAAGCACGTGGTGAGATACCAAATGAGAATTGAGTTGTGCACTCTGTAATGACAGAATAGAACAGGGTTTAAATAAAACGCCGGGGGGGGGGGGGGGGGGGGGGGGGGGAATGGTGGCTATTATGAAATTTCCTGAGAGTTATTTCTGGAAAATGCATAGTCATTACACCGTACGATCAATATCACACATTGCATGCTTTTTGGTTGGCTTCTCAAACAGGTTAAACAGAGCACACACACACACACACACACACACACACACACACACACAGAGTAGCTTCTTAAGCGGATTTGGCACTTTGGAGTACATGTACTTAAGATATGAGCAGTCTGACAGGAAAAAGCATAGTAAGTTTGCCTCACATTTGTTTTCATTTTATTCACAAGAATTCCCCACTGCCCTTTGCCCTCACTTTACCCCAAAGCCCCATTGCTGGCTGCCTGCACCTGTAAAACAAGTTTAATGTCAGTAGACTGTTGCATGGTGAAACTTCACCAGTAGGTGGACAGACACTATTTCACATGCACTCTCAAGCACACACAGAATTTCACCCATGCACACACTCACATGTGCACATATGCGCATCTGATAGAGATTGCAGAAATATTGATGGTTTTGAATTATTATTTCAGCTAACACAACTTTCCTTTTTTTTTTTTCAGAGAAGAAACGCAACGATCGAAAGAGGAGAGATGACATTTGGAATGGAAATATTGGTACCTGTGCCATGGACAGCTGTTAAACAAAATAGCATGCAGGAGCCTGGCATTCAAAGAGAAAGCCAAGAGTATTGAGGTGAATGAGACTGGGGAGATGAGAGAATCCTGCCTGTGCTCAGTGAAGGAGCCATGGACAACACATCATGGAGATTGTGTTGAAGGGGGAATGGCCATGCCCTGAAAAAGTGAAAGTTCACCAAGACATTGTGCTCAACTGGGAATGGATAACACAACGTGGAGAAGTGACAGTGTAGCATGTGTGTGAAATAGCATGGGTGAAACCACACGTCCGGAAAATCCGGAATCCGGATTTCGTATTGGTCGTTTGTCCGGAAATCCGGACATCGGCGTTCGTTGTGGTCGATTTTCCTTTTTTGGGTAGTTTTCGGTGAAGCTGCGTTCTTGAACAACTCGCGCATGCGCCGTCCAAGTTGTTGCAAAACTTGTCTTCCGATTTGCGCCTTTTTCACGATAGCCTACAGCGTGTTCACGTCGCACGTCTTCACGTCGCAATGATCTTCTTCACGTCGGAACGGTCCAGTTGACCTAGATCTAGTCTAAATCTGCTGCACTTCATTCTCTTCTTTGAGCACGATGCCGTTTGTGGCTGTGAATGAAGACACGTCGCTGATCGATGCTTCTGTCCCCAACAAATGGTCTTGGCGATGGCTGGACGAAAGAGGTCCGGACAATGATGGCGAAACGGGAAAGGGTGACACATTTCTGACTTGGTGCCGCAAAACCACAGCTGCTGGCGTTGCCCGGTGCATCGTCTGCTTGCAGGACATCAAGTATGGAAGCTCTAGCATAACGGCACTCAAAAAGCATGTCAAATACAACAAACACCAGGAAAATGCAAAGGTAGGCAACTCTCTCTCTCTCTCTCTCTCTCTCTCTCTTATCATGTTGCTATGTTGAATTGTCTGTATGAATGATATGTGCTGAAATAATGTATGCTTGACAAGGACAGATTGTAAGACTAGGCTTTGGCCTAAAATCTTCATCCTTGGGTATTAAAGATCAATCAATCAATCTCTCTCTCTCTCTCTCTCTCTCTCTCTCTCACACACACACACACACACACACACACACACACACACACACACACACGCACACACACACAGTTTTTAGAATAGGAGTGGGTGGTCGGCTTTTATTGTGGGGTTTTTTTGTTTGTTTTTTTGGGGGGAGGGGTTGTCAAAATAGTGTGCTAGATGGTGATTGTTTACTTCAAATTTGATAGCCGTACATCATTGACGGCTGAGATGCACATGCTTACGTAATCAGGAGGTTGGCATTTGTTTTATTGATTTTTAAGGTTTTTTTCCCTACTGGTCAACAAAAAGTTAAGGGCCAGAGGTCAAAAACTAGGATCAGTCAGCAAACGGGAAACAAACCTTTTTCGCCTGATGGTGCATTAAGTTGTTTTTTTGTTGTTTTTTTTTTTGGGGGGGGGCAGCATAAGTTACTCTGGGACACAACATTAGTCTTATTTCACTTATAAAAACATGCTGAAAGTACCTCAAAATGGTCTGATTTTAATAACGAAAATGTAAAAATGCTTCAGCTTCAGGGGGCTTCGCCCCTGACCCCGACAAGGGGCTCTGCCCCTTGACCCTGCCAGGGGGCCTCCCGGCCCCCTGGACCCCCACCTTTCAGGATTTTCAATTTTCCCAGGTTTCACCCATGAAATAGTTTATGGTAAGCAAAGTGATAATGAACAACATATAATGGAGAGGAAAAAGTCTACAGTTTGTCTGTATTACTATTAGAGGAAGTCGAAGTGGAGCAGAAGGTGTTCAGGGCAGAAGTTGTGCACCAGAACGTGTTCATTGGGAAAGGCACCAGGTATTCACTGTGAACTTCAATCCTGTGCGAAAAGTATACAAAGATTTTATGTGGAGAAAACTGTGGCATGTCATCCATCATGGCAGTTGGATGGATAATATCAGCAGTATTGTGGTGTGTACAGTGACATGATGCGCATCGTGACATCCTGGGAAAACCAAAGGTTGGAGTCTGTTGTGTTGCAAAGGCAGCAGTTGATGAGATGACCTTGTTCCGATCTACAGCATGGGTGATTTGTTTGCACTTCGTTGGTTGATATGCAGAAGTGTTTGTGAAATTATTTTAACAAAACAATAAAACTGAAAAGAAGTGCAGAAAAAGTAAGCCATGATGAATGACTGTGACTGGTCTCAGTTACCATGCTTTGACATTGCTGCTTTCATGAACTCGAAAGCTGAAACAAACAGTTCCAGTTTTGTTTCCTGCCTCCACCTTTGCCCCCTCCCCCTCTTTCTACCTTCCTCTTAAACCCCACCCCATCCCCCACCCACTCCAGCCCACAGTCCCCTTCTACCTTCCTCTTAAACCCCACCCCATCCCCCACCCACTCCAGCCCACAGTCCCTTCTACCTTCCTCTTAAACCCCACCCCATCCCCCACCCACTCCAGCCCACAGTCCCACTCCTCCAGATTCATGGATAACACAGATTTGGGGAGGAGAGTGGGGAAGAATAGGTTAATGGAACATTGCTCAATTTTTTTTTTTAAACTCTGGCAGCATTTTGTAGGGGCAGTTCGGGCAGAAATAATGAAAAGGAATTTTGTTTTACATTTTTTGTTTAAAGGGAAATTTGTATTTACAGTTGTATTTTTTTTATAGAGATAAATTATCTAGAGCTTATGTTGAAGAAGTAATAACTATAGTAATTTTGTTTTACACTTTTTGTTGAAAGGGAGATTTTTTTTTGCAGTTGTGTGTGTGTGTGTTTTTGAATAGAGATAAATTATCTAGAGCATATGTTGAAGAAGTATTAACTATAGTAATTTTGTTTTACATTTTTTGTTGAAAGGGTAATTTGTTTTTACAGTTGTGTGTATTTCTTTTTTAATAGAGATAAATTATCTAGAGCATATGTTGAAGAAGTAAAACTAGAGTTAGTCTTTGGTGATGCAATCAATGCATATTGTGAAATGTAAATTTACTGTGATACAGCTTGTTTTCTTTCATTTTTAGATTAGTTAATGCAAGATTATGTCATTAGTTAATGCAAGATTGACATAATCTTCTAACAATAGTTTCTCTTTCTCTCTCTCCCTCTCTCCTCGCACACGCACATACACACATGCACGCACACACGTGTACACACACATTTTAATACAAAAGAGGAATTCAGTATATTAGTTACATTCAAGAGCATTCAAGGAACTTTCCCTGTTCATTCACGTGAAGTGTTTGTGATGCAGACCCCCGTGTCCTTGAGGCCATTTGGTTGCTCAATTTGGATCCCAAGCACTTCTTTCATGTGTGTGTGTGTGCACATGTGTGTTTGCTTTGGCTGTGTGCTTTAACTGTGCAAGTCAGGGTTTGAATCAGCATGTGTGACTGAGTAACAATTTGTCTCAAGCCATTTCTGCCTGGCTTATTCCTAGTAAAAAGAAAAATCACTTGTATAACATGAACTTGTCAGGAACCATTATCCTGGCCATAAAGCTTCACACTAATGATGAGGAGTAATGTGAATCTCAGGAACCCTTGCTCTGATGAATGCTATTCCGTCTTTTAATGTCTTTTGTATGAGAGAAAGAAAATGCACCAAGGAAGACTGGAGCTTGAACATTGTGATCTGACCATAATTTTATAGCTTTTCTTCTCCTGACCATCGTTCAAATAACAGACAAGTGTATTCTTCACCTTGACCTTATTTCAAGGTTACCTGTGAAGTTCCAACTTGAAAGTCATCACTGATGGTTGCAAATGGAAGTCCAAATGGTCTCTGAGGAAAATGACAAGCAAAAGTCTTGTGTTTGCATTGTGAATTCAGACCAAGGCCAGCATCGAAATGATGTATTTTTCAGTTCATTTGTGCATTGCAAAGTGAATATTGAAACAGCATCCAAAATCAACTAAGGATCCAAACAAACCTTATAGTTCTAGTGATTTTCTTTATTCTGCATCCTTTTGTGTTAATCAGAAATGATTTGAAATTGGTAGATATGTTTAGGCAAATAGAATTGTCCCAGAATGACAAGTGATCCCCTATAAAAGTGATGAATGTCTCTATTTAAGATTTAGACTTGGTTTAGTGGTGTTTGAAATTGCTTGGATCATGTGGTAACTGAAGAAACAGAAGATAGGGTGTGGGCTGGTAATCACTGTAAAGGTATCATATGTGGATGTTGATCAATATGAATCTCCGTTCAGATCCTTTCATATTTTGCAGTACTTTCAAACATACCACTTTTTTTCAAAACAAGTATGATAGTATAACCACTGATGTAAATTGATTATGCTCATAACTTGTTCTTTATTTGCAGTAAAGAAATAACATTGTGGTGTGTGTGTGTGCGTAGGAATTGCCACCAATGTGGTGTGTGTGTGTGCGTAGGAATTGCCACCAATGTGGTGTGTGTGTGAAGGAACTGTGACTGGACACAATATGATTTTTTTATCACTTAGAGATGTTCATGGTTCAGTTTTTTTTGTTTTTGTTTTTTAACCAGCATATTCAAACACAGTAAGAATTTTATTTTCAGTGGAAAAATTACACCACAATATTCACTCACTAACTTTTACAGAATAATACAACCAGCTATTCTAGCTTCATTTTTTTTCTAATGCAGTTATTCTCAAAAATGCTTACATAAGATAAGTCCAAATGATGTTGAAATAGGGTTTTTTGAAATTCAATTAAGCCTCAAATCGTATTTCAAGTTAAACTGAATTGAAAAGAATTGAACTTTTGACGAAAGGCAGAGAATAACATGTTGGAGAGTGGGGATGGTATTTGCCCATAAGTGATTAAGTCAAGTTTAATTTACCTAGTTATTATGAAGCATATCAATTTTGTGTGATTCTTAACCCCAAAGTATTCTGTTGTTGATATTATGCATCTTGAGTCTGCTGGTTTTAAATAATTTTTTGGATGAATTGGAATGTTAAAAGAATGGCCAGTCTTTATAATTCTTACTGGCCTGATTTTATGAAATAATATTTGAAGACTTTTGAATGGATTAGCACTTTTTGCCACAAGGTTTGAGAATCTTCCCTGGTACATTTACCATGAATTGCAAGTCAAAATTCAGGCTGAGGAATCCATTAAACAGCAAAACCAACTAAAGGGTTTGAGAGGATTTCCTAGCTTAATACTGCCATTTATTAAAAACCTCAAGAAAAGATTATGTTTATAAAGGTATTCATCATTGCTCTAGTAATTGTTTTGATATCAAAGCCTAAGCTAGTCATGATTGATATTGATGCAATACCCCATGTAGGGAAAGTGTACTGAATCTGCCAGATGGTGTGATTTTTAAGGAGGGAAACACATTACTGAAGAGTCTGTTAGTGTTATGATGAATTTCTGGCACTGACACAACCAGTCAGATTTATTAAAACAGATTTTGTTTCTCATACATTATTTTCAGTCTAGTTTCCTTGTATGATGAGTCTGGAGAGTGAAAGAAAAGATAAATGTGAGGGTGAAATGAGGGCAAGTTCTGAATGAAATCAAAGCATGGGGGTGGGGAAGAAGTGGGGTGGGGGGGGAGAAGTAATATGATGTAGCCTGTCATTAGTGTCAAGTGTTGTGCGTGCCTTCCGCTGTTTTCAGCTCCATGTCCAGCATTTTGAAAGTCACAATGGGCAAAGTGATACAGTGTCAAAAGTTGGAGTCTTGTTATGTGAGTAAACTTGAATGAAAGTCAAAACGTTCATTGTCGCTTGGTTCTTGTGTGGCAAATATGGTGTATTTTTCCTCATTCTTCGTTGGATGCTTGTTGGACGGACATGTAGTGTTTGCGGTGCTGCCAGTTTACCATGTACCAACTTGCATTAGAAATGCAAACCACACTCTGGGTGTAAAAGTCCAAAAACTTACATTTTACCAAAATGGCTGGGTGGACACATCACTGACCACTCATCATCCAAGCTCTCGCACCGACACTACACTACGTCACGCGCATGCGCGCTCGTCAACACTACATTCCGTTTCTTCCTTCAGAATGAAACTTACAACTAACCACTATTATTGGATACTATCCAAAATCCAACTTGAAATCTTTTAACCATTTAAGTTTTTAACTTTAAACTAATCACAAAATTCAGTTTTTTTTAATTAACTCAACTGCAGATTCTTAAAGTAACAATTTTTTTTTCTAGCTAAAGAACATGTATGAAACAAATCATGTTCCATCTGAATTACCTCAACACAAATCTGTCAAACAACTTAATGTTTGAGAATACAAGTATGAAGCAACAACCAAATTGTCCTTAACAATCTTATTTCTACTTTTTTTTTTCACTACTTCTTAAGATAAAACACTATGCAACTCACTGTTGTGTCAAAACATTATAACACAAATAATAACAAATGAAACATGCATCATTCTCATAACAATGACTGATGGAACAACGTTTCTTCTACCCATTGTGTACACATAAATCAAACAGCAAATAAGAGATGAAATGCATCAGTACTACTATGTTTCCAATGCATTGTTACAATCGCAAATAAACCTTATTGTGTTCTTCCTCTTTTCTTTTGTACACATTTGTTTTGTGGCAGACTTTAACTCTTTCTAATTAGACCCTGAACAATTCCAACAATGAAATCTTCAAATCTGCTTGGTGGTTTTCTGAGCCTGTCAGACTTTCTGATTTCTGTAATGTCTGGCTGTCTTTCTGAAATTGAGTCATGTGAGGTTTTTGGCTATCTGTCACTAGCATCAGTCATTTGGCCTTGGGTGTCTGGTGTGTCAACTGTTTGGCTTTGTGTGATTGATGTATCATCTCTGCGGATGTACGGTTTAGTGTGGGACACATTGCGCTTATACTGTGCGCCTGTCTTTGGCTGGACAGTGACTTGTGACCCTGTTTTCTCAACAACATTATGGTTCTGGTTCAAAGCGAGTTGAGAATTTGTCTTGCTTCCTTTGTTGCAAGAGGACTTCATCTCCAACTGTGATGTTGCTTTCTTTTGCATGTCTGCAAGAGTCTCTGTATCGCTTTCCTAGCTGCTTTTTCAGACAGTCTCTGTTGCGGGCTTGATCTAGCCCAACTTTTGTTTCTTGGCTAACCTCTGGTAGTTCTGTTTGCAGTTTGCTCCTGAAAAGTAATTCTGCTGGGCTAACACTGTTTGGTGTGGTGTGGTACGGAATGCCAACAGAAATGTGTTCAGTTCTCATTTCCAGTCCTTTTCTGCCTGCGTTGCTCTAATGGCTTCCATGATTGTTCTATTCTGTCGCTCCACTTCACTGTTGGCTTGTGGCCACAACAGAGTTGTGTGATGATGTTCGATTCCTTGTTCTTTCAAGAACTGGGAAAACTCATCTGAAACAAACTGTGGGCCATTATCTGTTGTGAGTGATACGGTAGACCACGTGTTGTGAATACATTTTCCAATGCTGTGAACATGTGTTTTGTCTGTGTTGCTCTCAGGATTGTGGTCTCAAAATACCGACTCAGACTGTAATAATCGACTGTGACCAGAATTGATTCGCCATTTGGCAGTGGTCCCCAAATGTTGATTGCTATGTCTTCCCATGGTCCATCAGGGAATTTCTTTCGAGCAACTGGTTCCTGTCTTGATGGTTGGCCCACCACTTGGCAAGCATGACATGATCTTATTCGTTTCTCAGTATCCGGCCACCAGACTTTCGTCCTGAGTCTTTCGTTTGTTTTCATAACTCCTTGATTACCTTCGTTGGCAAGGTCAATCACTTTTTTTTTTTTGGGAGGGGGGGGGGGGGGGGGGGGGATCACAATTCGACTCCCTCGTAGAACCAGTTTCCCGAGACATGTGAGTTCCTCTTTTAGTTTTGTATGCCTGGCTTGTGCAATTTTCCCACTTGTTTGTTTGAATGCATTCTCTCAACTGAATCATTTTGCTATCAACTGCAGCTACTTCTTCAATTTCACATGGGATGTGTGCATTTGGGATAGCTTCTTTTGCCACAAAGTAGATGTAATCTTCTACTTCATCCCTCTGTGCCTTATTCTGCTCTTTTTGTTTCACCAATCGTGAAAGCGAGTGCTATGTTTTGAGTTCCGGCCTGTATCTGACTGAAGTGATAGCTTTGTAATCTCAATACCCAATGCTCGATTCTCAGTGATGGTTTTGATCTCTTTGAGTAGATGAATTCGAGCGGCTTGTGGTCTGTTTCAAGAATGAAATCTATGCCAAAAATGTTTTGGTGAAATCTTTCGGAAGACCAGACCAATGCCAATGCTTCTTTTTCAGTTTGTGAATACATTCGCTCTACATCAGTGAGGCTGCGGCTTGCATAGTAGATTGGTTTATCTACTCCATTTGGTGTCTGAATCAAGACTGTACCTAAGCCAACTGGACTTGTATCAGTTGTTGTTGGTGCCTTTGGATCGAAATATGCCAGTTCAGTTTTGCCAAGTCATCTTTCAGTGTTTTAAATGTCTTCTCTTGCTCTTGCCCCCACTCAAATGGGTTATCTTTTCTTGTCAGTTTTCTCAGAGGGTCTGATTTTGTCGCGAGGTTTGGAATGAACCGCGCATTAAAATTGACAAGACCAAGAAAGCTTCTGACCTCACATGTTGATTTGGGCCTCTCTGCGGTTTTCACTGCTTTGACCTTTTCGGACGACGGTCCTATAAAGGGTTTCTCAGACAAGAGAAATCCATGAAATGTAGTTCATCCATTCTGTACATGCACTTGTCTTTGTTTAACGTCAGTCCATTTTCTTTCAGTGTTGTCAACACTTCTTCCAGCCTTCTCTCATGTTCTTCAACAACGTCAGCATAGATGATAATGTCATCTGTCATGTTCTTACTACCAGGGCAATCCTGCAGTACTTGCTGGATGGTGTATTGGTATATTTCAGGTGCAGAGCTAACTCCAAACATTAGTCTCTTGTACCTGAACAATCATGCATGTGTAGCAAAAGTTGTAATTGGGCGAGAAACTTCGTCAAGTTCAATCTGGTGAAAGCCCATGGTTAGGTCTAGTTTTGAAAACACTTTGGCCCCGTTCATTTCTAGGAGCATTTCTTCTACTGTCGGAATGGGGAAACACTCTCTGTATAGCGTCATTTGCGTCTCGCATGTCGATGCAGAGCCTTACGTGACTGGTTTTGGAACAACCACGATTGGACTCACGAAAGAAGTTGGATCATCGGCACGTTCAATTATGTCTAATGCTTCCAGTTCTGTGATTTTGTTTTTGACTTTTTGCCTCAGACTGAACGGATTGCGTCTTGCTTTCTGAATGACTGGTTTAACATCTGTCTTCACAAGTAATCTGATCTGTTTGTTTTTCTGTTGTTGTTGTTGTTGTTATTGTTGTTGTACCCTGGCTAAAAGACTCCAGGGATCATCTGAACAGTCGAAGCACTTGAACACTATGGTACAAATACATCAGCTGGGGATGAGAACATTACATGTGTGACCGTTTTTGATTACCCCGCCATGTGGGCAGCCACACTCCGACTTCAGGGGATTTTGGAGACTGATAATGTTATGCTAGGAGCTTGTCACAACTGAAGACAATCCCATAATTATGCACAGCGTAACATTTTGATGTAGCCTTGGTGTTCTAGCCTATGTCAATTGGCCTGACCCAGCCTTAAGCCAAGGCTGTGTTTTTCAGTTTCCCTTGCCCTTTGTACAAGCCTGCATATTCAGCTTTGTTTTCTGGCTTTGCTGTCACAAAAACAAGTATTTATATATCTTTTGGTAGCCCTGTTCTTAGTACACTGATTTTTCTGCTCTTTCCTTTCCAAGTACTGTAACACCTCTTTCACTTATAACAGCAAACTCACATCTATGTTTGTTTTCTTCATATCCAACCACAAACGTCTCTGACTGGAACGTACCAAGTACAGAAAGTGGTTTGTTATGACCGTAAGCAAAGAGTTTTCTACCTTGTGTTTTCTGTGATGTGCACTTGACTTTTTTCTTCTTCAACATTTCCCAAGTTTCCTGATCAAGAATGTTGATACTTGCCCCAGAGTCACAGCTGACAAAGGAACACCACCAACACTCAGATCTACAGACTCGGGGTGTGCACTGTGAAAGATACTGAATGCCAAACCATTCTCATTCAGCTGTACATCAGTACTGTGAACATCAGTTTGTGCATGGTATGCATCAGCATCTTGCACATCAAAGTACACATCATCATCATCCTCTTCATCAAAATACATATCACCTTCGTCTGCATAAAATACGCATCATAATCATCATCGTGAGTACCAACAACATCCACATCATCACTATGGTTATGAGCATGAACATTCCCATCATGATCATCATCAACATGGCATGATACAAAAATGCAAACTTGTCATGTGCATCAACATACAGTCCACTTTTCATCTTCATATGTCTTCTTTATGGACAAAAATTTGCCTGCGAACTACAACACACCGCAAAATATCCCTTCTTTTTACACTTTTTTGCACACTCTCTGGGGCAGAGTCAAAACCCCTCTCTCTAGAAATTTTGCCTTTGGCCGTCTGTCACTGGACTTGTCAATCATTTGGTCGTGCACATTTTCCTCCAGTCTGTCGCCAAAACCGCTGCTTGAGTCTTGTAAACTGTATCATCGTTTCACATTGCTGAGGACACATCTATCGAAACACATAGAAAGAACGTTGCAAACACTTTTAACCAGCGTTACATTAATCAAGTACGACCATCGAGTATAGGGCACATGCACACACACACACACAAAACGCACACTTGCACACACACACACACACACACACACACACACACACACACACGCATGCAGGCAGGCAGACACACACACACACACACACACACACACACACACACACACACACACACACACACACTCAATTTTCAACAAGTTTAATCGATTTTTTTTTCTTTACGTTATGTTTGGGTCGATTTTTATGAAAATTAGTGTAATGAAGCCTTGTTCTAACATGTTTCATTGAATGGTTGCACTATAGACTGATGTTTTCAGAATGCAGCTGACTGCACCTGTACAACCACACAATCAAGTTTCATCACATCAATATATGCGTCTTTGTAACTGTTGCTCCAATTTCCTGACAACACTGGAAGTGTCTGTATCTCTCGGATCTGGTTACAAGGGAACATGCTACGGAAGTAAACATAGCACACAGCTGTCTTGCATATCATCCTCAACCTCATTGATCAGTATTAAAAAAAAGAAGTTTCAGATTCTGTGGCCTTTCAAGCCCGACTCTCACTGTGACCTCAGTTTCGATTTTTTCCTCCACTTTTCCTCGATTTTGTCTGGGTCACCGTTATTGGCAAATTCATGGGAACTGTCGTTGGATGGACGTAGTGGCGCCCTCCAGAAGAAGAGCTCACTCACACTGACTCCGTGACTGAGCTATTATAATCGTCAGTAGGCGGCTTTGTTGGTGGTGTCTCGCATTTGTTGGATCAGACCAGGCATCACTGAACAACGAAGTGACTCGGCAGCAGTGCACTGTCTCCTCAGGCAGGGTGCCTCATGACGACTTGACACTGTTCGCTCCCTGTGGATTGCCGGTGCCAGGATTGTGGCAAGAGCTGGAATGAGCGGCGTGGCTGCAATGCCAGTGAGGCTACATGGAAGACGCAATGAAAATAAGAAAGAGAAATATTTTAAATAATGAAGACATTCTGAAGCCACCGTCGGCATGGCTGAAGCCGAAACGACTTTGATCAGTAAACCAGACACCTCTCCATCGCCATGAAGTCTAGCTGTGGTGCTGCGGAGTCCATCCCAGATGATGCTGCCTGTGCCGTGGAATCACTGTTGGCTGCCTTGCAGAACGACGGCAGTACAGCTGTAGTTCTAAAAGCCTGTGACATGCGGTGTCCCTGCTGAGGGCCACCCCCTATCTCCCAATGGTTCCTCCGGTCTGTTCTGCAGCAGTAGCGAACAGATCACCCAAACGACGGCGGTAAATCTGGCGGCCGCATTGGAGGGCAGCAGTCATGCCAGGTTGCCTCTCCTCAGTGTAGTTGGTGCCAGCCCGAGTTCTGAAAGTGGCTTGAACGCCGTCAGTAAAGACAAATCGTGATGATTTCGACAGAGTAGTACAGTGTCCCTTAGACTTGGGTGGTCAAACAGCATGGCTACGAAAATAAAGAACGGCGGACATGATTGTGCAGCAATAAACAGCACGAATTCAATATGGAAAAAAAACTAGACAAAAATCTTTTTACAGATTTCCGAAAGACCAAGCAAGGTATAGTTATGTTCAACATTGGAATTAGTAGATTTATACACGCATAGGTCTAGACCATGTCTATTTCTGAGCAAATGAAAGTTTCGACTTTAGACTACCTTTTCTGATTTAGATCTGAATATATGAAATAAGCTTTTGTGTACACACAGTAACACAAATGCAAAAGTGCTTAAGTGTGCACACACACAGTTACTTGTCTGCATGCATGTATGCACAGGATATGGGTGAGAGGGTGGGTGAATGGGTGAACGAATTGGGAAGGAGAAAGAAGCACCATATAGATAGATCTGTTCAAAAATAGACCAGGTCTAACGACACTGACATGAACATATGCGTATGTCTGAGCACATATCAATATATAATGCTTGTATGTGCATGCGTGTGTGTGTTTGTCTGCCCATATGTGTGTGTGTGCGCGCGCGCATGTGTGTGTGTATGCCTCTGTGTGTGTGTGTGTGTGTGTGTGTGTGTGTGTGTTCTTCAATTTAATGTCTATACACGTAAGTGATTTTAGACAACAACAAAAAATTAATAAACAAGGTAGAAAAGGAGGAAGGGAGGGGGGGGATAGACAGGCAACTGAAGGAGATAAAGAGATAGAGAAACAGGGAGATAGAAAAAGATGAAGAAGTATAAATGGAAAACGGAAGAAGGAGAAAAAGGAGGATCAGAATGGGAGCCGGAGGAAAAAATGTTAACATGAATAAAAATTGCAACCTATAACATAACTAGAATAAGGTTGCTAGAATATTCTTTCTGCGAGCAAATTGATGCTTTACCTGTGTAGTCAATTTGACAAGATGATCAATGGTGGACCTACCCTTTCGGAAACCGGCTTGGTTTTTTGGGATCACTTTATTTTTATTACAATAGAATATTAGTCTGTTTAAAACTACCTTTTCCATAAGTTTGCCTACATGCGAAGTTAATGATATAGGTCTGTAATTATTCTTATTATTTTTCGTTTTTCCTTCTTTAGGAATCGGTATTATGATAGAATGTTTCCATATTTTAGGGTTTTGTCCCTGTTCCCAACACTTTTGAAATAAGTCGTGTAGCAACAGTACCCAACTGTCTGGCAAATGTTTAAGTAAGATATTAGAAATAGTGTCCATGCCATACTGATGACTTTTTATTAGTCAGGGAAAGTATAGCTTCTCTCAACTCAAGTATAGTAATTGGAGCATTGACATAAAGATCATCTGTCCGCTGTGGATCTTGATAGTCATCATTTCTTTCTTCATTTTCCCTGAAACTTTTATGATTTTTCGGTAGTTTGCTTGCATTCATATATCAGCAAACATATCTACAAATGATTCTGCCTTTTCCGAATTGCTTGGTAATTCATTACCATCAAATTTGATTGGACAGTGTGGCAAATGAACGCCATTTTTCATTTCATTAAACTTTTTCCACACCCTCTGTAAGTCTTTATGGGTATGTGTTTCATTGGTGCAGAAATTAGACCAATATTCCCGCTTGACTTTTTGCAATCGTTCTATTGCTCATGACATTTGCTTTCTTCATTGGAGCATGCGTTTTTGGTCCTGGATTTTGTAGGTATAATTTATATTCTTCTAATTGCAAAGCGAGACGACTGCAGGCGGAAATCTAAACAAATCTTAAATAAATGTTAGCGAACCGCCCAGAGAACGTGGACAAACGAGTTACAAGACAAAACGCCTTCTTCTTGCGCTGAAGCCTGAGCGATCTGAAGCGACCAAAGCTAAGTGAATTTTCGTTGTTTTATTCGTTTAATTATCACCAGACGAAGACCTAAGAGGTCGAAACGCGTCGTGTTTTGTCTTGTAATCGTTTGTCCACGTTCTCTGGGCGGTTCGCTAACATTTATTTAAGTTATATTCTTCTGTTTTCTTGTCGACCGCTTTCTGGCATTCATCATTCCACCATACATTCCTGCATGTTTATCTGATTTGCGAGCTGCATATTTAGGAATGGCATAATCAGCAGCATTTAGTACTGTTTCTGTAAATTTTGAGTAATAAATGTCTATGTCATCATCTTTAATGCAATCTATGTTTTGTGCACATAAAAAAGCTCTAAATGTTTCCCAGTCAGCAAAGTTATAATTGTATTTAGGAATGACATCTTCATCTCTATCGCTAGATATCTGTTGATCATTGATAGTGGTAACAATGGGTGTATGATCACTCCCAAGCGTGTCACAAAGTGGTTCCCATGTGCAATTATGGGCCAAAGCAGGGGATATTAAAGATAGATCAATGGAGGTGGCTCTATGATTTGCATTGTCTGGAATTCTAGTCACTCTTCCATCGTTTAAAAGGTAAAGATTTGAGTCTACTATGTGTTCTAAAAATCTGTGACTAGTGATTAAAAGTGCAATTTTTCTCCCAAAAAGGGGAGTGTGCATTAAAGTCTCCACAAATTAGCCACTTTTTGTTTAGATTTTGTATTGTACGAATCCATTCCGTGTTAATTTCTGTTGGGCCTTTTGGTAAGTAGACAGAAACAACATTTACTATAAGTTGATCATTAAACTTTAGACTTGCAGCACATGAAAGAATATTAGGATCATTCTTAGGGGCTGGGGAATCGCACACTGTATATGTTTTTTTTTCATTAATGAAATATAGCTGTCTTAATATTTTCTTTTTTTATTTACTATCTCATGCACTAGTGGATAAAAATAATTTACCAGTTTAGGTAGGCTGTTTTGGTTTACATTCAAAGATTGTAAAATCAGAACCTGGTACTTTGAAGAAGATAAGATAAGATAATGTTGCTTATAGCCCAGCCGACCGCAGAGGGCCACATCGGGGGCTGTGGTACTTTGAAGAAAAAAAGATGTTGAGTTAAATAAGCCCAGGTTTGTTTTTATAGACCTGCATTCCATTGTAAAACCTTAATGGGAACTGACTTTGTCATGATAAGGAAAAAAGAAAGTGTGAAGAAATTCGGTTATTTGTTTTTAAAAATAACACGAATAAACTTCACGAAAAATGATAAATTTATAACGCAGGAAATACGCTTAAATAAATAAAAATTTAAAAAAAAGGGGGGGGGGGGGGAGTGGGAGGTGGAGGGGGTGGTTGTTAATCAATAAACCCTAAACGAGAAACTATGATAACAATATTTCGCGATGGCAACAAGTCTCAAAAAATATAACCCCAAAGACAGTCAATAGCCAGTCATTGCACTGCTGAAGCTTATACAAAGCTAAGACAAGTCTAAGCCTAGAAAAACTTTCTTATGGAAATGTAATTTTAGGGGAAAATCTCAAGCTCAAGAAGTTCGAAATGTTCCATGATTTCCATATTGTGGGTAAGGAGGGCATCTGCGGAGGCTGGGCTGTTGGGTGAATGCCAGTGTGGTGGAACATGGGGGAGGGGAGGACGGATGTTCTTCGCGGTCTCTCCCAAAAATTGTCCTCGATGTGGGGCCCACGTTGCCCGCCAAGATGGCTGGAACCAGGGGGGTTGGGGTGGATGTCATCCCTCTTTGAATTTGCCGTGGGTGGAGAAGTTAGAGTGGTTGATGAAAGAGACGTTCTGCATAGATTGTAACCTTCATTTTAGAAATGCATTAAAAATTTCCCTCTTTTGACATCAGTTGGGAGTCCGCACGGGGATGATTTTGCTGACAAAAATTTTTGATGTTGGGATGGTCAGCAGCGATGTTCTTGATTACTTTTGTGAACTTTTGAGACGTGGTTTTTGGGATTTTTGATCTGATGTCATTTATTCCACAATGAACAAACTGCGTCTATTCTACTGGCTTCCCCTCCTGTTTTTCCGATTACGGCTGTGGTAAGTTGAAAAGTTTTCTGAATATCTTCAGTGGTGCGGCATTTACCCGCCCGAACGTACAAGTCGTAGGACCAACCAGTCTCTTTGTTTTGATACCACTAAAGACAGAATTTCCCAAAAGAATGATTGGGAAGTTTTTCCCCTATTGTGACGCTTTCGAACATTCTTTTCTGCTTTGACGTCACGCGTGGGCTTACTATCATTGACGTCAGTTTTCAGATCTCCAATTTGTTTTGTTCTGTTTCGTTTTGTTTTTTGTTTTTTTTTGCTTTATTGTTGTTCTGCCCGATGTTTTTGGTGCGGGGGGTCAGTGGAGCAGTTCTTGCAGCATCCGCGAAATTTTTTCCCCGGCTTCGTATGGAAGCCAGAGAGTTCAACAGAGGGGCATGTTTCAGTCTTCTCTGGTTCTTTTTGAAAGACAAGACTGGGCGTTAGGTTTTTAATTGCATCGGTCTGGACTTTCACTGTCTTTTCTAGACTGTCAATGCGCTCGAAAAGCGATTGAATCATATACGAAACAGACTAAACTGACCCCCGTCTGGGTGCTGATATCTTTTGTTTCCGTCTTCTTCAGTTTATCTCGAGGTACCTCTGTCATGGAGCTCTGGGCCTGGCCCTGGCGTCCCAACGGTCCCAGACATCTTTGCTTGGATTTCAATCCCCACGCCTTTTTTGGTGCGTCTCTTTTTTTTTCTTTTTACAACGCTCGTTAGGCGTTCACCCAAACTTGTGATCTTGTCAGCATAGGCATAGTGCCTCAGATCAGTAAAAACTTCGCAGGCGAAAATTTCTTCTGCTGGGCTATCTCCGCCATCTTGGTGTGTCGTGTGTGTGTGTGTGCCTGTGTGCGTGTTTGTCTGCCCGTGTGTGTGTGTGTGCTCTGTGTGTGTGCGTGCGTGCGTGCGTGTGTGTATGTGTGTGTGTCAGTGTGCGTGCATAATTGTGTGAGGTTGTTATGCAATCATACACATCACATGCGCACACGCGCGCACACACACACACACCACACCAACAAAACACATTATACACGTCTTTGGTTTTTTGCAAGTAGGCCTTCTGCACATGCACAGTGGAGCGAATTGTCAGCAGGGCGGTTGTCAGGGTAAATGTCCAGAAGTGAATTGTGGGAAATTTTCAAACGATGGGCGGAATTGCCTGGGGTGAACTGTCTTGCTCCAAAAAATGTGCTTGTAAAATTTTGCATACATGTTCCGCATGCAAAGTGTGTATGTACCTCTGTGTATTTGTGTACTTGCATGCATATGTGTGTGCACGTGTGTAACCGTGTGCATGCATGTGTGTGTGCACGTGTGTGCGCATATGCATGTTTTGTGGTGTGTGTGTGTACCCCCTGTGTGTGTGTGCGCGCGCACTCGTGTGTATGCATTTGTGTATGATCCAAATGCATGTGTGTATAAAAATGATGCATGCGTGTATACGTGGGCGCACACATGTGTGTGAACGTTTTTTGTTAGTGTGTGTGTGCATGAGCTTCGTGTGTGTGTGTGCGCACGTGGGGAATGATATGCTGCAATTTAAATGAGTGCAGTTTGTGTTTATTTTTTGTATGTTTTTGTGTGCGTGCGTGTGTGTTTCGTATTTATGTACATGCAAGCATTGGTATGAGTTGTATGTGAATGTGTCAGTGTGTTTTTTTAAACCTGAAACCTGGGAAGTAAAACGAAATTTTGGCTTGTAACAAAATTTGTAAGGAAAGAAGCAGTGAACTGTCTGTGAAACTTAATCTTTTTTCTCACCTTACAGAACTCTATCCACTCCAAACGAACTAACTGTGTGGGGTATTATTCAATTCTGGTCAGACCCTCCTACTTGTAAACTCTAAAAATCCCATTCACCATCAAGAACTTCGATTCTGTCTGGGTGCATTCTATACCACCCCCGTTTACAGTCTGGTATGCTGAGGCAGGGAACCATCCCTCTCTAACAAGTCGGCTGAAATTGACCTTTCAACTGCTGTTTTGAATCTGTTTTCTGAACCCCAAAACTTTGCTCAGGACTAAGTCTTTGACCCGAAGTTTTAAAGAAATGTGATGACCACCACAGTCCATTCCACCCTTGGTAAATTCATAATCCCCATATGAAACGTGCAGAATAGACCCTTTTAGTAGTGTGCGATTCATCCCAAGTTGCTGCTTACCCCCCATGGACTTGCCTCACTCCAAAGATCCAGTGTGACTTAGCCCATGTCGTAAAGACCATTGATAGCTTCTTGGCCATGTCATTTTTTTACTGTTCAAAATGTCCCTCCTTCTGAAGAATGTCTGCTGATGGCTCAAATCCAAAGAGGGAGATTTCCTTTGCTGTATTGTGCACGACCTCTCCCTCTCAAAGATGTTCTGCAATGTGAATGAAACTGTTGGAACAAGGCTTCGTTTTCACTAATTTTCATAAACACCGACCCATTCAAATATAACGTAAAAGGAAAAAAAATCTATTAAATTTGTTGAAAAATTTAGTGTGTGTGTGTGTGTGTGTGTGTGTGTGTGTTGTGTGTGTGTGCGTGCGCGTGCACGCGCGCACGCAAGTGTTCATTTTGTGTATTACATGTTTTGTGTATTAATGTGTGTATGCGTTTTGTGTATGTGTGTGTGTGTGTATGCGCGCGCAACACTCACGCTTTGTACTTGCTGAATGTAATGCTGGTTATAAAAGTGTTAACAACGTTCTTATGTACTGATCAGAGTAAAGAACGTGATGACGATGATCGGGTGTTAACAGCTATTTCTCAATCTCTGGGTATAAATGTACACCGTAAAGTTCATCATATGGCAATTAAAGGTTGTTGAAGTGGTGATAACAAGCATAATATTCAAAGCTTAGTTGTATATGTGCGCAGCTCTGCTTACCAGGGCGATGAACACAACAGTGACGATAGTAAACAAGTATTCACATTTGTGCGTGTGTCACTCTACAGGTTTATGTGATGAAAGTTGCGATGATGATCAACACGGTGCTGGACGAAGATTTTTCACTCAGTTATCATTTATTTACTTTTGTTCACTTTGTCTCAAAAGGGTGGTTGTTGGTAGAGGGGCTATGACGAACACTTCCACAGAAAGTAATCTTCCTAGATCTGTGTTATCAGTCACGTACACCAGCGTAGAGGGAGTGTAACTAGTCCAGTCCTCTATCTTGGATTGCTTCCACCTGCTTTTCATGCACCCTGCAGGATTGTCTAACAGCCATGTCAGTACACATGGCTGTGCCTAGCATGTTTAGGGCAGCTTAGACTGGGAGGAAAGGTAATGATTTTATGTAAGTTTGAGATGCCAATGGGCCATCCCTACCATTCATTCCCCCAATCTAAGGCTCGTCTTTTTTCAACTCATCACTATTGTTACTGTTAGTGTTAGTCCTATGCAGCGCACACAATCGCGCAAGCAATTGTAGATATATCTTGACTGGGGTCATAGACTTGATGATGTCAAGTTCTGAGATGGCAGACTTAGCCAAGCTGAGCGTTGTTGTTTCTCAATCTTTACTCAGAATGTCCTAAAGATTCTGACAGCTGTCCATTACTTTCAGTGTCCAGACCTGCCAACCCCCTAAGAGACCAATGAGTAAGAATTGAAGCTCAGTGAGGCAGAAATGTGTAATTTCTGAGAGCTAAGAGTAATCAAGCGCGACATTTACCTTTTTTCAAACAAACACGATGCGATGAAATTGTTCGTACAATTTTTGTGAACTTCACTTTTCTTCAAAAACTAGCTTTTCTTTTAAGTGTCACAAGAAATCTTTACAAATTATGAAAATGTAGAATACACTGGAAACACACACAAGTCCCCTATACCATCATGGCATGGCACACCAAGGCTTGATAGTGCGCCAGAAACAACCTAAAAAATTGGAAATGAAATGAGGCAGGGAACAGTAAACAATAAACAGTAAACAAGTGGGGTAATGTTTGCTCCCATAAGGAAACCTAACACAAAGTAACTTTCATTCAAGACTGGCACAGGTTGAATAAGGTCAGACAAATACATAGACGAACAATCTAATAGTGGGGGAAAAAACAAGCGCAGGCCAACTCAACTGTCTTGATAGTAATGACTTGTCAAAGATTTGGACTTAAGGAGGCGTGGGGGAGGGGGGAGTTGGAAGATGGAGAAACTGGGAACATATAATTAAGAACATAACCTAAAAAATGTTCTCCCCTGTTGCTGATTCTGTGCATGTGGGGCTGGCTATCAGCTCAGTGGCGATTGTGTCATTTTTTAAGTATCGCACCACCCCAGGAAACAATTTGTCCCCCCCCCCCTCCCTTCCCGACTTTCATCAGTCCCCAACACAAACGGTCCATTCTGCAGTCGAGATGCAGCAGCAGTTTAGGCTTCCATGACAAGGGTCCTTACAATGTGTGTTGTCTTTGTTCGACCGCTCTTGAACTGTTCAGCCCTGATATGGCCCTCTGCGGTCGGCTGGGCTATAAGCAACATTATCTTATCTTGAACTGTTTGGCGATCTCCGAATCTGAGAAAGATTCTTTAAAAAGCTGGGATGCATGGTCGGCTGCGCCAAGAGCGATGTTGTGCTCGACGAAAAATCCGGCCACCAATGCTTCAGCCCGAATCACCCTTTTCCTAATTTCATCCTCTTTTGAGGTGTCTACAGTCTGAAAAAACTGTGTGATGCTCGAAGAATTCGGCGCGTTAGAGGAATCGATGTGCTTGCGTGACTCATAGCGACGCTTCACATCCACCATCCCGCCATGGGAAACTGTGAAGTCCGACTCGCAAGTGGTACACCGTGCACAATTTACACCTTTAGCCGAAGGTCGTATGCAGGGGAACTTTTCCGAGTATTCTTTTCGGAACATTTGCCCAAGTTTTTTTCTTTTTTGTATCTTGTCCAAAACTTTCTACTCCACGTTTCGACATTTTCGTAGCTAAAACTTCAAAAGGACGCCAACTTCGCTGAATGGTAAAGATGGTGAAACGAACTGCGCATGACCGGAAACGCTTCTTGAAGATTACTGGTTATACGCACGGCGCCGTGCGTGTCTGTATATAAGCCGATTTTTTCGTCCGTTTTTTTTTTGTTGTTTTTTTTTGAAAACTTTTAATGCGTAATTTTTTGGCTAAATGCGTAAGGGCGTAAGAATTATCACTTGGGCATAATAAATTACGCGAAATGCGTAATGGTTGGCAGGTCTGAGTGTCTCTATTCAGGACGATGTTTACTGGTGTTTGTTCATCAACAATGATTAGCAACTATTGTTTTAGTGCATACATGCTGGTGTCATGACACTGGGCATGGGAGAAAGTTTCAAACTGAAAAAAAGTGGTGCATGTATGTGTATGTGTGTGTGTGCGTGTGCATGTGTGTGTGTGTGTGTGTGTGTGTGTGTGTGTGTGTGTGCATGTGCGCACTAAAAGAAACAAAATCTGTTTTAATAAATTTGACTGGCTGTGTCAGCGCCAGGAATTCATCATAACAGACACTTCAGTAATGTGTTTCTCTCCTTAAAAATCACACCATCTGGCAGATTCAGTACACAGGTTTCCCTAGATTGGGCACTGCATCAATATCAATCATGACTAGCTTAGGCTTTGATATCAAAACAATTACTAGAGCAATAATGAATACCTTTATATAATCTTTTCTTGTGGTTTTTAATAAACGGCAGTATTAAGCTAGGAAATCCTCTCAAACCCTTAAGTTGGTTCTGCTGTTTAACGGATTCCTCAGCCTGAATTTTGACTTGCAATTCGTGGTAAACGTATCAGGAAGATTCTCTAACCTTGTGGCAAAAAGTGCTAATCCATTCGAAAGTCTTCAAATATCATTTCATAAAATCAAGTCAGTAAGAATTGTAAAGACTGGCCATTTTTTTTAACATTCTAATTCACCCTGGGAAGCAATTATTTAAAACCAGCAGAGACTTAAGATGCATAATATCAACAACAGAGTACTTTTGGGTTAAGAATCACACAAAACTGATAGTGCTTCATAATAACTAGGTTAATTAAACTTGACTTTATCACTTATGGGCAAATACCATCCCCACTCTCCAACATGTTATCCCCTGCCTTTCATCAAAAGTTCAATTCTTTTCAATTCAGTTCAACTTGAAATACGGTTTGAGGCTCAATTGAATTTTTAAAAAAACACCCTATTTCAGCATAATTTGGATTTATCTTATATGTAAGCATTCTTGAGAATAACTGCATTAGAATCATAACCTTTAAAAAAGTGAAGTTAAAATAGCTGGTTTTATAATATTATTCTGTAAAAGTTAGTGAGCGAATATTGCCGTTTAATTTTTCCACTGAAAATAAAATTCTCACTGTGTTTGAATATGCTGGGTTGAATAACAACCAAAAAAACCAAACAAACCATGAACATTTCTAAGTGATAAAAAATCATATTGTAGCCAGTGACAGTTCCTTCACACACACCACATTGGTGACAATTTCTTCGCACACACACACACACACACCACAATGACAAGTTACCACATGATCCAAGCAATTTTAAACACCATTAAACCAAGTCTAAATCTGAAATAGGGACATTCATCACTATAATCACTAAGCGCCCTGCAGCCTGCATTGTTAAGATGGGCGCTATAGAAATTGTCCTAATTATTATGATAATGGGGAATCACTGGTCATGATTCTGGGAACAATTCTATTTGCCTAAACATATTTATCAATTTCAAATCATTTCTGATTAACACAAAAGCATACAGAATAAAGAAAATCACTAGAATTACACGGTTTGTTTGGATCCTTCGTTGATTTTGGATGTCGATGACGTTTCAATATTCACTTTGCAATGCACAAATGAACTGAAATCATTTCGATGTTGGCCTTGGTCTGAATTCACAACGCAAACACAACACTTTTGCTTGTCATTTTCTTCAAAGACTATTTGGACTTCCATTTGCAACTGACATCGGTGATCACTTTCAAGTCTGAACTTCACAAGTAACCTTGAAATAAGGTCAAGGTCAATGTGAAGAATACACTTATCTGTTAATATGAACAATGGTCAGGAGAAGAAAAATCATATGGTCAGATCACAATGTTTAAGTTCCAGTCTTCCATGGTGCATTTTCTTTCTCTCATACAAAAGACGCAATAGCATTCAATGTCATCAGAGCAAGGGTTCCTGAGATTCACGTTACTCCTCATCATTAGTGTGAAGCTTTATGGCCAGGACAATGGTTCCTGACAAGTTCATGTTTTACCAGCGATTTCTTTTTTTTAACAAGGAATAAGCCAGGCAGAAATGGCTCGAGACAATTTGTTACTCAGTCACACGTGCACAGATTCAAACCCTGACTTGCACAGTTGAACCACACGACCAAAGCAAACACACATGTGCACACACACACACATGAAAGGAGTGCTTGGGATCCAAGATGAGCAACCAAATGGCCTCAAGGACACGGGGGTCTGTATCACAAACACTTCACGTGAATGAACAGGGAAAGTTCCTTGAATGCTCTCCAATGTAACTATACTGAATTCCTCTTTTGTATCAACATGCATGAACGTGCGTGTGTGCGAGCATGTGTGTAGGTGCTTGTGTGAGGAGAGAGTGAGGTGAGACAGAGAGAGAAGAAGAGAAACTTTTGTCTGGAGATTATGTCAATCTTGCATTTACTCATTTAAAAGTGAATGAAAACAAGCCACATGTCATGAGATTATGTCAATCTTGCATTTACTCATTTAAAAGTGAAAGAAAACAAGCCACATGTCATGAGATTATGTCAATCTTGCATTTACTCATTTAAAAGTGAAAGAAAACAAGCCATATCACAGTAAGATGAGATAATGTTGCTTATAGCCCAGCCGACCCCATATCACAGTAAACATACATTTCACAATGTGCATTCATTGCATCACCAAAGACTAACTCCAGTTATTACTTCTTCAACATAATGCTCTAGATAATCTATCTCTATTTTTTTTTTTAATCGTAATTTTAAACAAATTTCCCTTTCAACAAAAGTGCAAAACAAAATTACTATGTTATTACTTCTTCAAAATATGCTCTAGATAATTTATTTCTATTAAAAAAAATGTAAAAAGAAATTTCCCTTTCAACAAAGAGTAAAACAAAATTCCTTTTCATTATATCTGCCTGAACTACTTATACAAAATGCTGCCAGAAAAAAAAAAAAAAAAAAAAAAAAAAAAAAAAAAAAAGAGCAATGTTCCATTAACCTATTCTTCCCCAGTCTCCTCCCCAAATCTGTGTTATCCATGAATCTGGGAGGAGTGGGACTGTGGGCTGGAGTGGGTGGGGGATGGGGGTGGAGTTTAAGAGGAAGGTAGAAGAGAGCAAGGAGGAAACAAACTGGAACTGTTTGTTTTCAGCTTTCGAGTTCATGAAAGCAATGTCAAAGCATGGTAAATGTGACCAATCAGAGTCATTCATCATGGCTGACCTTTTCTTCCACTTCTTTTCAGTGTTACAATTTTGTTAAAATAATTCATAAACACTTCTGCATATCAATCAATGAAGTGCAAACAAATGACCCATGCTGCAGATTGAAACAAAGTCATCTCATCAACTGCTGCCTTTGCAACACAACAGACTCCAACCTTTGGTTTTCCCAGGATGTCACGATGCGCATCATGTCAGTGTACACACCACAATACTGCTGATATTATCCATCCAACTGCCATGATGGATGACATGCCACAGTTTCTCCACATAAAATCTTTGTATATTTTCAGCACACGACTGAAGTTCACAGTGAATTCCTGGTGTCCTTTCCCAATGAACACATTCTGGTACACAACTTCTGCTCTGAACACGTTTTGCTCCATTTTGACTTTATCTAACACAGTCAAACTGCAGACTTTTCCCTCTCCATTATATTCTGTTCATTCACACACACACACACTACACTTTCTCTTCTCCACTTCTTTTTGTGTTATCCATTCCCAGTTGAGCACAATGTCATGGTGAACTTTCACTTTTACAGGGCATGGCCATTCCCCCTTCAACACAATCTCCATGTGTTGTCCATGGTTCCTTCACTGAGCACAGGCAGGATTCTCTCATCTCCCCAGTCTCATTCACATCAATACTCTTGGCTTTCTCTTTGAATGCCAGGCTCCTGCATGCTATTTCGTTTAACAGCTGTCCATGGCACAGGTACAGATATTTCCATTCCAAATGTCATCTCTCCTCTTTCAATCGTTGCGTTTCTTCTCTGAAAAAAAAAGTTGTGTGAGTTGAAATAATCATTCAAAACCATCAGTATTTCTGCAGTCTCTATCAGATGTGCGTATGCGCACATGTGGGTATGTGCATGGGTGAAATTCTGTGTGTGGGTGCATGTGTGCTTGTGTGTGCGTGTGAAATACTAATAGTATATGTCCACATACTGGTGAAGTTTCACCATACAACAGTCTACTGACACTAAACTTGTTTTACAGGTGCAGGCAGCCAGCAATGGGGCTTTCACAGCTTTACATTTCCGTCCTTATTGAGACACTTAGTGAAAGGGCAAACAAACAAGGCTTTACACATTTGTAATCCAATATTTTTGTTGCTGTAGTCTGAGCAGAGGCATGTATCAAACTTGTGTACTACTTAACTATGGAAAATTAACTTCCCAGAAAGTGATGACGTCATTTTTGCACAATATTGTGTTTGTTGTCATTGTTCTAATATTGCCTGTCCACTTGCGTACAAGCTTTCATGCGGCATCTATGTTATCTACAAGAAAATAAACCCAGTCGAGTTTGGTATTAAAAGAATTGTTGGGAATTCGCCAATTCAGTCATCTCAATAGTGCAGATATATTACATTTTTCATGACAATAACTAATTATCAAACCTACAGCCCCATTTGTAATGGCCGCTCAACCTTGCCGAACGCATTGCTGCCAGACCAGCTATGCACAGATGACATTCAGTTGGCCGAATACAGTGCGGTTAGCTGGCTGGTGGGGAGCGGCCTGCAGAAAACATTCCTTTCCCTAACCTGCATTCGCAGCTTGGTCTCTGCAGCTGTAAACTCCCCTGCGACTCAAAACTAAGTAACCTGCTCTGAACAGCCGTGCTTTGGGGTAAAGAGAGGGCGAAGGGTGGCAGGTGGGGGGGGAATTCTTGTGAACAAAATGAAAAATGTGAGGCATAAACTTACTATGCTTTTTCCTGTCAGACTGCTCATATTTAAGTACATGTACTCCACTGATGCCAAATCCTCTAAACTATTATCATATTTGAAGAATGTTTTAATAACTTTTTGATTCTTTTCTTCTTTAGGGAACACTCAGTCGAATTAGATTCATACAACAATCCCCAGTAACAAAGCCAAATTCTGTTAATACAACACATGTGCTGGTTCCCCAAGTTGAATGGCACAGTGTTTAAGTGTTTTACATTTACTTCTGCCAAAACCTCTGCTTCAGCCACTGCTTCTTCAGTTACAGTTAAATCCACTTTGCCAGGTTGCTCTGCCAATCTAACATCATCATCAATGATACAGTGACACAGTGAAGCAGATGCCAGTAAAAACGTCACCCAAAATACAAAGTTGCATTGTTTACTGCTTGAGAAAAAAGGTCAACTGGTTGTTCCACTCAACATGGTCTTAATGCAAACACACACACACAGATGGCTTTAGCTCAGCTCCATCACCTTGGACTAGCAGTGGGACTCACTATCCCAGGTCATGTGTTTCAAAGAACTACCAAGCGTCATACAGCAAAAAAGCAAGCGGGGGACCCAAGTTAACCAAAAGCGAATTTTGACATTAATGTAACAAACTGTGACTAACAGTAAGGTACAATGACTTTAGACAGTCTACACCTCTGTGTATCATGACTCTGGAACTGGTCAGGCGCAGCCACCATTAAATTTCCCCAGTTTCTATGATGCACTGAAAATTTGCTAGACCGTTTTGAAAGGCAGAGGGAAGGATATCATCAAAACCTTACAAACTTCATAGTTTCCACATCTTTCTTATATCCCTGTTGCATCTTTTCCAGGATTCTGGTTTAACAAGCACATTAGAAACAAACACTAAAAAAAACACTATCATGCAGCAAAATAACTAAAGTCAACATGTACTTAAAGAGAACAAACTCCAGTCAGTGTAGTATTCTGAAGCTGATCATGGCGTCAGTTGTTGTCCTTGCCAAACTGAAGGTCAAGAGATCTTGGTAATCTTGAGAAATGAGTGCAGTTGTAGTGAATGCCAGAATCTTTCCAAGAGTAATAAGACTGTCACCATTTTCCCAGTACATGTATTCTTTGTGCTCAAGAAAGCCTACCTCAGTTTTTGGTTTTTGTTTGTTTACTGGTTCAATAAACTGAATGCTATTGGATCTAGTTGCAAAGCAGACGACTGCAGGCAGAAATCTAAACAAATCTGAAATGTTAGCGAACGCGATCAAAGCTAAGTGAATTTTCGTTGTTTTATTCGTTTATGCGTCACCCGAGGAAGACATAAGAGGTCGAAACGTGTTGTGTTTTGTCTTGTGACTCGTTTGTCCACGTTCTCTGGGCGGTTCGCTAACATTTAAGATTTGAATGCTATTGAATAAGAGCAACACACCTCTAGATCTGATGGAAGTCCCTGAACAATGGATTCCAAAAATTACAACAACAATAAAAAAAATCCTGTTTTTTCATCGAACAGTTATTTTTCAAGATCTTTCCTACAAGACCATTTAGAACACTGTTGAGATACTACACAGTAACACACAACAGGGTGTTAGTGTGTGTTTTGTGCGCAAGTTCTGACTAACTTGGCTTAAGAAGCTACTCTGTGTGTGTGTGTGTGTGTGTGTGTGTGTGTGTGTGTGTGTGTGTGTGTGTGTGTGTGTGTGTGCGTGTATGTGTGTGTGTGTGTGTGCTCTGTTTAATGTGTTTGAGAAGCTAACAAAACAGCATGTAATGTGTGATATTGATCGCATGGTGTAATGACTACGCAATTTCTAGAAAATATTTCTCTCAGGAGATTTCATAATAGCCACCATTTTCTCCTCCTCCCGCCCTTCTTTTTCTTAAAAACCCTCTGTCATTACAGAACACACAACTCAATTCTCATATGGTACCTCACCACGTGCTTCCTTAAGTGACTGTCTTTAGTTTTTATTATTTTGAATGTTATTTGTCCTACGTGAAGTGGGCCCAATGGGTCAGAGAACCTTTGTCTGTTTTGTAACTTGCTTGTTCCTTCATTAAGCAGCTCAGTAATTCTATTTTTGTTTTCATGTTCCAATGTCTACCTCTTTAAAACCAGCCTTCTCCCAATTCATTAAGAGGGCCCTGTTCCATACCAAGTAAGAACAGTGCATTGTTTGGACAGATAATATGACAGTATATGAAAATCCAGTTACCTCAGGAAGTCCATGACAAGGTGGAGGCGGTAAGCTTGAAGAAAATTCCATCTTTAATGCACAGACAATCACTGATGTTTTGCACATTTAACAAAGAAAACAAATCTTATGGTGGCCTAAGATGCATGATCCATGAAGCACCCTTTTCATGCCACATCTATCTTCATGAGCTTTGAAATTGAATCTTTCCCCTGTTTTATAATCTTTTTTCCCCTCCTTTGTTATTTTTACCCCTATTTTCACTTCTGACATCCCCATACTCACCTGCATCGAACTGTCTTTCCACAACTCCTGCTCATAGCAGACAAGGCCCTCATTGCTGACTTTGGACATGTCAGAGATGTACTTGGCTCTCGTCTGGTAATCCCCAGTCCTGTCAGTGCCAGGGTGCTTACGCAGGTAGGGAGGTGTCTGAGTGATGAACAGCAGTTTGTCTATGTCTTTGTCCTCGAACTCGGTGTCATCATCCGACTCGTCTGACCTAATGAAAAAGATAAGTTAATCAAATGGAGAATGTAGTTCTAGCATGTCGAGGGGTCTGAAAAGAAAGAGAGAGAAAAAAAAGGGAGAACACACACACACAAAAAATATAATAAAGTCAGGAGATGCCAAATTACCCATTTAAAAATTCAAGCCACTGTCATATCTGCAAGTTAAACTACCAGCAAGTTCTGGTAAGAAATGTACGTTTTCGAGTTTTACATTGAAATAAAGTTATTGTTGTTGTTTTAAGGATCTTGTTTGTTTGTGCTTCATTTTCACTGTCTTGAATGTCGTCCATCTTGCCTGGGGAAGACCAGATGGGTCGAAGTGTGTTGCGTTTGTCTTGCAATTTGTTTCTTTTGCTGGGCGGCATAGTAATTTTTCTTTTCAGTTAAATTTCCATCTTAGAACAAGTATACTATAGCAATGTGGATAAGACATGGAACCATCTAACAATGTATGCCTCGAGTTGCCCATCCATCCAATAGTTATGAGTTCGAATCTGGCAATGCCAGGGAAAAGAGAAATCAGACAACAGTGACAGCAGAACAGACAATAGTGACAGCAGAAGGGCATCTGGGAGTCATAACCCAGATGCAGCCCAGCCCCTTTTGAGTGCGAGTTCATGGCCAATCCTCATTAAAAAAAAAACTAAGTGGGGATGGGGGACGAGAGGGAGACAGGGGGTCTTCTGTCAATCTCTCACTACTGTGACTTGTCCTCATTTGAATAACACCACCCACACGCTAAACGTACATGATTTTCCTGTATGATACAGGGAATGACACACTCTGGCACATTTCCCAATCCACAGAAAAGATTATGCACCCATGTGTTTCTCAATTTATAAGGGCATGGACTCTGAGGTTCACCACTTGTGACTTTTCAGCATGCGACTGTTTTTCATCATACTGTTTTGTCTTAGGGAATCACGTCTCATTTTGGCATTGCCAGGTACTTCAAAAATTTTGTGTGTGTGTGTGTGTGTGTGTGTGTGTGTGTGTGGTGTGTGCATCCCAAGGCATACTCTTTTATGCAGGATGGAATAGGATTAAAAGTATCTCTATTATATAAAGCTCAGTTTGTCTGTCTGTCTGTTCGCTTATACACGGCCACAGCTTTAGGCCGATCGCCACCAAATTTGGTATCAAGAATCCTTGCTGTCCTACAAACACCAACATCAGGTTGGCGATCCTGTGATGCATTGTGTCGTGACGCAGTTTGCGTCCACAGATGCAAAACTGGACATCGGAACACTACACGACAGACAAACTCACCGGGGCGAGACAGGGTCAAAGCGCGTAAGCGCTAGTCATTAGAAATAGCTAAATTCTCTACAATCTACTGCACTAAAGACATGTTTAGTTATCTGCAGTGGTTATGTGTTATAAGCTGCATTTCCTATCTTCTACATTTTTTTTTGCTTTTTGCTTTTTTATGCTCAACTTTTTCTCTGAACTATGATTTGAAAGAAGAGCAAAGAATGTATTTCAAAAGATGGAATCCCATTTAATGATGGGAGGATTTCAACCCCCACCATTCACATACACACACACACACGAGCTAATAACTCACCATTCAGTGAAATTGTTGCAATGTCCCCCATCCAGCTGCTCAAGTTCTTCATCGAAGTCCAGCTCCTCCACGTCTTTGGTGTCTTTCTTTCCATCTTTCTCCATCTGCACACACCATGTTTATGAAACTTAGACACATTTCTGTGCAAAAAAAAGGCAGTAACTGTTAACAAACACAGATAAACAGTTTTGGGATCATAAATAGAATCTTACTGATAAAAAGTTTCATGATATATTTATTTGTCCGAACAAATGACGTGGAACATCACCATATTCACAGGATTCTATCCCCCCCCCCCCCCCCCTCTCCCCAATACTGGAAGAGCAGGGAGCTAACTTCAGTTAAGCCCCTAGCTAGATCAGCCAGCAAGAGCGATCACTCTTAGCCAGTTTACAAATTACGCCATAATCAAACAAGTTCTTTTTTTCACGCCTTTTCTTGAATAAGCAGGGATATGGAGGATGTCATAGTGTTTGGACAGATATTTTAGAATATCAATATGGATGGTGGGAGTATGCACACATGAGAAACATCGTTTCTTTTTCCATCCACATGAGCATGTCTCCATACAGTTACCTAACACCAGAGACTCAACAGGCCTTTACGGAAGCACTCCCTCAACAGTCTGGCAGAGAACTGCATGGTCCCCGCTCTCCCTCAAAGGCTCAAATAGGCAAGAAGTATGCATAAAACAAGAACAGATATACTACAAGCAGAATCAGGAAAAGGAGAAGATCCATAAAGTGAGGACTCATAGTGCCATCTAATATAAACATTCAAGAACCCCAAAAGAAAGAAAAAACCTTTTGCACACAAAACAACAATCAACGGCAACTTGAACAAAGTGCCAAGACAAAATGCCAAAGACAAAAAAAGAGGCAAATTCTGGCAGGGCAGACATATGAACTAGTAACCAAAATCAGTGTGGATGTGCTGCCACCTGCCCCTCGACAATCAAGAGCTTCCATGTCTTTGGTCATGTTACAAAGGTAAAATCTGCCTGTAGTCTACGACTTTCAGCCTGCTGCCAGACAAATGTCAGAGACTGCCATGTTTTGCCAGACTGCAACTGGGGTTTCTGGCAAAGGTGTAACTGCTTAAGCTAGGAGTTTATCATCTGGGGTCTGATAGCTGCATCCACCTGGTTATGCTATAGAAGGGAGCCCAGCTCTATCCTCTGAAGGTACTTCTTCAGCGCTTGGACTGGACAGTTATCCTGCTCCACACTTTGTTGTGAGTGTCTGGTACTGGAGGGCAAAGGAGCCAGAGGATGCAAGGTTATCATCAGGGGCTGGTTTATGGGCTTTGCAGTCTTGCCAGGAATGAAAGGGCACTACAAAAGTCTGACCAAGCCTTCATCATTGCCACTTCACAGACTGCAGGTCCCTGGACAAGGCATGAACCTCATTCATTCTGCAGGCAGAAGCCATAGTGACCACACAAAAAAAGTCCAAGCAGAGGTTCCTGACAGAGCAATCAGCAAGTGGTTCAAAAGTCACTGGAGGCGAGATACTCTGAGACAATTGGCAGGCTCCACTTCGGGCACCAACCAGATCTTACCGTTCCTAAAGTAAGTGAGCTATTTGCTCCAAAAGGAAGGGATCATGGCTGATAATCAAAGCATCTCCTAATGAGTTTGAAGGTTTTGGCAATGGTTGCCCGAGGGGGCAAAGAGAAAAGGAGGGGAGGGAGAGACTGATGGGAGGGCCTCACGTTTACGTGAGAAAAAAAAAAAAGTTGTATCCCAAATCAAACATTCCAATTCTAGACAATTTTATATCAAAATTCTTGAACCGATGGTTACCTTCTCCTTTCCCAGATGGTTACCTTTCCTTTCTCAAACTTATGCAGAACAGGTAATATTTTCATTAATTCCATATCTTTACTGGTGGTGAGCGGAACAATGAAAGTCTTTCCATAAAGATATCCGTCCCACTTCCCATCAGCATGTTCTTGAATAATAACTCTAAGAAAAACAAGAACAATCTCTCATAAAACTAAAAATAATATACTACCAGAAAAATAATAATCTCTCATAAAACTAAAATAATATACTACTTCAGATATGCTGAAGTGTATCAGCATCTTTCCTCTCAACCTTCTGCTCACAGTCCCTCACCTTCCGCTTGGACTCCCAGACAGCGTGTTCACTCGTCTCGTGATCCTGGGAGTTTCCGATCCCTTCCTCTGCTTTGCCTCCTGGCAGTCCTGCCACTCTCCACCAAGCTCAGGAACTAACGAGGACAACAACTTGGCCAACACATAAGCCCTGGCCACGTTTCTTCTTCCATCTCAGCGCTGTCTCTGGTAGTGGGGGCTGCCTCTCCTGCTGGTTAGTCGTAACTTCTGCCTTATCTCCCCTTTTACTATTTCTTTCTGCACACATAGAGAACCAGGCACAGAGTCAGCTGTGGCCCAGGTTAGTTATTTCAGACCCCTTGCAGCTGGAAAATGTTTCTCTTCCATCCCTGTTCCCAAATTAAGATGTTTCTTCTGGGTGTCTTCTTTCCTGCAAGTACTGTGACTTTCCAGGTATAAAGCACACCAGTAAGTCGCACTCATTTCAATTTTCCCCTCATTTCAGGGAGAGAGAGAGAAAAAAAAAGCTGAAAACTGGTTTATTAGCTGCAAGAAACAACATGTGCAAAATGATGACTCAAGGTAGCGGCGCAGTACAGTGTAAAGAGGGAATGAGAAGTTCAAGTTGTGCTTGCATCACACGCTTTAGTATCTCATCACAGGAACGAGTTATGACACGGCAACATTTTGACATGAAGTTACACAAAGAAATAATGAAAACGTGACTGATCAGAGATGGTTTAAATGTTTCTTTACTTTCATTCTTTTTACCTTTTTTTTTCTTCTAACAAACAAAACAAAAACAAAACCAATCTTTACAGAAGCTGGATACCGAAATTTTGTTGAGCAATGACAGCACAGTTCAAGTTTCATAGAAATAGATCATTCTGGAAATCTAACTAGTAAAACAGTTGAGGTTATTTATTTGAACATTGCTTGGAAATAAAATTAATTGTGCAAGAAACTCTGAAATTTAAAAGTGGTAAAGCTGTCCTCGTCGTGTTGAGCTGAAAATCACTCCAAGAAGCCTACTTCCAAAGCTGGAAAAATTGCAGAACCACCAAGAATAAAAGTCAAATGGTAAATAATGGTTTCAGTTTTTTTGGGGGGAAACCCCCCCCCCCCCCATAAATATGCTGCCAACAGTGTATAGCCAGCCACATGAATTTTAAAAAAAGGGGTGGAGTGAAGGGGGGGGGGGGGGGGGTTCCCCCCAGAAATTACCATGTTCAGATATATTTTCTCCGAGTTAAATGTGGAATGTAACTAGAATGGGAGATTTTTCATTGGACTGATATTACCATCCGACAGAAACAGTACGGGAGGGATGGGTTTCAGTTTCATATTGTTTAACGCTAAGCCAGCCACAGAGGGCCAAGTTGGGTCTGTTGCTACCATGAAATCAATTCTTTACATATGCATGTTCAAAATTTTGTGCGTGTGTGTGTGTGTGTGTGTGTGTGTGTGTGTGTGTGTGTGTGTGTGTGTGTGTGTGTGTGTGTGAAAACCAACATGAAACCAGATCAATTTTCTACACAAGTCAAAGAGATCAAAGGAAAATAACCTTTGGAAACAAAACCATCAGATCTGGTGGAACTCTGAACTTCTGTGTAGAGCTGAAATCTGACATCATGTGAATCCCAACACTCTATAGGAAAATGTTTCATAGTAAATGCTCATGACATGGAACACACCACGGAGCTTTCTCACCTTTTAACATGCCAACGAAACCATACAATCAAAAGCAAGAGTGAAACACAGAAGTATGTGGTACGCAAGAGTATAACACTGCAAATAAAGAACAGACAACAAAAGTTGAAAGCATGTCAAAAGGAAAGCATGGGTAACACACCTAGAGTACCAGCCAGTCATCAGTGGAGATGATGTGCTGGAATGGCCAAAGTGTTTAGAAAGGGGTTAGGATGCCAACTGCCCAGCCGCAGAAAAAAGTGTATTGTGGGGGGAGGGGCTGTTACTGAAGTTGGGTATCACAGTCAAGAAACAGAACAAGCCACTGAAATATCAGACAATTATAAAAACATCAGGGGTTAGGGAATGAAAACTAGAAACGCTTCTCCCACCTGGCATGAAGTAAGGCTGCCCAGGCACAAAATCAGGCGCATCCACCCGCAGTACGGAGTTGTGCACATTCTGGGGCAAAGCCACATTCACAAAATCAGGCGCGTCCACCCGCAGTACGGAGTTGTGCACATTCTGGGGCAAAGCCACATTCACAAAATCAGGCGCGTCCACCCGCAGTACGGAGTTGTGCACATTCTGGGGCAAAGCCACATTCTCTTCGTCCTTCAGGGGCCACCTCTCCGGGTTTTCACGGCCTCGTACCATCTCTTCGTTCTTCGATATTTCTAGCTCGTTGCTCTGCTTGACAGCCTGTGCACACAAAAGTATCGATTGAAATGCAAGCTGTTATGAAAACAACAAATACCATCTTCATTTCATGCACAGGGGCTACGTATGAAACAAAGACAGATGAAGTGATTGGTAAGTAAACCAGTCAACCTCACTTTAACCAGAAAGGAAAAACTTCACTGTGTTCTGCTATTTGAAACAGGGTTGTGTACACTATTTAAGCAAGTTAAATTCTGCTGAGACTGGTCATAGAACAAGAAAAAAAAAATTTCCTATGCCAGTAAATTGCCAAAGACAGAGCATTTTTAAGAAGTTAGATGCCAAAACAAATGGCATGCATTATGAATAAAAAAAATTATGTCATTCACATCTTTTTTATTTATGAAAAAAAAAAATCCATTGTTTCAACAATGTTCCAACTGTTCAAAGTGATATTTCCTTTTTTTTCTTTTTTAAAACAAACGAGGGTGAACTAAATGGGATTCCTTTAATTAAAAAAAAAGATCATGATAAAACACTGTGAAAACAAGGAAACCTGCCAAGAACGACCCAAATCCTGCAATCCTGGATTTGTCTTATGTCTTACACAGCACTCATCGCCAACCAAAGTGCAGAGACATGCTGGAATTTATGTTTGTGTGTGTGTGTGTGTGTGTGTGTGTGTGTGTGTGTGTGTGTGAGAAGTTTGCCTTGCACAAAGACTTACATCCCAATAAAGACTCCCTTCTTTCAATCAATCTACTATTTTGCCATACTCTGCCATTACTAGACAACAACTGTTCCGCCCTAATCTGTCTGCCAAGGTGACTCTACATTTCCTTCTTCAAATTCTTTATTGGGCAAGCTTTCAGTGTTAAGACGTGCCATTCATGGAGAAGACACCATCTGCTATGATTTGAGATTGAAAACAACAACAACAAAAATTAGAAAACATTTTCAGCCTGGACCAAGCATGACTATGACTGCCTAGGAGACTGTCCAGTGAACATGACTGAGAACAGAAAGCTGCCCAGGACCACTGTGACCATCAATGGCACTGATAGGGGACTGTCCATTCAACACGACTCCAGATCAACTGTCTAGTTACCATGAAGCAGAATGACCATTACAGATACTAAATAGGAGACTGTCCAACATGATACTGATCAGTCTGTCCAACACAACTGTGAACAGTCAAACAACTAAGAAAGCCATGTACACTGTACTGGTGAGTTTGCATTAGGTTTGAACGTAAATGGAAATGTGTTAAAGGAGCACGGAGTGGTGCCGACATCCATGTTAACGATGGATTCCCAGGACAAGAAGTGGTGTCATCATCCATGTTAACGATGGATTCCTAGGACAAGAAGTGGTGCACAGCTTTACATTTCCGTCCCATTCGAGACACTTAGTTAAAGGGCCGAACAAACAAGTCTTACACATTTCTAATCCAACATTTTTGTTGTTGTAGTCCAAGCAGAGGTATATATCAAACTTGTGTACTAGTTAACTAGGGAAAATTAAGTTCCCAGAAAGTGATGACGTCATTTTTGCACAATTGTGTGTGTGTGTGTTGTCATTGTTTGAATGTCGCCTGACCACTTGTGTACAAGCTTTCATGCCGTATCTACATTATCTACAGGAAAATAAACCTAGTCGAGTTTGGTATTAAAAGAATTGTCGGGAATTTGGCTATTCAGTCATCTCAAAAGCACAGATATATTACATTTTTCATGACAACTACTAATTATCAAACTAACAGCCCCACTTGTAATGGCCGCTCAGCAATGCTGAACACACTGTTGCCAGACGGCTTTTTACACAGATGACATTCAGTTTCGCCTAGTACTAGCGCGGTTAGCTGGCTGGTGGGGAGCAGCCTGCAGAAAACACCCCTTTCCCTGATCTGCATTCACGGCTTGACCTCTGCAGCTGTGGGTGAGCTGTAAACTCCCCTTACTCTCAAAACTAAGTGGCTTGCTCTGAACAGCTGTGGGTGTCATCATCCATGTTAACGATGGATTCCTAGGACAAGAAGTGGTGTCATCATCCATGTTAACGATGGATTCCTAGGACAAGAAATGGTGTCATCATCCATGTTAATGATGGATTCCCAGGACAAGAAGTGGTGTCATCATCCCAGGACAAGAAGTGGTGTCATCATCCATGTTAACGATGGATTCCTAGGACAAGAAGTGGTGTCATCATCCATGTTAAATATGGATTCCTAGGACAAGAAGTGGTGTCATCATCCATGTTAACGATGGATTCCTAGGACAAGAAGTGGTGTCATCATCCATGTTAACGATGGATTCCTAGGACAAGAAGTGGTGTCATCATCCATGTTAACGATGAATTCCTAGGACAAGAAGTGGTGTCATCATCCATGTTAATGATGGACTCCTAGGACAAGAAGTGGAGTTGGCATCCATGTTAACGATGGATTCCTAGGACAAGAAGTGGTGTCATCATCCATGTTAATGATGGATTTCTAGGACAAAAAGTGGAGTTGGCATCCATGTTAACGATGGATTCCCAGAACAAAAAGTGGTGTAGGCATCCATGTTAAAGATGGATTCCTAGGCTAGGAATCCATAGTAGGACATGAAGTGGTGTCTTCATCCATGCTAAAGATGGATTCCTTGGACAAGGAGTGGTCTTGTCATCCATGTTAAAGATGGATTCCTAGGACAAGAAGTGGAGTTGGCATCCATGTTAATGATGGATTCCTAGGACAAGAAGTGGTGTCACCATCCATGTTAACGATGATTCCTAGGAAATGAAGTGGTGTCTTCATCCATGCTAAAGATGGATTCCTATGACAAGGAGTGGTCTTGTCGTCCATGTTAATTTAAAGATGGATTCCTAGGACAAGAAGTGGAGTTGGCATCCATATTAACAATGGATTCCTAGGACAAGAACTGAAGAAGTGGAGTTGGCATCCATGTTAACGATGGATTCCTAGGACAAGAAGTGGTGTCATCATCCATGGATTCCTAGGACAAGAAGTGGTGTTGGCATCCATGTTAACGATGGATTCCTAGGACAAGAAGTGGTGTCGTCAGCCATGTTAAGGACGGATTCCTGATTTCAGAAATCAAGTATGAGACCATCCTGGCCAATTATAAACATTAACACTGAAACAGGACTGTTCACAGCAAAAAAAAAACATCCTCTATCAGATTTTCAAACAAAATTTGCTAAGATTCAACTTGTAGCATTCGGAAATTTATTTAAAAAGTACCGAGTATCAAAAGTTTGATGTAAGTTTGTGTGAGAATCCAAAAAATTGAATTGGTAGTTGCTGGACAGTTATGTGTTTTCAAAAAATCCTATCACACAGAAGATTACAGGGCCAATATGTTACTCCATTTTATTATGAAACAGTTCTTCACTGATCAGAGCTGCCTCAGCAACACTCAAGATGTTAACTCAATCGAGTCTTGTCGGAAGCAGGTTTCCGACACTGATATTAACATCGCTTGAAGGCGTGTCGGACGCATACTTCCTACAGAGTTTGACAAGCTTTAAATCATACCACCTTTTATTAAAGGGCAATAAATCTCATCTCAGGGAGAGCTTTGGGCTTTTTCTGCAGTTGTTTCTTCTTGTATTCTGTAGTACTTTAATACGGATTTGAATTGTCCTAAGTACTCTGTCCCCACGGTCACACAATTTTGAACACGATTACACCATTTTGTGTTAAATCAAGCATTTTGTGGTCAAATTCTTGTGTTTTTATGCAGTTGTCATAAATACACTATTCTCTTTAGGTCATACCAAGTGCTCAGAAGTGTAACTGAACTTGTGTGGGAGGATAGAGAACATGAAGAAATGGATTACAGTATGCACAAAAAGTTCTTGTTTTTCTCTAAGTCTAAATGTGTATCATTTTGGATTACTTACAATTACATCATGTGAACTGTGTGTATTCCTCTCTGAGGGTAAGCAGTTTTGATAAATCTATTGTTTTTTGCTATCCAATGGTGTATGTTTCATGCTCCTGGGTGAAGTGGTTGACTTTATGATTTTTTGAAAATTGCCAAAAATCATGTGATCTGAGGGACAAACTGGTCCATTTTGGCTGTGACTCGAGTTAAAACCACAGTAACACTCATCCAGCCCTTCTGTCAGAAGAAACATATATCATCCAAAATATAGACATATCATGTTAACACTGAAAAAGGCTTAGAGAAAAAAAAGCAGCTAAACTGGATAACAAAAAAGACTGAGGTCAAAAAGTAGCTAAAATGGAAAACAAAGACAAACAACAACAAAAGTGAGGAATGTGTGAAATCAAAGACACTGACTTTTTTTTTTTCAATTTTCAAAGACAAATTATTTGATGTTTTGTAAAGCATGACTGGGAAACCGAGACGGAAACAACATTTAACATGAAACCAAATTACCTCTTCGAGTTCGCCGCCGTCTGGACACTGTCAGTCCTGTGGTTCACGTGTGTTTTATATGCACGAATTATGACCGGTTCGAACGAGAGATAACCCACGCATGTTTCCGGTTTGCAGTTTGTTTCATTGCCTCGTGTTTCCGGTTGTTTACGTTTTAGGCTTCATCTTCTTACCAGAACTTCTTATTGCACTATTTACATGGAAGTAGAGAAAACTTCTTCTTCTTCTTCTTTCTTTGAGTGTCCACCTTCATCGAGTTGAAGATTCTGACACTTTTGTGTGTATGACCGTTTTTTATCCCGCCATTAAGGCAGCGATATTCCAGCTTCGGGGAAGGTGCGTGCTATGTGTAACGTGTCATCCATACCAACAGCCAAAGTAGCCTTCTCTTCCGAAAGTTAGTGACGGGATTTTACGTGTGTGCAAGATGTTGTGCGTGCGTTCACACACGGAACCTCAGTTTATAGTCTCATTCAAAGGACTGTATGAGAATGGAGTCGGAACCAATGTTAACTCTAGTGAAAAATCCCTCTGAAGTTCGAACCCGTAACCTCAGGATCACGAGTCCGGCGCTGTAGCCTTGCTTACAGCCCAGCGACGTAAATCCTGTATCAGGGCTGTCACCGCGTTGAAGTCATTTCTCAAGTCATAAAAAGACACACACCCAAGAACCTCATCAAAACATACCTTTGAAAAACACACGCATTTGCAATTTTTGTTAGATTTCGGTATTTAGTTTTAGCTTGTTAGGTTTTTTTTTAACCGCAAGTTGCTTAAAAATTCAGTTGGGATGGCGACGGGAAAAAAAATGCAAAAGACGTTTCTTTTCTTCTAAAGAAGGCGCAATCACTCATACTAAAGTCTGGAATATCAGAAATGGACAGAAGCCTGTTGTTTTTATTTGCTGTTTCAACTGTCAGTGGTTGGTGGAAGGGTTCCTCATCTCTTCTTATGACGTCAAGGCTGACGTAATGATTACGATAACGTCACTGGTTTACAATTTCGATCTGTTTTAATTAAAAAACAATGTAGCCGGGTGCTAACAGTGTTTGTTTTTATTTTGGTTACTTTTCGTGGATGAAAATGTTTTGTTCGAGAGTTATCTTCCCTTACCTCCCTTGGTCGAATCTCATTTATTTATTGTGTAAATTCTTTAATCATGAATACCTCAGAACCTACATAGTTGTATGTACGTCGCTAAAGTCACAAAAATTAATGTATTTGATTCATTACAACCGTACTGGGCTGAGAAGCCCATATTTTCTCTAAACTGGTATTCGCACGAGCAATCTTGGCGCCATTTTCAATTGTCTGTCGAATGAACATTGAATAATTCTTGATTTTACAAAAAAGTAAGAGGAAAACCGAAGAATCTGAATATGCATGTTAAAAGTAAAGTCCATAAGCTTTCATTTCGTATATCGCATGCCTATGATCTTTTCTGTACAAGCTTGCGACTATACGAAATGACTGACAGCGCCGGTCCCTTTAGCGAGTCGCCTTCTTTGTTTACTGTCGGAGTTTTGATCTGAATTGTCGTTTCATGAAATTTGGACTTCCCGATCGAAATCTCTTGCTTATGACTCCATTTCTGTTATGAATACAACTGAAAAGGTGTAGAATTTATTATTTAACAGACCGTTTCAACAGAGTATTTTTCATCATCGGAAATGAAATGAGGTAGGGAACAGTAAACGATAAACAAGTGGGGTATGTTTTGCTCCCATAAGGAAACCTAACACAGAGTAACTTTTATTCAAGACTGGCAAAGCCTTTTAAACTTGAATAAAGTCAGACAAATACATAGACGAACAATCTAATAGTGGGGGAAAAACAGGCGCAGGCCAACAACTGAACTGTGTGGCAAAGATTTGGACTTGAGGGGAGGGGAGAGGGGAGTTTGAAGATGGAGAAACTGGGAAAATGAAATTAAAAAAAAAAAATTAAAAAAAAATGTTACAGATATGAAAACTCTTCTCTAGCTGCATAAGGGAACCATCGCAATCCCTTTTGAAGGCAGATATATTTGTATTGCCTGCTCCGAGGCCTTTCGCCCGCTGGATCGGGACTCATCAGGGAGACACGGCTGGTTGTGTCTGCGCTCCCGGCGTCAAATAGAGACACACCACAGTCCATAATACTGTGGTGTTCTCACCACCATGGGTGCAAAAAAGAATCCAATAGCACCCCCAGAGCAGCCAGCGAAGAGTAGTAAATGCAACCAAACGAAAGTGTGGGGAGGAAAAAAAGTTGCTGTAAAACTAAAGACATTATGCAAATAATATAAAATGTAGGGGACAGTCTTTGAGCCTACGTCTGAGGATCCACCCAAAGATGCAAGGGAGATCAAAAGACAAACACACAGAAACAAATACAAATAACCTCAATTTAATCAAAGCAAAATCGGAAATGAAATGAGGTAGGGAACAGTAAACGATAAACAAGTGGGGTATGTTTTGCTCCCATAAGGAAACCTAACACAGAGTAACTTTTATTCAAGACTGGCACAGCCTTTTAAACTTGAATAAAGTCAGACAAATACATAGACGAACAATCTAATAGTGGGGGAAAAACAGGCGCAGGCCAACAACTGAACTGTGTGGCAAAGATTTGGACTTGAGGGGAGGGGAGAGGGGAGTTTGAAGATGGAGAAACTGGGAAAATGAAATTAAAAAAAAAAATTAAAAAAAATGTTACAGATATGAAAACTCTTCTCTAGCTGCATAAGGGAACCATCGCAATCCCTTTGAAGGCAGATATATTTGTATTGCCTGCTCCGAGGCCTTTCGCCCGCTGGATCGGGACTCATCAGGGAGACACGGCTGGTTGTGTCTGCGCTCCCGGCGTCAAATAGAGACACACCACAGTCCATAATACTGTGTGGCAAAGATTTGGACTTGGCAAAACATTTGCCTTCAAAAGGGATTGCGATGGTTCCCTTATGCAGCTAGAGAAGAGTTTTCATATCTGTAACATTTAAAAAAATTTTTTTTTTTTTAATTTCATTTTCCCAGTTTCTCCATCTTCAAACTCCCTCTCCCCTCCCCTCAAGTCCAAATCTTTGCCACACAGTTCAGTTGTTGGCCTGCGCCTGTTTTTCCCCCACTATTAGATTGTTCGTCTATGTATTTGTCTGACTTTATTCAAGTTTAAAAGGCTGTGCCAGTCTTGAATAAAAGTTACTCTGTGTTAGGTTTCCTTATGGGAGCAAAACATACCCCACTTGTTTATCGTTTACTGTTCCCTACCTCATTTCATTTCCGATTTTGCTTTGATTAAATTGAGGTTATTTGTATTTGTTTCTGTGTTTTTTGTTTTTTTGATCCCCCTTCACTTTGGGTGGATCCTCAACGGGCTCAAAACTTCCCCTACTTTTATACTATTTGCAAAATGTTTTTTTAGTTTACAGCAACTTTTTTTCCCCCCCATTTCGTTTGGTTGCATTCTACCTTCGCGGGTGCTCTGGGGGGGCTATTGGATTCTTTTTTGCCCCCTTGTTGAAAC
Source organism: Conus ventricosus (assembly GCA_018398815.1). Classification (NCBI taxonomy): domain Eukaryota; kingdom Metazoa; phylum Mollusca; class Gastropoda; order Neogastropoda; family Conidae; genus Conus; species Conus ventricosus. The sequence continues at coordinate 51,810,922 of CM031597.1, read as the reverse complement.
ACCACAGATTAGGGACTGTGGTTGTCTCTATTTGACCCCGGGAGGGGCAGACAAAAACCAGGTCTCCCTAGGGTCCCGATCCAGGGGGCAAAGGCCTCGGAGCGGGAATAAAAATATATCTGCCTTCAAAAGGGATTGCGTGGTCCCTAGCAGCAGAGAAGATTTTTCATATCTGAAACATTTTTTTTAAATTTTTTTTTTTTAAAATTTCTTTTTCCCCGTTTCCCCATTTTTCAACTCCCCTTCCCCCCCCCTCAATTCAATCTTTGCCACACAGTTCAGTTGTTGGCCTGGCCTGTTTTCCCCCACTTTTAATTGTTCTCTATGTTTTTGTCGGACTTTATTAAATTTAAAAAGGGGCTTTGCAGTTTGAATAAAATTCTCTGTGTTAGGTTTTCCTTATGGGACAAAACATACCCCACTTTTTTATCGTTTTCGTTTCCCCACCCATTTCCTTTCCGATTTTGTTGATTAAATTGAGGTTATTTTTTCTGTGTGTTTGTCTTTTGATCCCCTTTTCATCTTTTGGGGGGATCCTCAGACGTAGGGTCAAAAACGTCCCCACATTTTTTATTTTGCATAATGTCTTTTTTTTTACAGCAAATTTTTTCCTCCCCCACTTCGTTGTTTCATTTACTACCTTCGCTGGCCGGGGGGCTTTGGATTCTTTTTTGCACCCATGGGGGTGAAACACCCCAGTATTAGGACTGTGGTGTGCCTTTTTTGACGCCGGGGGGCGCAACACAACCGCCGGGTTCCCCGATGAGCCCCTCCCGGGCAAAAGGGGCCCCGGAGCAGGAAACAAATAACTGCCTTTTAAAAGGGATTTCGATGGTTCCCCATCAGCTAGAGAAGAGTTTTTTTATCTGTAACATTTTTTTTTTTTTTTTTTTTTAATTTCATTTTCCCAGTTTCCCATCTTCAAACTCCCCTCTCCCCTCCCTCAAGTCCAAAACTTTGCCACACAGTTCAGTTGTTGGCCTGCGCCTGTTTTTCCCCCTATTAGATTGTTCGTCTGTGTATTTGTCTGACTTTATTCAAGTTTAAAAGGCTGTGCCAGTCTTGAATAAAAGTTACTCTGTGTTAGGTTTCCTTATGGGAGCAAAACATACCCCACTTGTTTATCGTTTAGAGTATTTTTCAGTTGAAAATTGTGCGCCGACGGCCCGACGAAGTGAAAAGTCAGCTGTGTTTTCTAGTAATTTTTAACAACAGAATTCTCCACTTAGACACTGTCTCGGAAAATGAAGTTTATATGTATGAAAAGAGCGAAATGCCAGCTATTCATTCATTGTAAAATTATTTCACGCTCTTCAGTATCTTTTATTGAAATAGAGGAAAATATGACGCAAACGCGTTAAAAGTGGCTTCACTCTGGGACATTAATCAGCAATGATTTAGTACAGGAACAAAATTGTCAAATGTGACTTACTGCATTTTATTCCTTGTGTTCTGAGGTTTTTCATCGATAGTAAATATGTGTTAATAGTCTGAACGGACAGCGAGCCAGACAACACTGAAGCCGCGAGAGAAAACACAAATTTCTGTTGGTTCCGGCCTCGCGAGGCCCGTTTCGTCTCTGACACCGTGTCGCTGGCTTTGCGGTCCGGTACGTTGTTAGGCCTATAAAGTGGAGCGTGGTGTGAGAATGGAGCAGAGAGTTCCCTAGAGTTCCATGATGTGAGCGACTGGCGTGAGAGGCAGAGGGAGGGCGCACTCAGTGCGCTGAGTGTGTTCTGGTTTGAGCTCCTAGCCATGGGAGAGAAATAAAAGAAGAAAACCTCCACGTCGTCCACTGCGTCTTCTTGACCGGCTGCTGTCCCTTGGTTCCTGCACTTCTCACCATCTGCCTGTCTTCACCTGCACACCCCTTACCCCTCCACACCATCACAACTGGCGCTGCGAGCAGGATCGAAGACAGAAGAGACCAAGGAGACACAGCCCAAGAAGACAGCAGAATGGTACGGAGGAACCAGAAGACACGGGACAACGAAGGCAACCAGGCTGCAGGTATGGATGGGCAAGGAGGCCAGCCACCCTAGCAGCACAGCCTTCAGGTCTACGCCCCCACAAGCTACGCAAGTTTACTGGGGAAGAAGGTGCAGAGGATTTCATCAGGGAAGCCACCTTGATGCTGAGGCTACAGCCCATGCCTGATCTCACAGCTGCTGGTTGGCTCCTGAGCGCCTGGAGGGCAGAGCACGACAGCAAGTCCTGACGATGGAGGCAGAGGAGATAGACTCGCCTGCGAAAATCTTTGCCATCCTGGAGCAGCACTGGGGTGAACACAGGGACTCCACTGCCCTTGCTGGAGCATTCTACAAACGCCAGCAAGGTCTGGCAGAGTCGGTGGCTGAATATGCCGCTGCACTGCGGGTCCTCTGGACGAAGACCAACGCAGCTACAGCCAACACCCTCTCACCGGCCATGCTGAGGGATTCCTTTGTCAACGGGCTGCATCCTCCATCCCTTAGGAGGGACCTGAAGCGGTTCCTGAGGGAGAAACCAACGACCACTTTTCTGGAAGCAACGCAGGAGGCCCAGCGATGGATGCGGGAAGACAACACACCCGAACCCATCGTGCAGCAAGTCGCTGCAGCCGCCAACGCTGATGCCTTCTACCGGCTAGAGACCCAGATTGCCGCCCTCACCAGTGAGACGGCATCTCTGAAGCAACAGCTCAGGGAGCAGCAACAGTCTGCTGTGGTCGCAGCCCTCCAGACGGAGATGGAAACCCGCCCACCAAACCAGTCATCGCCAGCCAGAAGACAGAAGGGGCCCAACATGCTGGTGGTGCCAACGCCCGGGCCACAGAGAGGCAGACTGCCGGGCCAAGCAGCAGTACAACCGCCGGAACAGATCCCGGCCCACGGTCAACCGCCAGCAACAGCACCATGAGCAGCAGCGGCAGGGAAACTTCTAACCCCCGTTGCCACCAATATGCAGGCAGCGGGGGGCAGGAACAGCACCAGGCTTGCAGGGAATTGCCAACAGCTGACATCACTGTCAATGGAATGCCAGTCTCCGCCCTCCTTGACACTGGCAGTGAAGTCACCACCATAACGGAGACCTGGGCAAGCCAACACTTGAGGAACCTGAGGCGAGAAGACTGTCATGTCAAACTGCGTGCAGTAAACGGGGCAGAGGTACCCTACTCTGGCCTCTACCTCGTCGACATGGTGGTCTCCGGCACCCGCTGCCTCAGCGTCCCCGCTCTGGTCGTCAAGGAACCCACAGACCCGTTTATGCAAGACCGCAAAAGGCGACTGCCGGTTCTGCTGGGTATGAACGTCCTCAGCCAATGCCTAAGCAAGTCCCCATCAGCACTCCCCCCTCCCCTGCAAGCCATCGCCCAAGAGATCAGGAAACGGCAGCAGGACAAAGTAGCCCGTGCCACGACCGCCAACAGATCCCAGCCTACTCCATAGCCACTGTCAAAGTGTCGAGTAGCCAAAGCCCTTCGTCGCACCTCCTGGCCTCGCCCCTGTCCAGACCTCTCCCCATGGCCTGATGCTGATCCCTACATTGGTCAGCATGAAGTCATGTGAACGCTATGTCAGGGTAGCCAACCTCTCGCCGGAAGACATATTTCTGCCAGGACGAACTCCTATTGCTGTCCTGGAAGCCATTGAAGCAGTGGAAGAGAACCACGGGCCACAGGTTACCATTGGCATCAACGAGCTGATCATCTCGGAAAGAAACTGTAAATCCTGTCCCCCCACCAGCCAAAGTCCCTGTCCAGAGTTCGATGGCACCACCAGTCAACAACGCCAGCTGCAGGAACTCCTGTCAAGGTCACAAGCCTTCATGACGGATGATGAAGATCTTGGCTACACTGATGCGGTTCTCCATCGCCTGAAGACCAGGGAAGACGTACCAGTTGCCCAGCCATACCCCGAATCCCTCCTCACCAACTCCAAGAGGTGCAAGAGCACATCAAGGGTCTCCTGTCAAAACGAATCATCACCAAGAGCCACAGCCCATATGCAGCACCGGTGGTCATCGTGAAGAAAAAAGACGGCAGCATCCGCCTCTGCGTCGATTACAGACGCCTCAACGCCAAGACTGTAGGAGATGCCTTCCCGCTGCCAAGGATCCAGGAATCTTTCGATGCCTTGGTCGGCTCCAGTACTTCTCCACCCTTGACCTGGCCTCGGGCTGGCGACTGTGGCTGTGGGTGCCTCTGGCTGACTTTGAGGTGGGGCGACGGCAGCATTGCCGGCCGTGTGGAGGATGTCGCCGTCGGCACTGCAGTCCTGCATCCACCTTTGGGCTTCCTTCCTGGCCTCTTCAGGGGTGGGTGTGAGACGCTGTGACCGGGGTGACCACATCGCGCTGCTCTCCCCAGTTCTCCAATGTGCTACTGGCCCACCTACGCCAGCCCCACGGCGGTCAACGCGTCTGGTAGAGAAACCAACAAAAGGTATACCCTCAGTGCCGCCTAGATGGCTGAACGCTTGCATAGTTAACTGACTTGGTCAGATGTTCTCGGGGACAGTTTTCATACTCCAGGACTGATTTCTTGTTAAATACCTCCTGAAAAGAGGTGTTGTGGACTACTTTTTTTAATACCTTGTGACATTTTAATGTTTTCTTTCTTTTGTATAAACAGTACGTATCGATTGTTCTCCAAAGACGTAAAATGATGTACGCCTCTGTTTTTCAAAGTCGACAGTAATGACCAAGAGAAAACTACGTTGTGTGACTCTTGGGGAAACTTTGTCCAAAACGACAAACCTACCCTAGTCCATGTTTTCCTGGGGGCTTGACTCTAAGGAGTTTGATCATTCCTTTTTAGCCATTTTGTACCGGACTTTATGGAATCTTGTTCAAATAACAAGCCCATTGTTGTCGTTTGGTACCCAATGCTTGACTCTAAGGAGTTGATCATTCCTTTTTAGCCATTTTGTACCGGACTTTATGGAATCTTGTTCAAATAACAAGCCCATTGTTGTCGTTTGGTACCCAATGCCTGGAATTTATCAAATCCATTCAAGATAGCAAAACTTTGTATCCGACTTTCTTGGATGTTGTTTTAAATAACAAACTCCATTATAAAGTCATTTTGGTACTTGACCTTTTGAATTTTGTTCTAAATTAACAAAAGTCCATTGTTGTCACTCGGTTGCTACCCCAATGGTTTGGATTTTTTTTAAAAAAAACAAATCCTTCGGGAATGTTGTTTAACAACAATCTCTCCAAGGGCATTTTGGTACTTGAATTTAGGAATTTTGTTCAAATAAACAAGTCCCATTGTTGGCACTCGGTTGATACCCAATGTTTGGATTCTTTCTTTTTTGAAAAAAACAAAATCCTTCCAAGTCTTTTTGGTACGACCTTTCGGGAGCTTGTTTTAAATAACAATCCATTGTAAGTCATTTTAATGCGTACCAAAATTCGCAGGTTTTGTCAGAAAACAACTCCTTTCTAGCATTTTGTATTTATATTTTGGAATTTTGTTTAAATTATTTGCCCCATTTTTGTCATTTGCGATTGCGAATATCAGGTAGAGTGATAGAAAAGCAAGCCTCGGTAGTTGGAATGATATGAATACAAAAGAATGAGAGTGAGAAAATGTTTTGATCGCTATGTTTTGATACATTGTTTAAAGGGTTTGTTTCAGAAGAAATGCCTTCCAGACTTTCAGGTCTAAAGCTCCAGTTTTCCCATTGATTTATGTGTTGACTTGATGTCTGTCAATTTTATGTCAGCGAGGACGCTGGTTGTAACAGAGTAGGGGGGATGTAGCGGGGTGCTGCTACAGTGTTTGTTTTTATCTTTGGTTACTTCCCCCCCTTTCGTGGATGAATGTTTTGTTTGAGAGTTATCTTCCCCTTACCTCCCTTGGTCGAATCTCATTTATGTTATTGTGTAATTTCTTTTTAAATCATGAATACTCAGAACCTACAGAGTTGTATGTAGTCGCTATAAAGTCACAAAAAATTATTGTATTTGATTCATTACAACCGTACTGGGTGAGAAAAGGAGAGAAGCCCATATTTTCTTAATCTGGTTATTTCGCACGAGCAATCTGGGCCATTTTCATTGTCTGTCGATAATGAACATTGAAGATTCTTGATTTTACAAAAAAGTAAGCGGAAAACACGAAAAGAAATATGAATATGCATGTTAAAAGTAAAGTCCAATAAGCTTCATTTCGTATATCGCATGTATGATCCTTTTCGGTACAGCTTGCGACTATTATACGAAAATGACTGACAGCGCCGGTCCCTTTAGGAGTCCGCCTTCTTTGTTTATTTCGAGAGTACAGGAAAATGTTCTTTTCTAGCTTTTACTGACCTCAATAAATTTCGGGCAGTAAAAGCTAGAATAAACTTTTTCTGTTCTCTGAACACGTAACACGTTAACAATCGAATTTAAAATGATAGATCCATCACAATTTTTGTATTAAACCATAAAATACGCTTTTACTAACTTACATACTGTGTAGGATTTCGTTTTCAATTTACTTAATTTACTAAACTTTTCAGATTTTTGTTTTTTTGCTTAGCAACCTTTTTTCCTGATCATTTTCAAGAACATCATTTTCACGGACATTCGTCAAATGTGTCTCTGTACACCGCGTTCCCACTGTCGGTGTGGAAAGTTGTGCGTGAAAGTTCTGACGTGATTGTGGATCACTCAGGAGTGAAGCGACAAAGGGCCCCTTTCACTCCCAAAATTGTGGGAATGCATTTTGGGCGATCGGTGTGAGTGATCTATATGCGAGCGAAGCTGACCCAAGCATTTCTGTGGGCCACGCTTGCCCGCCTCTTGCCTCGCTGTTACATTTAAATCCAAAAAATGCTAAGTCACTCATATTGGGATACTATCGCCCGCGCGGGCCTCGCCTCGCCTCAGTCTGTGGCTGGCGGAGTTAGATAGCCGGAAAGAGCAAATCTAATAATTTTTGCTGGACCAGCCGGTAAGAAATATATGTCAACGCAAGTTGTGGACATATTTTCAGCCGCGCGTGACATTGTTTCTCATTTTGCTTTGACCTGTGAATTGTTTTTTTAGTGATGACATTGTTTCTTAGGCGTTGGACAGATAATAAAGGGTATTGAAATGTTGTCTAGTTTTGTGTTTTGGTGACTATGCAGTTTGTTTTAAAAATGACGATCAGGCAACAAACATCGGGAACAAAGAAACTGTTGTACGTTTTTGGCATGTATTCATGTTAAAAAAGACATTTGGAAGAACCAAATTGTGTAAAAAGGGAAAAAAGAGTTGAGAAAGATAAAGAAACAAAGGTGAAACACGAAAGAATAGAGTGTAACACTAGAAGGACAATAAATTTAAAATCATTGACTGATAAAGACACAAAATTGAAAGCTGATCTTGAAAAATTAAAAAAACACTCAATGGGATGAGCAGAGGTTTTCAAAAGACATTTAAGGAAGTTTTATTATTTTTTTATTTTTAAAAATCTATAGCTCCCTTTTGTTACGTAATAGTCTGGCCTGGAAAGTGTCACCAATGAAGCGTGCAAGTGTTAGGTCCATTGTTGTGTGGGTGCGTGCAACGGTTTGTTTATATTGTTTCTTTGTTGTTGTCGCTGCTGCATTTTTGTTTTTTTTGTTGTTTTACTGATAATAACAAAATTCTATTTGAACATCAGTTTTGGGCGGCTGACCCCTGGGCCCGGCATTATATGTTCTTTCAGAGGAGAGAGAAAAGAGAGAGACAGAAGAGGACGAGTGGGAGGGGACCCCGGACAGAAGCAAAGAAGGACAGGAGGACAGACCCACCCCCACACAAAAAACACACACAACACACACACACACACACACACACACCACACAAGAGAGGGGATACTTGGGCGCAGCTTGTGGGAAAAAGAAAGGTTGAAAGATTTTATTTTTTTTGCCGAGGACCTGTTTTGCAATGTCATTTCTTAAGGAGGGGGCCCCCCGGAAATGAATAGGTGCGGATTTCAATAGGGTGGGTTGTCAAATTGAAGAGGGTGCCGGGTTTATACTCTTGTCCAAAATTTTTTTTCCCGTCTGTTAAGTTTGCTGTAATGGAACCTTTGCGTGACCTAAAATCACTCCAAGCGGACAGGAATTTTAAGAGAGGTCGGACGGGAAAAGGACATATGTTTTTGGGCGTTTTGTGGTGCAATGGGAAGTGGAAATGTAACAAATTTTAGAAAAATTGGGTTTGTTTTTGTTTGTCAGTGTGCCCCTTTCTTAACCGGGCTTAAAAGGCTTTGCATTTACGCTGTAGCAGAGCTTTGAAACACTTGAACCTTTCCCCCAAAATCCCCCCAAGTCCCCCCAATTTTCTTAATTAAGTTCTTACAGTCCCCCCAAGTTCTTAAAAAAGTTCTTAAAAAAGTCCCCCCCCCCAGTCCCCCAAAAGTTTTTTTAAAATAAAGTTCTAATCAAGCCCCCCAAGTTCTTAAAATTAAAGTTCTTAATAAAAGTTCTTACTAAGTCACCTAAAGTCTTAATTAAGTTCCTCAAAGTTTTTACTTAAGTCATTCTAAGTTCTTAAAAAGTTTTGTTTTCAATACCCCAAGTTCAAACTTAAGTCACCTGAAGATTGAAATTTAAAAGTATCCTTAAGTAAAACCCAAGTTCTTTTTTCAAGTCAATTATAATTATTTATTTAAGTTCTTAAAGTATTATTGCATTTGAAATGGAAACAAAAATGCTCTTTTTTTGTTGGTGGTTCTAGCATGCTTTTTGTGTTGGGCCCTTCTGTATTTAATGGTTGAGTTTTTTTTTTGGCTGCTTGGTTTTTTTTGGTGTTGTGTTTATAATTTTTAACCGTAATAACCCCCCCCACAGAATACTGCCCAAAAAATGACAATTGTTTTTAAGTAAAATATTTCCATGAAGACTTTTGGCGGTGTGACCTTGAACACTTGTTCTTGTTTGGTTTTTTTATGGCATTAAAACAACTGGCCGGGGCTCTGGCACTTTTTCTTTTCTGTGCTTGTCCCCTTTAATTTTTTTTTTTTTGTTCCACTTGCTAATCTTTTTCCTGCTGCAAACCGCCCAGGCTTTTTACTGGTTGCTTTCCCCCCACCGGAATTCAATGTTTTCTGATTCTGCTGATTTCTGGCTCGGTCATTTGGAAGGGAAAACAAATCTATATTGATAAAGTAATTTAATCCCATGATAGCGGCGTCAAATAATGTTCCAAATCTGTACATATAGATTCACATCCTAGAGACTCTAATGGACTTTGTTTAATTAAACTGGATCCTGCGTTAATTAATACATAAGGGTCTTGTTCAGAATCAATCGGGAGCAAATCTACTGACTAGTTTTAGTTGTATAACTAAGAACCGTTTTTGCCCCGACGCTGGTTCACCATCTTGAGCCCAGTTGATTACGCTTCATACCTGTTGTATGTTACTTTTCAATGTCTTGTGGCGACATCTGTTTGAATCTGTGCTATCGCTGAATCATTTCGAGAAACTGTTTGTTTTTCCCACATGCTGCCAAAGAAATTACAAGCCTTTCCTTTTTGGCGCATAATAGGTGTTCTCAACTTGATCATTTGGATTCATAAGTACAGGAAGGTTTAGGCTGCCTGTAGCTTGTAGTAGTAGATCATGAAAGTTCATGTTTTTTTTTATTAAATATAATTATATTATTTTTTAAAACATGTGCACCGAAAAAACTGTTACCAACCTTATATACCATTCTGCTGTTATTGGAGGCCTCAAGTGTAGGTAACATGTTTGGTTAAAAGCTGTAAAAATAAAAACCAGCAGATCTTGGCAGAACTAGACTTTGAAGACTCAGCAAAACTGATTGCTTTTAGCGGAAGTAATTACGCTTTAAGTAAACTGCGGGGAGGACGGCGAGAGAAAAAAGACTAACAAAGCTATGGAGCAACTAGCCGCAGCCCAAGGTATCACTATGAAAAAACGCAGAGAATTGGCAGTTAGTTTTATTAACGATTACACTGAAAAAAAAACAGGGACATGCAGTTACACATTTTAAAAATGTTGATCAAGCGAAATAAAAGAAAATATTATTTCGTAACAGGTAAACCAATCGACGACATTGCCCCACCAAATTTCAGCGACTTTTATCATCCATCAGAATAACAAAAAGATGCATGAAATCGTGTTTATCGTCTTTTGTATGACCGTTGTGTATTTTGTTGCGGCATAATATTGGCTGAATAAAAATGAACAAAATCGAGATTCGCCAAAAGGATATTGGAAGGGAATAACAGCAATTAAAAATGCTAAGCCAAGCAGCTGGGAATTCAGTGAACAAACAGTGATGGAAATGGTTATCTAAACAAGCGATTTGGCAAATTTATTTACCTGCGCCTAGACGATTCATAGACCCACTTTGTGATACAATACGAACGACACCATCAAATGGATCTGCTATATTTACCCCATGCTTACGATTAGACAAAAAGATTTTAAGTACGCGCTCACAATATTGACGTAGCTTCAGATACAAGATGCGGAAACCGTTAACACAAAGAGTGCTTCTGCTGTTGCCTGGCGCTATACAACTGCTATACAACGAGGCCGCCTAACTTATCTCGCTGATTCAAGTCGATGATGGAAAAGAATTTAAAGGCCGAGTAGAATCAATTATTGTTAAAACATAGAGTTACAGTAAAAGAGGCATTCCAGGATATTCATAGATCACAGGCTTTGGTTGAAAACTTTAACAAACCGTTATCTGAAAGGCTTTTTGCTTCCAGTATCACAGAGAGCTGTTTGACAATCTCGCAACGCACAGAAAGGGTTAGAAGACTTGCCTCAGTTCTTACGTGCTATGAATAATGAAGAATTTAAAGGTCTAAAACAGTACAAGCAAATCAAAACAAACAATAATGCGGTGAAAGACTCCAGTACACCCAGCAAACTATTACCGTTTGGTTTAAAAGTAAGGTACCTTTATTTACCGGGAGAAGCTGGAAGGTGACACTCGCATTCAGGGCAACGATTCCAGTTTGGAGTGTTGTCCATATGAAATAAAATAAAGAATTGTAAAACTGAATCCGCCCGTCTGTCGTATTAGAGAAAATGGAACAACAAAACAACCGGCTCCTCAAAGATCTTTTGTGAAGGAAGAACTGCAAATAATCCCACCAGACACTGTTCCGCTTTAAAGTGATTTACGTAAATATATGTTAAGTCTAAAATGGAGAAGGAAGGCACCGAATGAAGCAAGAATGATAAATGAAAAGACCTTGGAATGTAATAACGAGAAATCATTGATATGTGTGGTTCTGCTATTCAAGGAACCATTTGCGGGAGGATTCATCGGTACGGGCAATGAATCCAGATCACCTACAACCCAAATCCCAATTTTGACTATCAAAATGGATAAAAGAATATCTTGAAAAATAATAAAAAATTTCTGAGCAGTCAAGCAAACATTTGAGAAAAATTTTTGTTGAATTGGTTAATGATGCGATTGAGCTTATTAGATAATGTTGGGAAAAAAAATATGTAACCCGCGGGACGAAGACAGTTTTATTATTTGCCGTTCTCCAGTGCCAATTGCATATGAAACACTCTGGTTACAAATACTCGTTTTGTGTTTGTTCTATCTAATGACTTCTTTGTTACAACAGTGTGTGTTGATCTCTGTAGATTAGATCGTAGTTTTACGTTGTCATGATGAAAGGTATGTTTATTGAACAACGTTCTTTGTAGTTGTCATGCGATTTGCTCGATGACTGCACAACACTTGCGAGATATTCCTTGCTTTTTTTGATAGTTTTCTCCTGGCTCGAAATACTTTAAAATTTTTTACCTTAACCAACAAACTCCTTGATCACCTTTCCAGAGAATTCATCCTTCATCTTTCTAAAAACCTCTTGTTAATAGTGAAGCAAAGGCGCATTCTTAGGGTAATCAGATGTGTTGTACCATCCCGCATGCACCCTTTTGCTACTTCTTATTTCCATGTCTTTATAGAGGTCTTCAGTAGGGGATTCTATAACCAAAACTACTGTATCTGTGTAAAGATCTGATCAGGATACAAGGGCCTTAAAGTAGTTGTAAAGGAAATTCTAAATCAAAGCTTTGATAATTTCTAAAACGTAAACCCAATAAAACGGGCTTATCCCAATTTTTGACTTTCTTTTTTTTCATCTTATACCAAAAAGCTGATCATGAAATCTTCTAAAGTCTGATAATTTGGTTTTTGATGTCAGCTTAATTGCGTCGTTCTCTCTGGTGACCAATTGACATCATTGCGCTTGTGTGGATTTTTCCATAGTCTTTCCGAACAAGCTGTTGTTCATCAGCTTGAAACAAGTCTTTTATGAAGATACTGTGGATTTAGTTCTATGCATCAGTGTTTCTTCAGATGTACGGGTTCTTGAACTGTTCTTGATCATAAAGCAATTATACGTTTGAACAGCTGTCAACTTCAAAACCATGTATTAAATAAAATTGCTGTAGAAGTCTGTAATGGCTGACATAATTTTTTTTGACCCGAGATTAGGCCAAGTTTAGGCGGTGGTTCTGTTCTTCGACCATCTTTAGGCTTTCTGCTGCTAAGGTTAGTCTTTATGCAGGTCATGGAGTTCCCCTTGAGGATCTTCTAAGTCAACTTCTAGAATGAAACCACGCTGTTGATCAGGCGTTAAACTGCTTCAACCACTTTAATGCTCTTTGAAAATTTTTTAAATTGTCGCCTGTTGTACATTTTAAAGTGCGTAATGGAAGTATTGCGCCATTGCCCATCCATAAAGTTGTTTGCGTCTAAATACAATGAGGATAGTTACGACCTTTTTACTTGGATCATTTCTATCTAGTATTTCTTGTTTGCTTTACAGTAATGATGCGACGCATACTAATTCTCACGCAAGCGTTTTCAATCATCTGAATCATTGGTAGGTCAGACAATAAATCAATCTGGTATTCCTGTAAACTTTAAGAAAGGCATCCCAACTCATCCCTTGGGCGCAGAAATGTAATGCGCAGGGATCCAGGCTGTAATGTTGCCTGCCGGTCTTTCTATATAATTTTCAAAAAAACGCTCTGCCAACAAACATGGATCAAACATCAAGTATGCATCATGATAGTCTTCCCATTGTTTTAACTCTAACTTTCTGCCACGCATCTTTGAGATGCTGGTAATCCGAATCACTGATTTCCTTTCTCTAAGACTAGAACAGAACGCAACTTTAGGAGGAATCAAAGGAAGTGTATCTTCGTCAAACCTGTCCCAACTGTTCTGTATTCTAAGGGTAAAGCCCTTTTAACGAGTGTTGGACGTCAAAATATTCTTCCGTTATTGGGCGGATTTTAAGGACATAGAGCCAGCACTCTAATGATCCCATCAGGTGTTGCATAGAGTATAAAAAGACATGTTATTTAAGTGAAACACATGTACTATTTCTGAATGACTGTCGCAATGCATGTTACCATGAAGGCGTCGGTTACTGCTTCCATTATAAGGTGCGAGTGTAACCTCGAAGTTGTGAAAGCAATATAGGCAGCTTCCATGTCTAGTTCAAACTTTAGATGAAGATTGCATTTACTATGTTGCTGCTCCTCTGAACTTTTCCACTAATGTGATCATGGTTCTCTTACTGTCGGATGGCCTCCTCACTGTTTGACATTTGTTCTAACCACAAATCCAACAATGTTGTGGTCGGATTTTATATGTTGTTGGTTTCTGCGGGCGTTCTTTTATGATTTCAGATAAGTTTAGATTATTTAGAACCAGTCATTACGCACTTTCTGCTATGCGTTCTTTTTCCTAAGGGCGGGGTCGGAGCGAAGGGTATTCTGCGCTTCTGATCCTATATAACAATTCTTGTTGATGCTGAAAGGACGCCATCCGGAACCTGACAACAATGAAAGCCCAAATGCCCCCCCCCCCCCCCCCCCCCCCCCCCCCCTCCAACAAATCTGATGGATTACTCACAAAGGGATGTTTAGAAGTTTCTGTGGGCCGGCCCTTCATAAGGAACAATAAGTGATTCAAGTATGCGTAAACTACGTTTGGAGCATTTTGCAGCGTTTTCCATTTATTAAAACTAACTTTACTGCCCCTTCACTCGTATAATTAGTTCTGTATTACAGTCTACAGACTTTTTACAATGTTTTTTATGTTCAAGCACGGCTGGAAAGGATGGCATTGTGTGAAAATTTTCTACAGAATTCTTGTTTGCCATGATTGTTTGTTGTAGGCCGACATTAGTCTACCATTGTTCGTTATTTTAATGTGTAATGTGGTATGCCCTGCTGTGAAAACATTAGGAGTAAGTCAACATGGCTTTGTCTGGATCACCATTGTTTGGGCTGTCTTTAGACACTCTAATAGGCAATCAAATTTGTTTTCTCAGGACCATGTGTATACATTAACAGTTATTGGTTTGTTTTGTTCTTCAATACTGATCAATTTTCCTCGTAACAGGAAAGGATATTCCACTAAAGTTAAGATCATTGGATGTAAGGCTGATAGTTAGTTACTTTCTCTGCGTTTTTGCGGACGTAATGAAGCCTTGCAAAGGAACACACCCATAAACATTTGTTGTCTGATTTCTTTTTGTTTTAGAACTGCTCGTTTTGCTACTAATGGGGAGGTTGTGGAAAGTAAGAATTGCCAACAATCGGCTCATACTTTGCCTGTTTTAATTGATCTCGAAGACTTCGCCCTCTGACCAACCGAGCCTCTCATTTGGCTTACTTCGCGGCCACATCAATCTGTGTAAGCACAGTTCGTCTGCCCAAAACCGGGTGTTTTAAGTCATTAAGAGAAAAGAATAACCTTGTTGTTTCGTTGAGACCCAGACTTCTAGGTTTTCTTCATTTATTGTTATATAGTCGATTAAATCAGCTAAAACATTACTTTAACTGGCGGGTCCTATTGTTAGTTTACCTGGGAACTTGAGAGAATAGCATGAACAACGCTTTGCCTGTACGTTTGCAGGTTCAAATGACTTCTAGATTTAATATCATTTAATGCTTTGACAAATGCTCTTCCTTCGAGCATTCCTTCAAACAATTCATTGGGCCTTAATATATTATTTTTCTAGCCCTTGTTGGTTGTCTTTTCTAACTCAAAATATTTATTTAAATTAAAAATAATAATTACTCAGAAATCATACAACGGTCTTTTTGTGAGGCTTGGGACTCATAATACGAAAGTATAAATAAACACCCTTTGGCGGTTGTTAATGTGATGCTGTTTAGAACAGAGTTTAATGTTTCGTTTTACTTGTTTTAAACATTCCTTTTTATCGGCTCAGTGTCTGGCTGATTGTAGAAAAAACTTGTCTTGCCTTTTCTTTGAAGATCAAACATTTGTCTTTTATTAGTCATCAAAATCGCCTGGTAAACGATCTAAATTCTTCATCCGTGATGTTTGAGTAACTAGTGCTTTATTTATTGTCAGGTTGACGAACCTAAGTTAGCTGTTATTAGTGATACCATAGCTGTGTGCTTTGGAAGTTTAGTTTTTAATTTTTTGCTAGCAGGCCCTACAGCTAATGAACACAGGCAAGAGCTAAGACAAACCGCTAGAGGTAAAGCTGCGGGTGGCCATGCCTGTGGCTAAGAGACAACCTCGTTCCTGATGATAAGAGCACTTATAGTCGATGCTGCAGTATTTAACATAGGATAACAGCATTTATGGCAGCAGAATACCTTCGTTTGGCTTTGCTGTATTTGAAAGGTCTTGCTTCTAGAGTACTTGCTGCATTTGTGTAATGTTGGTTAATCTGAAGGTTGTATTATGTCGGGGGTTTCTATAGCAGCAGAAAATTGCCTACAGTCTCTTGACACTTTAGGTACTCTCGGATAATGGCTGAACCAGAATGCTTTTTCTAAAATAAAAAAAATAATTTAGTAATGTATATTTTCTAATCTGTTTTCTGAAGATATTAGCTGCGCCATCATATATTAAAACCAATACTCCTTAAGTGGTTTATCGGGCCTCTTTCTTCTTTATCAATTTGAGTTTATTTGTCTCTAACAGTTCTCCGCTTCCATGTAACTGATTATCCTCGTTGACCTTAGTAGGTCAATCCATAAATCGTATTTTGTTGTTAAAATAATGATCAAGTCTAACACTGTGAAGATGTGATTCTTGACACGAGGTCAACTGTAGGATTTTCTACACTCACGCCTCAATCGTTTTCTTTTTCATCAATTGCTGATAAGGTTTAAGCCCGCTTGCGTAGATTTGGTTAGGACTACCCTCGAATTGTACATTGCAATTTCGTTTATTTTAGGATTAACAAATTTTAAGTTGTCTTTTGAATGGTTCTTATTTTCACACAGCAATAAAATACCTTTAAGCTCGATCTTGTGTGGCACTAAAACTAAAATTCCATCTTGTGTCTGCTGCTTTTAGGTATTTAGTATGATGATCATTCTTTCGTAATATATGCTAATTTTGACTGATAGTTTGCTGGATCAACCTCGCTAAGTCAGGGGTGTGTAACAACGTCAATCTCTAACGAGATGTCTGAAAATGCTGTACTTTGCTCCAGGTAGTCTTCAGTATAATAACATATTTGTGGCATTAAAAGTTTAGTTCATATGACAATCCTGTCTTTAATGCTCCTTGAAAGTTGGGGCATGCGCTTTTAACAACTCAAAATCTAGGGGTAGGATAAAAGCGCTTTCCTACGCATAACTTACAGCTGCAAACCTTTTGCGTTTTAGCGTCTGCGTCGCCCTATTATATGTTTAGTGCTTCTTCATTTTCGGATTCCTTGAAAACGAAGTTTTCAGCCTTTCATTCCGGTTAGCCATTAGTATTCTAGTTTTGGTTAAAAATATGTCTGCATTATGTGAAGTAAATATTTCTTTTGCCCCTCAGTTTTTATAGAAATTTCTTAACGATATGCCCGCCCCAGATTCTGTACAACCGTTTCCTGTGTGGGTCTGTTTCTGATGCGAGTTCTCTTTTGAAGTAAGACGTGCAGAGCCTGGCACAATCACTTCATCCGCTCCTAGGTCTGGAAATTTGACAGTAGAATTTGATCCGCATCAATATAGATGGATTTTTTGGGAACAGTAAAATTCCGCTTATTTCCCTTCATCCCAAAAGGGGCTCTTTCAGTCTTCTATGCGGGTCAAGAATCGAGCCATATGCATGTGACATTTTTTTATAAAACAAAATAAAAAGTTAATTATTTAAAACATGGCGGGCATTAAAAAAAATGAAGATTATGATTTTAATCCTGGAGACGACATGAGTGATTCCCCTTGGAGCAGCATCGCTCAACGCTCTCAGTACATGATGAATTATTAGAAGCGCGGAAAAGGCGTGAATTAACAGAAAGTAAGGTCAGATCATTATACCAAAGTTTAGGACTAAACCTCCCGAAACTATATACCCTGATATTTTTAACTAAAAGATAACCATTTGTATGTGAAAAACGATAAAGGAGAACGGGTTCCGCTTACGCATAAACGAACCCATCAAGGTTTGTAGGGGCAGATACAATTTGACAAAGGGTCAGTGCAGCGAGCCCAAATCGCCTTGGGTTTACTAAACCAAAATTAATGTGGAGGCAGTTGCTAAACTTTAAAACATACAACAAGAACTCCCAACAGATAAACCCAAAAGCAAAACTGGAACTTGAAGATTTAAAGTCAAGCAGCGGGCGAAATAAAACAAGCAATAAGAACAGAAACCACTGAAGAAGCAGCATTAAAAACAATGCGCGATCCACCGCTACCTATGAGAGAATTATGCCCTTGATCGTCTTTAAGAACCTCAAAGGGGAATTAACAAACAATTTAGCAAAACTGGGTGAACTAGATGAGCATAAAAAAGAGAAAAAGAAAAACTCTTGAGGCTGGACGACGCCAACTTAGACGTGATATTAAAGAAAGAATAAAACAAAGACTAAAAGATCTTGAAAAAAGAAAACAGCAAGACTAGAAGTGACAACTACTAACCGAGACCAATTACGAACTCAAGTGAACAGAATAAGAGAAACTATCGAAAATTTTTTTATATGAAGACCGACGCAAACAAACGAATAAGAAAAAATTTTTAGAGACAAGGCGTCACATTACGTTTAAAAACTCCTTTAAAATTTCCCAATTTAAGGGTACCGGGGGGTTGGGCTTTTAACGGGCCGGGGTGTCAAACCCCATGCCTCCGCCTCCTCGCCCCCAAACGCCGCCTGAAAAAATAAAGGGGGAAAAAAAAACAACGGGGAGATCTTGGGGGTTTTTTAAAAAAAAATAGCCGGAAAAAGCAATAATTTTTTTCCGGGTTTTGGGGAGTTTTCCTTTTAGCGGGCTTTTGTCTCCTGCAAGCAAAAATTTGGGCCTTTAAATGGTTTGGCATTTTGACATTAGTTCTCTTAATTTTGGGGTTCCCTTTTTTATAAAAAAAAGAAGGATAACCTGGGCATTTAATCCAACAACAAGTGCCCTTTTTCATATTAAAGTCACCGCAAAAATTCCACTTTCCCCAGTTTTGGGGCCTTTGGGGCCAGGGGTTTGGATAAACTTAATTTTGGGGGGTCAGGGGGGGGGATTTTTTGAAATTATTGCGGGCTCAAATTTAGTCATTTTTTCCGCCCTTTCCTGTTCCTTTTCCTCCCCACAAAAATTTAATTATTTAGTTTATTATTGTACCTATTGGAAAAAAAAGGGTTCAAAGGAAAGCATATAAAACCCATGCCAACAGAAAGCCCTACTTTCGATCTTGCGTATTGAAAAACTTTTGGGGGTAACTTTTTAAACCTTAAAGGGAAAATCAACTTTTAAAAAATGGCTCCTCTAAATTTAAACTGTTTTTGTGCGCAAAGCCATAAAGGACCGGGTTACCCTCGATCTTGTTTTGGCTTGCGAACTTACAAACACCAAACTTAAGTAGGGAAATAAGTCGTTTTTTCTTTTCTATTCCTGTTTTTAGTTAGACCCTTAGAATTCCCAAAAATAAAGTTGCCCCTTCCCTGTTTTATGCTTTTTGCTCGGGGGAACCCCAAGATAAACCACTGTGCCTGTAAGAAAGATGGAAAGGGAAGGAATTCCATCATAGTTTATTTCGTGCCCCCCAAAAAAAAGGGTGAAAAACCCAAATATTAAGATCCGATTTTTTGGTCTAAAGTCTGTTTTAAAGCTTAAAATTTTGAATTTTTTTACAGATCCTTTAAAAAAAGCCTTCATGGGGTTTCTGTTGCAAAAAATGGTTTAAAGGGTTTGCTTTGGGGAAAAGGTGCTTGCATTTCGGGCCCAAAAATACGCCTAAGGGAAATAAAAAATAAAATTCTTACACTGACCCACCAAAGTCAGGATGATTTAAATAACACATACGAAACTCCACACCCATTTTATCACAAAACCACAAAGTTTAACTTTTTCTGAAAAAACTGCATGGGTTTGAAACCACACTTTCGCTGAATTTTTTTTTAAAGGGGGGGTTAAGATTTTGGGTTAATGGAGACTTAAACCTTTATTTAAAGGGTTTTCAGACGGGGGTCCAGAAATTCAAGTACATTTTTTATTTTGTAAGATTTATGGGGCCCAACAAATATTTGCATCATAATTGAATGCCCTCATTTTTTTCTTTTAAAAAAAGTGGGGTAAAAATTTAAAACCCCAAGACCACCTTTTTTTTTTAGAACTTTGCAAAAAAAAACAATTGGGGAACCAAAATGGTCGCACTCCATGAAATTTTTTACAAATTGTATTGGTTTAATATAATGAATCAAAGAAAATAAAAATTTTTAAAAAATTTAACAAATCGGGGCCCAAAAATTACCATTTAACCCAATACCTAAAGGGTTATTAGGGGTTTTGCTCACAAAAAGAACAATGAAAAAATTCAAACATTACCCCCTAAAACTTAACAAGGGAAAATTTCAAAAACAATTTAACTTTCAAGCCTGAAGAAGAAGCGGGTTACTTTTTTGATAAAGACTACTAAAATGTTAGTTTTCAGCTGACAATCATAATTTAGATTACCCCCAAAAAAAAACTCCCTTATAGGAGAAAGCCGCCAATCTTGCATTCCATTCATTACCATGCCCATTTAATGAGCGACACTGATAAAACTTATTATGGAAGCCCTCAACTTTTAAAAAGGGCCTTTTCCATCGGGAAAACGCATAATGCGATTATGAAATTATAAAATTTCCCCCTAATTTACATTTAAAAAAAGGATTAGTTTTTGGGGGGGTAAATCCTTTAATATAAAAATCACAACAAAAGGGAAAAACATAAAATGTATAACCTCACTTTGTTTTGGAAAAAATAATTAGTTTTATAAAACATGTCGCGTGGCCCAAAAACCCGGGGAATTTACTTTTTAGCACCTTTAAGGTTTAAAACCTTAGAAAAAAGACCTTGCGAGTTGGGGACTTGAACAGAACGGGGGAGATGGGCGTTTTGTAGGGTTTTGAGTACACAAAAGAGGGTATTAAAAACGCAAAGAGTTAGCAACAACAAAAATTTTCCTAAACTAAACAACCCCAAATGTAGAACAAATAATCCCGGGCCATAGGAATATAAATATTCGAAAACCTACAGCAAAGGGCACTTAAACCCAAAATTTTGAAAGGGGAAAAAAAATTTGAATTCATAAACCCTTTTACTTTTTTTAAGGGCCTCAAAAAAGTTTCAGAAAAGCATTAAACTCGGCCCTTTACATTAAGTCTTATCCCGGGACAAAATTAGCAAAAATTTTTGAAATAACGCCGTAGGGGAAAAAACAACATCCACCACAGAAGAGAAACGGTTTAAAAAAAGCTTCTAAAAAATAACAGTTTTTTTCCCAAGCAAAAATTTGGGGAAAACCCCTTTCACAATGAATTTAAAAATTTCTTTTCATTAAGTTTGGAGAGGGAGGGGTTGGGGGCGTTAGTACATACTTATAAAAGGAATTAAATTAGTTTGGCAAAACTTAAACGAAAAACCATTTTAAATTTTCCCATAGCCCGTTCTTAACAAGGGTGGGGTTTTTAAAACCATAAAAACAACAAAAAAATCGATGTTGATTTTAAATGAAACAATCTTACAGAACTAAAGGGATTAATTTACACATTTAGCCTCATGGGGATTTTTTTAACTGAACGGGTTTTAAAAACAGAAAGAAAGATAAAAATAAAACGGGTTTTAAGTTTTAAATCCTGTATAAAACTAGGGAAAAAGTTTAAACTTTATACAAAACTCCTCATTGTTAAATTATTTGTACAAACTGGTTGTGAAAAACAATTTTTTGCCCCGCCCCAAATTACAAACATTTTTTTCCGTTAATTTTGTTATTTTGGGAAATTTTTTCTGCCAAAATTCTTGAATGAAAAAAAGAAAAACATGATAAAAGGGGTTTTAAAAAGGGACAGAAAATAAATATATTTATTTTAACCTACAATAAATTTGGTAGTTTTAAAATACTTTTATAGAGCTTTTTAAAGGGAACGAAAACCCTAATTATTATAAGACTGTTCGCAAAAAAAGACATATTAAAAAAGAAACACTTTGTAAAAAAACTGGTTTTCCCGTGGAAAAAAGCGGAAAATAAGGTCTGGATTTTATTCAAAAAAATAACTCATTTTTTAAAAGATTTTAAGAAAAATTAAAGACTGTTTTTTTATTTCACAGAAAGACAGAAACCTTTTTGATGAATGTTTTGCGTGAAAATGATGTTATTAAAATGATCAGAAAAACCGGGTTTAAAGCAAAAACAAAAATCGGGAAAATTTGTAAATTAAAATTGAAAACAAAATAACTTACACATAGGTATTTTTGGAAAAAATCTTTATTTTTTTTTAAATTAAAAAAATTTTGGAGGGATTATCTTTTTTAATTCATTGTTAAATGTTACTTGTCAAGAACGGGAAAAATGTTTATTCTAGCTTTTACTGCCCTTTTTAAAATTGGGGATAAAAGCTAAATAAAACTTTTTCCGTTCTCTTTCAGTTTTAAATCTGAATTGCTTTTTCATGTTTTTTTGGATTTCCCAACAAAAATCTTGTTTTATGACTCCATTTCTTTTATAAAAACCAACAAAAAGGGTTAAAAATTTTATTATTTAACAATTTTTTTTTCCCGGGTTTTATTTTTATTTGAAAATTGCCCGAGGGCCCCACAAGGGAAAAATCAGCTGGTTTTCTAGTTTTTTTAAAACAACAGAATTCCCACTTAACATTTGTCCCGGAAAAAAAGTTTATATGTATAAAAGAGCGAAATGCCACAATTCATTAAATGTAAAATTTAAATTTTCCAGCTTTTTCATATTTTTTAATTAAAAATAAAAGGAAAATAAAAACCGAAAACGCTTAAAAAGTGCTTCACTCGGGGACTTTAATCAGAAATGATTTAGTACGGGAACAAAATTGTAAAATTACTTACTGCATTTTATTCCTTGTTTTCTGTTTTTTTTAAATCGATATAAAAAATGTTTAATAGTCTGAAGGGACAGCGAGCCAGACAACCTGAACCCGCAGAGAAAACAAAAATTTTTCTTTTGGGTTTTTCCGGGCCTCGCGACCCCTTTTTCTCCCCGGGACCCGGTTCCGCGGGTTTTGGGGGCCCGGGTACTTTTTTTAAAAAGGGTGGACGGGGTGTGAATGGACGGGAAAGTTCCCCTAAGTTCCATGAGTAGCGACTGCCGTAAAGGGGCAAGGGGGGGCGCACTCAGTGCCGATGTTTTCCCCGGGTTTGAGCTCCTACCAGGGGAAAAAATAAAAGAAAAAAACCTCCACCGTCCACTCTCTTCTTCCCGGGCCTGCGGGCCCCTTTGGGTTCCCTTTGCCCTTTTTTCACCATCTGCCTGCTTCACCTGCACCCCCCTTTCCCCCCCACACCACCACAACACAACATAAATTTCTTTAATAAAACGTTTCTTCGGGGGTGAATCGCCCAATGAAGAAAACTCTGTCAGTGACCAAGCTGTTCTTTCTATTTTCCTTTAAGAAGAATAACCCACACCACATCACAACCATTCAACAACTTGCAGATGCCAAATTTACAGCGAACAATCAAACCAAAAAACAAACACTTCTCAAACCCCCACAGTAGCTGTTGCTGTCAAAAAATCCCCATTTTGGACAACTAATTCAAGCCCTTTTTTAAAATTTGGGAAACTTCATTTCCAAACCACCCCCCTATTACAAAAAACATGGGCCAAAAATTTCCCCCAAAGTTGTGCATCACCTGATTCCCGCCCACTACCCATCGATTCAAACAGTTATTGAACACCTTTTACTGCCGGGGAAAAAGGGGGCTCGAAGGGAGCACTTTTAGAAGCTATAAAACCCAAAACAGTTTCAAAAGGACACGGGGCCCTTGAATATACAAAATGGGGGGGCTGGCATCCTTCAACTAAACACAAACTTCCCATTCAACCCCACACACACAACACCCCACACACACACACACAACACACAAAACACACACCACCACAACACACACAAACAACACATCTCCTTCCTTTTTTAAGCCCTCTTTCCCGAAACCACCCTTCCCCCCAAGGTTCGCTGTAAAATTAGCCAAATCCCCCGAGGTTTACCTTATGCCTTTCCAAAAAATCAATTTTATCCTCTAATAGACTTAAACACTTGATTCTATGGCAGCAACTTACCACCACACTTTTTCCCCCACCATCCCTTAGAGAGGAACCACCCAAATTTAGGCATGTCAGGGCTTTAAAAAAAACAAACACACCTGCCTTAACAAAAAACTTTTTAAGATAAAAATTATGCACAATTAACGAAACACAAAACTTTTACCCTCCTTTTTCCATGTTGGGAAAATCATCGTTTGATTAATTCAAAAAAAGCAATTGGAGCCCATGAAAACCCTTTCTCCCGTCACCAAAAAGCAGAAAAGGAAAGTGATAAGGAATTTTTCCCATTCAGCAGGCCATGCAAAGCCGTCCCATGGAAAAAGCCAGAGGAAACGCTATAGAGGAAGACAAAGGGAAAAGGTGGGGGGAAAAATATCCATAGTGGACTGGAAAAAGAGCCTAGCAGAAGCGATTTTTTTGGAGGAAAGGGAAAATGGAAAGGGGAGTGGTGGCCAGATCACCAGGGGGGCATTAAAAACAAAAGTCGGTGTAAAGGGATAGGTGAAAGGGGAAGGAATGTTCCCTTTAAAAATTTGGTGGACTGCAAAAATTTTTTAAGGGGATTGGCTTCATCCCCACCACCACCACCCCCCCCCACACCCCACCCCCCCCACCCCTCCAAAAAGAAAAAAAGATAAGGGCCAAATTTTAAAATCCCTCTCCGAGGACCTTTAAAACCATACGAAATAAATGATAAATGTTTTTCAAACTCACACAAGCAACATAGGCACCATCACAGTTTTTTGACCCTTTTCAGGGCCGGGCTTTTCCTTTGGGACCAGAAGAGTCTCTTTTCCACAAAAACAATGGGCAGGGGAAAAAAAAAACCCTAGGGCCCCTCCTCACGCAGCAAAAAGTTCAAACAGTTCAACCCTTCCTACTGACGGAAAGGGAAAAAATTTTTTCTCAAATTAGGGGAAAAATCTGACTTTAAAAAAAAAGTTTTTTTTTAAAAGCAGAAAGTAACCATCTTTTCTCTGTGCATATTTTTTCACTTCCCACAAATGGCAACCCGACTTCCCCCGAAAAGTTGTGATAGATGTGACTTTTATGGGCCCCAAATCACCGGGTTCTCAAAATCCCCTTTCATACTCAGAATCCACTCAAGAAAAAACAATGTTTGGGAAAAAATTTTCCCAAACGGTTTTGGGCCCATCTTTTAAAAAAAACCGACATGTGTGTTTCACCATATCCCAACTACCCGCCATCAGCACACCCCACCCACACCCATTCCCCGGTACAACGCATGCTTTCCCTTGATCATGAAAACTGACTGCAAACCCAAAACTAACGGGAAACAGTTTTTTAACAATTTTTGCTATCGTTTGCCCCCCATGTTTTTTTCATTCTTTAAACCTTTTTGCAAGGTTTTAAGAAAGCAGTGGTTGGGTGAAAACCATGTAAGATTAAAAAAAGAAGACTCAAATTTACATGACCCGTGATGAAACACTATCCCCCATCACACACAAAAGATTTCAATGCATACCTCGCGAAATACAGTCTTTTTCCAAACTTTTACTTATGTATTATCATCAGAATTTCCAGTTTCACCAGAAAACATTTCCCAAAAAAGGGAGTGGGTGACTCATTTTGGCTTTACGTTTTTTAAAATGCCTTTTTTGGTAAAAAATGCCGCTCAAAAAACTTTTCAGGAAATCAAAGGATGGAATTCTGCAAGGGGTAATCGTTTTTTGTTTAACTGGAGGGTATTGGGGGAAACCTTGAAACCTCCAAAAACCCCATATTGAAGGGTTTTGACTTTTGGGTTTTGGTCTAAAAACTTTCTCATACTTGCCTTTTAAGGGGTACGCGGAAGGAAACTGCCAGTTATTTTCTTAATTCGTTTTAAAACCCGGAAAAGGGTCGGGTTCAAAACCCCCCTTCTCAACTACTGCATACAGGGGGCCCGGTGATTTTCCCTTTCCCCCACCCTATGCAGACAAACTGATTCCAAACCCTTCAGGACTTTACAAGAACTTAAAAAGAACTAGCTTTTTCCACCCCCCAACGATCATGGTTCCCAACTCCCTATGTACCTCGAAATCTGCAGTTCACTGAAAATTTAAAGTTTGCATTGATTTCCCAAAAAATTTACACAAACTACAACCTTTGTCGGGACTGTTCAAAAGGGATAAGTACAAATTTCCTAGGGGGAATGGAACTGTTGGGGGCCCCTCACATACTTTTGAAAAATTTGGGCAAAACTTATCATGACAAATTTTTTTTGGGTTTAGAAAAAAATTTAAAAAAAGCATAAAAAGGAAATTTTACCACTTGTTAGAGAGGGTTTGGGTTTTCCTGCCTCACACACAAACGGGAAACAGGGGAAAATATGGGTGCACCCAAAAATCAAATTTTTTTGATGGTAATGGGATCTCTAGATTTACAAGTACGAGGACTAAAAAATAAAAAACCACTAAATCGTAGGTTTATTTGGAGTAGATCATGTCCCTTTTAAAATGAGAAGATTTTGGTTTTTTTAATTTTTTTTTCAGGCCCCCCAAACCAAATGTGCCCCCCAACACCAAAATTTCATTGTTTTTTGACATGAAGCTTTTTAATACGGGTGTCTTTTTAATTTACAATAAACAAAAAACAAGTAGGGGAAGTCCTTGGGCCCCCTAAAAAACCCAACACAGAGCAACTTTTATTCAAACGGAAAAAGCCTTTTAAACTTGAATAAAGTCCCGACAAATACAACGACAACAATCTAACCCGTGGGGAAAAAAAAAGGGGTTTGGCCCCACAACCCCCCCTGTCATCAAGAAAGACTTGGCCCAAATTTGTTCTTAAGGCGGGGGGGGGGGGGGGGGGGTTTTTAGGAAAAAAAAAGTAAAAAAAAATTTAAAAAAACATATTATGGAAATAAAAAAACCTCACTGGGTTCATGAGGGGCCCCCCCCTAATCTCTCTTAAAGGGAGATCATTTTTATGAAAATTTCCCTTCGCTTGCTTTCTTTGGGGGCTGTTGGGTTCTTTTTTTAACCCCTTGGGGGTGAAAAACCACATAAATTTTGGGGCTGTGGTGTGTCTTTTAATTTACGCCAAAGGGGCACAGCCCCCAAACCCCCATTTTCCCTTTTGATCCAATCCAGCATGAGAAAACCTAGAAAAAGGGATCTAATAACAGAAAAAGGTCTTTTTGGAAAAAATAAATTTGAAAATGGGGCTAAACCCCAGACAGTGAGAACAAATGGTCTTAGTTGATAACATTGCGGAACCAAATGGTCGCACTCCATGAAATTTTTTACAAAGTTGTATGGTTTAATATAAGTGAATCAAAGAAGAATAATAAGATTCAAAAAGTTAACAAATCAGGGACCAAAATTAGCCAGTTAACA
The DNA here is from genome assembly GCA_018398815.1 of Conus ventricosus. NCBI lineage: Eukaryota > Metazoa > Mollusca > Gastropoda > Neogastropoda > Conidae > Conus > Conus ventricosus. The sequence goes on along the minus strand of CM031597.1, from coordinate 51,784,089 downwards.
ATACCTGATGGTTTATTACGGTTTTGCTCACTAAAAGAAGCAATGAGTAACTTCGACATTACTCTCAACTTAACAATGCAAATCTAAAAACAATGTTAACATTCAAGCCTGAAGAAGAAGCAGGTTACTATTTTGATAAAGAGCTAGCTAAAATGTTAGGCTTTGCAGCTGACAATCATAGATTTAGAGTTACACCAAACAAAACTACTTATGAGGAGGAAAGTCCGCTCAATCTTGCATTACATTCATTACTCTATGTTCATTTAGATGAGCTGAGCACTGATGAAAACTTATGTGATGGAAGGCCCTCAACTGTTTTAAGAGCTCTTCCATCAGGAAAGCTGCATATTGCGATTATGAAATTATACAATTCCCTAATTTACAGTTTAAAAGATTAGCTTGTGGGAGGGTCAGATCCTTTAATATAAAAATCACAGACAAAACGGGGAAAGTCATAAAATGTGATAACCTGCACATTGTTTTGGAAATAAAATAATTAGTTGTACTAAAAACATGTCGCGTGGACCAGAAGAACCGGGAGTTACATTAGCACCTGTAAGGTGTATAACCTTAGAATTAAAAGACCTTGCAGACGTTGCGGACTTTGAACAGAACGGTGAGATAGGCGCTTTGTATGGTTTTGAGTACACTAAAGATGGGATTATAAACGCAAAGAGGTTAGCAACAACAAAAAGTTTCCTAAACTAGAACAACTACGCAATGTAGAAGCAATAATGCTGGCCAGTATGAATATAAAGTAGTTCGAAAACCTGACAGCAAATGGCACTTAGAACCATATTGAGAATGGGAAATAAAATTTGAATTCATAAGCCCATTTACATTTTTTAGCCGTCAAAAAGTTTCAGAAAAGCATTCAACTCTGGCCCTTACATGTAAGTCTTATGCGGACGACAATAGTCGGAAAGAGATGAAATAACGCCGTATGGGAAAAAACAGTACATCCTCCACAGAAGAGAAACGGTTTTAAAGAAAGCTTTCACAAAATTACAGTTCTTTCCAAGCAGAAAATTAGGAGACACGTTCACAATGATATTTGAAATTTCTGTCTTTAAAGATGTGGAGAGGGATGGGGTTGTGGGCGTTAGTGACATACTTATAAAAGGAATTAATATTAGCTGGCAAAACTTAGACGTTAAACATCTTAAAGTTACCATAGTCGTTCTTCACAATGGTGAGGATATTAAGACCATAACAACAAGCAACAAAATCGATGTTGACTTAAATAGAACAATCTTACAGAACTGAATTGGATTAATGTACACATTTAGGCCTCATAGGATTTTATTATAACTGAACAGGTTTAAACAGAAAGTATGATAAAAATAATAACTGGATTAGATTAAATCCTGTTATAAAACTATGGAGCAGTTAAACTTTATGACAAAAACTCCTCATTGTTCATTGATTTGTGGACAAACTGGTTTGTGGAAAAACAATATTTGTCCTCGACCTATTACAAACAGTTTATCGCTATAATTTTGATTATATTGTAATTTTCTGTCCAATTCTTGAATGGAACAAAGCATATCATGATAGAAGGTTTATATGGACAGATGATGACATATATTTAGTTGATCCTAGCAATAAACTGAGTGAGTGTTTAGAATACTTTTATAGAGCGTTTAAAGGAACGCAAACACTATTTATTATAGATGACTGTTCGGCAGAAAGAGACATAGTTAAAAAGAGAAACACTTTGTCAAAACTGGCTTTCAGTGGAAGACATGCTGGAATAAGTGTCTGGATTTTATGTCAGAAATATAACTCAGTTTTAAAAGACTTTAGAGAACAGTTAAAGACTGTAGTTTTATTTCACATGAAAGACAGAAACTCATTTGATGAATGTTTGCGTGAAAATGATGTTATTGAAAATGATCAGGAAAAACGCAGGATTAAGCAAAAACTAAAATCTGAAAAGTTTAGTAAATTAGTATTGAAAACGGATAATCTTACACAGTATGTATGTTTGTAAAAATCGTTATTTTTTGGTTTATTAAAAAAATGTGTGATGGATTATCATTTTTAATTCATTGTTAAAGTGTTACTTGTCAGAGAACAGGAAAATGTTTATTCTAGCTTTTACTGCCCGAAATTTATTGAGGGCAGTAAAAGCTAGAATGAACATTTTCCTGTTCTCTGTCGGAGTTTTGATCTGAATTGTCGTTTCATGAAATTTGGACTTCCCGATCGAAATCTTGCTTATGACTCCATTTCTGTTATGAATACAACTGAAAAGGTGTAGAATTTATTATTTAACAGACCGTTTCAACAGAGTATTTTTCAGTTGAAAATTGTGCGCCGACGGCCCGACGAAGTGAAAAGTCAGCTGTGTTTTCTAGTAATTTTTAACAACAGAATTCTCCACTTAGACACTGTCTCGGAAAATGAAGTTTATATGTATGAAAAGAGCGAAATGCCAGCTATTCATTCATTGTAAAATTATTTCACGCTCTTCAGTATCTTTTATTGAAATAGAGGAAAATATGACGCAAACGCGTTAAAAGTGGCTTCACTCTGGGACATTAATCAGCAATGATTTAGTACAGGAACAAAATTGTCAAATGTGACTTACTGCATTTTATTCCTTGTGTTCTGAGGTTTTCATCGATAGTAAATATGTGTTAATAGTCTGAACGGACAGCGAGCCAGACAACACTGAAGCCGCGAGAGAAAACACAAATTTCTGTTGGTTCCGGCCTCGCGAGGCCCGTTTCGTCTCTGACACCGTGTCGCTGGCTTTGCGGTCCGGTACGTTGTTATAAAGTGGAGCGTGGTGTGAGAATGGAGCAGAGAGTTCCCCTAGAGTTCCATGATGTGAGCGACTGGCGTGAGAGGCAGAGGGAGGGCGCACTCAGTGCGCTGAGTGTGTTCCTGGTTTGAGCTCCTAGCCATGGGAGAGAAATAAAAGAAGAAAAACTCCACGTCGTCCACTGCGTCTTCTTGACCGGCTGCTGTCCCTTGGTTCCTGCACTTCTCACCATCTGCCTGTCTTCACCTGCACACCCCTTACCCCTCCACACCATCACAACAACAACAATGAATCTTTAATCAAACGTTTCTTCATTGGTGAATCTGACATGAGGAGAGACTCTGTCAGTGACCAAGCTGTTCTTTCTATTTTCTTCAAGAAGAATAAGCTACGACCACAGGTCACAAGCCATTCATCAACTTGCAGATGCCATTCAACAGCGAACACTCAAACAAACACAAACAGCTTCTCTACCCCGCACAGTAGCTGTTGCTGTCAAAGATCCACCATTCTGGACAACTAATGTCAATGCATTTTTTAACATTTGGAAGCTTCATTTGCCATCCAGCCACCTCCTATTACAAAAGACATGGCCAAATTCCATAATGTTGTGCATCACCTGGATTCAGCTACTACCCATCGTATTCAAGCAGTTATTGAACACCTTTCAGCTGCAGGGAAATATGAGGCTCTGAAGGCAGCACTTTTAGATGCATATGAAGCAACACAGTTTCAAAAGGACACTGCGCAGTTGAATATACGATATGGGGGACTGGCATCCTTCAGAACTACACTACAGTACATGCGATTCAGACACACACACACACACACACACACACACACACACACACACACACACACACACACACACACACACACACACACAACACACATCTCCGTCTCTTTTTCAAGCCCTCTTTCTGAACCAGCTTCCTCCAGAGGTTCGCTGTATATTGATCCAGATCCCTGAGGTTGACCTTGATGCTCTTGCAAAGATGGCAGATCTTATCCTCTAAGTAGACTTGCCAGCACTTGATTCTATGGCAGCAACTTACCACCACACTTTTCCTGCACCAGTCATTAGAGAGGAACCACAAATTCAGGCATGTCAGGACATAAACTATCAGAACACAGCTGCTGCCTTAGACAGACGTTTCAAGAGTAATAAGTGATGCACAATTAACGAAACACAGACTTCTACTCCTCCTTTTGCCATGTGTGAATATCATCGTAGATTAATTCAACAAGCAATTGGAGCCCATGAAGACTTACTCACAGTCACCAAGAAGCAGAAAATGAAGTGATACGGAATTATGTCCCATTCAGCAGGCCATGCAAAGACAGTCCTGCATGGAACAGCCAGAGGAAGCTGCTATAGAGGAAGACAAAGGAAGAGGTGGGAGGACAATATCCATGAGTGGACTGGAATGAGCCTAGCAGAATCTAGCGAGTGGTGGAGGACAGGGACGATGGAGGAGAGTGGTGGCCAGATCACCAGGGGTGCATTAATGACAACAGTCGGTGTAAAGGGATAGGTGAAGGTGAAGGAATGTCATTTAAAGTTTGGTGCTACTGCTAAATGTTGTGAGGGCATGGCTTCATCACACCACCACCACCACCCCCACGACCCCACCCCCACCACCCCTCCAAAAAGAAAAGAAGATAAGGACAGATTTGAAAATACATCTCCGAGGACCTTTACAGCCAGTACAGATACTACTGATAAATGTTCTTCAAACTCACACAAGCAACATAGGCACCATCACAGTTGCTGATCTCCTGTCAGGCCGGTCTTTCCTTGGCACCAGAAGAGTCTCTTTTTCCAGCAAATCTAATGGATCAGGGAAAAAATACCGTAGGCCCATCCTCATCGCAGCAAACAGTTCAAACAGTTCAACCATTCCTACTGACGGAAAGCAAAACATTCTTCTCAAATTAGGCGAAGAATCTGACTTTAAACAAAAGTTTTTGATAGCAGATGTAACTCAGTCTGTTCTCTGTGCATATTTCTTCACTTCCCATCAAATGGCAACAGACTTCACCGACAGTTGATGATAGATGTGTACTTCATGCACAACTCACTCGTTCTCAGATCCCATGCATACTCAGAATCCACTCAAGATATGAAGCAATGGTGGAAGAATTTCCAATGCTGTTGGTCCCATCTTTCAAAGAAAACAGACATGGTGTGTTTCACCATATCCCAACTACTGCCATCAGCACACCCCACCCACACCCATCCCTGGTACATGCGCATGCTTGTCGCCTTGATCATGAGAAACTGACTGCAACCAAAGCTGAACTGAATCAGTTGGAACAATTCGCTATCGTTTGCCGCTCATGTTCTTCATGGTCTTCACCTTTGTGCAAGGTTGAAGAAAGCAGTGGTGGCTGAAAACCATGTAGAGATTAATGAAGACTCATTGACATGACCAGTGATGATCACTATCCCCTATCACACACACAAGATTTCAATGCATATCCTCGCGGAAATACAGTCTTTTCCAAAACTTGACTTGGATGTGATTATCATCAGATGCCAGTTGCACCAGAAGACATTCCCAAAACTGCAGTGATGACTCATTTTGGCTTTACAAGTTTTTAAAAGTGCCTTTTGGCTTGAAAAATGCAGCTCAAGCTTTTCAGTGACTCATGGATGGAATTCTGCAAGGAGTAGATCGTTGTTTTGTTTACCTGGATGATATTGGGGGAGCCTTGAAACCTCAACCGCATATTGAGTTCTGAGCTTTGGGTTTCGGTCTGAAAGCTGTTCTCATGACTTGCCTTGATGGGCTACGCTGGAAGGACGAACTGCCAGTTATGTTACTTGGAATTCGTTCAACCTGGAAAGAGGATCTGGATGCAACTCCAGCTCTTCTCATCTACTGCATACAGGGTGCCTGGTGATTTCCTTCCTCCACCATATGCAGACAAACTGATTCCTACCAGTTCAGGAGCTTCACAAGAACTTACAGAAGCTAGCTCTTCCACCTCCAACTGATCATGGTTCACCAACTCCCTATGTACCTCGAAATCTGCAGTTCACTGACAAGTTTATGTTTGCATTGATTCCCAGAGAGATTCACACAGTACTACAAGGCCTTTGTCTGCACTGTTCAAATGGGGGATAAGTACAAATTTCCTAGGGTGGAATGGAACTGTGGTGGCCATCACATATCTTTTGAAACTTCGGGTCAGAAACTTAGTCATGAGCAAAGTTTTGGGGTTCAGAAAACAGATTTAAACAGCAGTACAAGGTGAATTTCAGCCGACTTGTTAGAGAGGGATGGTTCTCCTGCCTCAGCACACAAACTGTAAACAGGGGTAGTATGGAATGCACCCAGACAGAATCAAAGTTCTTGATGGTGAATGGGATCTACTAGAGTTTACAAGTACGAGGATCTGACAGAATAATACACCACGTAGTCGTAGTTCAGTTTGGAGTAGATCAGAGTCCTGTAAAGGTGAGAAGAGTTTGGTTTTTTTAATTTTTTATCAGCGCCCCAATCCATATGTGCCACAACTCTCAAAATGTTCATTGTTTTCTGACATGAAGCTTTTAAGTACTGGGTGTGGCTTTTGAAGTTCACAATAAACAATAAACAAGTAGGGTAAGTCTTGGTCCCATAAGAAAACCTAACACAGAGCAACTTTTATTCAAGACTGGCACAGCCTTTTAAACTTGAATAAAGTCAGACAAATACAACGACGAACAATCTAACAGTGGGGAAAAACAAGCGTTGGCCGACAACCCCTCTGTCATCACAGAAATGACTTGGCCAAGATTTGTTCTTAAGGCGGGGGGTGGGGGGGGGGGGGGTTGAGGATAAAGAAGATGTGAACATGAAATTAAGAAAACATATTATGGATATGAAAACTCTTCACTGGCTTCATGAGGGAACCATCGTAATCTCTCTTGAAGGCAGATCATTTGTATGACTACCCTTCGCTTGCTGCTTTGGGGGTGCTGTTGGATTCTTTTTTGAACCCTTGGTGGTGAGAACACCACAGTATTATGGACTGTGGTGTGTCTCTATTTGACGCCAGGAGCACAGACACAACCAGCCATGTTTCCCTTATGAGTCCAATCCAGCGGATGAGAGGCCTAGGAGCAGGCATCTGAATAACAGTAAGAGGTCTTATTGAATAATAACTTTTGAAAATGGGACTAAACACAGACAGTGAGAAAGACAAATTCCTTATTTACCAGGATAATATACAATCATTTGTGATTTTTTTTCATAAGGTCCTTGCCTGAGTAGGATCTACAATTACAAAAAAATGAAAGAAAAACATGGGCCATGCAAAGATAATGCAATGTCAAGAGAGAGAGAGAGAGAGAGAATGGGTTAAATCCCGCAACACATCAGAGGAATCACAAGGTGTGACGACTGGGGCACTTTAATCGGGGGTAGAGGAGACAGTGAGGAGGAGAAAGGGGTGGAAGAGGTGAGTACCCAAAAGGTGTGAGAGGGGTTGAGGCGGGTGCAAGTATACGTGAAAGAGGTGGAGAGGAAAAAGGGGAGGAGGTTCAGACTGAAGAAAACTGATGAGTTGTCACGGTGTGACTCCGGCTGAAGAGATTTCAAACGGTGTGTGAAAAGCGTGTCCAAAGAAGCGAAGGGTGGGGTGGGAGGGGAGGTGCGAAGGGCGAGAGGGGAAAAAAGGAGGTTAGGGGTGGGTGTAGAGACACGAATACTTGTTCGTTAACACCCATTTCCGGCTGGTCCAAAGGGAAGGCAGTGTTTATTGTTCGGATATCGAGAGAGAGAGGTTCCTTTCGGTCTTTGGCTAGCTTTGGACCCACAAGCACCACCACTTGAATCAGTGTTAGCAACCCTCACAAACACACAAAGACAGACCCCTGGGGTGAACTTTGATGAGCGAATTTGAACGAACCATTTTGAGGATCATACGTGAGGACAGGCGGGGCAGAGCTTCATCTGTGCCTGACAGCTGTGAAAGTACACACACACACACACACGCACTCACACACACACACACACACACACACACACACGCACACGCACACACACACACACACACAGAGAAGAAGAAGAAGAAACATCCCGATGGATGTGAGAAACAGAGACAGCATCTGGAGTAGGTAAAAAACTCACCCCACAAATGCTCACTTGGACATACCTGACAAAGGAGGGGTGTGGTGGGGGAGGGGGGGGGGGAGGCGGGGTTAAAAATCCCCAGTTAGAGCAGTGGGGTGAAAGCTCACAAATGAGGGGAGTAAACATGGTCAAAAGCTCACTCAGACAAAAGGGTGGGATGGGAGCTGGAGGGAGAAAAGGGGGACAGGGACAGAAGGCAGATGGGAAGGAGAGAAAGAAGGGAGGGGATGAGGATGGGGCTCAATGAAAGAGAACGGCTCCTGTTTGACGTGACTGGCAGCCTTCAAGTGGTATATTGTAAAAAAATGACCGTTGGTCGTCAGTCTGGTGGGCCAGTCACCTGTGTCGACTGTCTCCAGCCATGGACACTTTACGCCGATGTGATAAACACGTGAGACGATGGAACAGTAATCACCTAACAGACTTTGCTCTCTTTTCCACCTAGTATGATGAAAATCACCTAACAGACTTTGCTCTCTTTACCACGGTGCGATGAAAATCACCTAACAGACTTTGCTCTCTTTACCACCTATTACGATGAAATTCACCTAACAGACTTAGCTCTCTTTACCACCTAGCACGATGAAAATCACCTGACATACTTTGCTCTCTTTACCACCTAGTGCGATGAAAATCACCTGACAGACTTTGCTCTCTTCTTCACGTAGTACGATGAAAATCGCCTGACAGACTTTGCTCTCTTCTTCACGTAGTAGCCTACGATGAAAATCACCTGACAGACTTCGCTCTCTTCTTCACGTAGTACGATTAAAATCACCTGACAGACTTTGCTCTCTTCTTCACGTAGTACGATTAAAATCACCTAACAGACTTTGCTCTCTTCTTCACGTAGTACGATGAAAATCACCTGACAGACTTTGCTCTCTTCTTCACGTAGTATAATGAAAATCACCTGACAGACTTTGCTCTCTTTTCCACATAGTACAATGAGAATCACGCCAGAGGAAAACATCCCTCACGATCAAATCGCTTTTGAGTACACTTGGTGCATATACTGCCTCCCGTGCATCGTGTAAAAAAGGAAAAGTAAAAAAAAAAGAAGGAAAAAAACTGTTGACAGTTGGCAACGTATACACACACACACACACACACACACACACACACACACTTTTTGAACATATTCCCCTGTGGACAACCATCTGAAGGATATTGTTCTGTTGCGTGTGACGTTTGAGGAAGACATATTTGTGCAAAATTTACTTATCTGTTTTTTAATGTGTATATGCTGTTAAAAACCGCATAAAGTTTCACAGACTTTATATTCATCGACTGATTTCCATTTAAGATTAGAAGCCGGGCACTGCCCTGTTCAAAATCAGTCATGTTGGGGTTAATAATCGAAGACCAAGAGTTTGATCAAGGCAAAAGATTAATCAGCACTTGTCAAATTGTTTTCAACGAAACATGAAGTCATATGCAAAAAATGAAAAGCTGAATTCCCTTTCTTTCCTTCTTTGTTGTTGTTGTTGCTGTTGTTGTTGTTGTTGTTGTTGTTGTCGTTGTTGTTGTTTTGTTCTGAACAGCACAAAATTGTTAAGCCCAACTTTGCACATTATATGAAGAAGATTCCTTCAGAAAAGTCAGCCAACAGGTCTGCATGTTTGTCGAGCTCAACAGCAATCCAGACAGTGAAGTGAACCAGCCCAGTCCCTTGTATCTGATCCCTCATTCAGCTGTGACCCTAACTTCTACACAACAAGTCGACGCTGGTTGAGCACAAACGGTTCTGACTTCAAGGCAAAGCATAAACAAGAAAACAGATTTTAGGTTCAGTTGCTATAGCCTTGTAAACAATGATGGCGTTTGTTTTCCCTTTCTCAACAATATCACGTCAGAACGTTCTCCATCAAGACTGGCGGGCGTAATCGGATGCCAGTAACTAACAGAGCGACCAGCTTGTCTTGGGGGCGTTGTCCATTAGATGGTAGATGACGCTCATCATCTTGTGTTTTTTGCCGGCTGCCAGTCTTCTTGTGTCGTCTTTGGAGTAGCATCAGTCATGTAGTGAAAGATAGGTCCTCAGCCCCCACCCCCACTCTCCTGGGATGATGAACATCATCAGCCAGATCAGTTGAGGTTGGTTCCGTTGCTTTCCCTGTAGAGCTCACCTTTGACCTTGCCCCATTATTGTCCAAACGAAGTATCTTTGACCAGTAACGTCAACCAAAACCTGTTCCAGGCTCTTAAATGTACCAGCCTCCAAGGTTCCTAGCCATTGTCCTTACACATGCTGGAGGATCTGTTGTAATCATTTAGTTGAAATCTTGCTAACCACGATGTATGAACGTTCCGAACACACACACACACACACACACACACACACACACACACACACACACACACACACACACACACAAAGTGAGCGTTCGGAACACACACACACACACAACACACACACACACACACACACACACACACACACACACACACACACAAATACACGAATACACGCGCGCGCACACACACACACGCACGCACGCACGCACGCACGCACGCACGCACACACACACACACACACATACACATACACACACACACACACACACACACACACACAGTGAAAAAGAGAGGTAGAAAAATAAGGGAAGGATATCGGGTCTGCAATGAAGTCCTGGGTGCAAGAACAAGTTACTCGTATGATAGGAATTTGCTGATTTTCATGCATCTGGGTACAGTGTAAAATTTTTAAATGACATTAATCAGAACGCTGACTTGCATGTAACTTGTAAAAATCACGCACGCTGCGCCGAAATTGTGTCCTCTACACCGCCCTGGCGTCAGATAGTGTGTACGAGTTTTGTTGTTGTTGTTTTTTTTTTCCCAAATGCACCCAACACAAAAGCAGAAGAATGTGATCTTTTTCGTGAACAGTATTCAGCATCTACCGTGACAAAATGCCAGTGCTTGCACTGCTTAGGAAAGCCAACGTTTATGATCCAGAAGAATTCTGAGACTGCATATCATAGATCTGCAATGAGCCATCGGGCAGTTTCATGGTAGCGTCAACTGACAGTGGATATACAATGGGGATGACAGTCTCAAAGACTGACGCTTTAAGGATCAATTTCAAGCCACTTTCAGAACTCGGGGTGGCACCAACTACACTGAGGAGAGGCAACCTGGCATGACTGCTGCCCTCCAATGCGGCCGCCAGATTTACCGCCGTCGTTTGGGTGATCTGTTGCTACTGCTGCAGAACAGACCGGAGGAACCATTGGGAGATAGGGGATGGCCCTCAGCAGGGACACCGCATGTCACAGGCTTTTAGAACTACAGCTGTACTGCCGTCGTTCTGCAAAGCAGCCAACAGTGATTCCACGACACAGGCAGCAGCATCTAGGATGGACTCCGCAGCACCACAGCTAGACTTCATGGCGATGGAGAGGTGTCTGGTTTACTGATCAAAGTCGTTTCGGCTTCAGCCATGCTGACGGTGGCTTCAGAATGTCTTCATTATTTAAATATTTCTTTCTTTATTTATTTTCATTGCGTCTTCCATGTAGCTTCACTGGCATTGCAACCACACCGCTCATTCCAGCTCTTGCCACAATCCTGGCACCGGCAATCCACAGGGAGCGAACAGTGTCAAGTCGTCATGAGGCACCCTGCCAGAGGAGACGGTGCACTGCTGCCGAGTCACTTCGTTGTTGTTCAGTGATGCCTGGTCTGATCCAACAAACGCGAGACATCACCAACAAAGCCGCCTACTGACGATTATAATAGCTCAGTCACGGAGTCAGTGTGAGTGAGCTCTTCTTCTGGAGGGCGCCACTACGTCCATCCAACGACATTCCCCTGAATTTGCCAGTAACGGTGACCCTGACAAATCCCACAAGACGGACGTGGAGGAAAACATCTACACTGAGGTCACTATGAGAGTCAGGCTTGAAAGGCCGCTGAATCTGAAACATTTTTTTCCCCGTTTAACACTGATCAATGAGATTGAGGATGATCTGCATGACAGGGCTGTGAACTATGCTTACTTCCGTGGCACATTCCTTTGTGACCAGATCCGAGAGATACACACACTTGCAGTGTTGTCAGGAAACTGGAGCAACAGTTACAAAGACGCATGCATTGAGCTGATGAAATTGTGTACTGGTGCGATCAGCCGCATTTTAAAAAACATGTCTATAGTAGGCCTACAACCATTCAGTGTGTCGCAACATCATGACCTGTCATGGAGTTAGCTGCCTTCTCTTTCGACCAGGAGCTCGGACCCCAGATCACATGGTACTAGAGTTTGCTGACATCGACTTTTACACTTTATGTAGGCTACTCTGATTTTCTTGCAACTATAAATGAAACATATTGGAACAATGATTCGTTACACTAATTTTCATAAAAACTGACAAATATAACGGAAAGGAAAAAAAAAGGGTTAAATTTCTTGAAAATTGAGTGTGTGTGTGTGTGTGTGTGTGTGTGTGTGTGTGTGTGTGTGTGTGTGTGTGTGTGTGCAAGTGTCCGTTTTGTGTATGTGCGTTTTGTGGTGTGTGTGTGTGTGTGTGTGTGTGTGTGTGTGTGTGTGTGTGTGTGTGTGTGTGTGTTTGCGTGTGTGTGTGTGTGCTTCTGTTTTGTGTATGTGTGTGTGCGTTTTGTACATGTATGTGTGTGTGTGTGTGTGTGTGTGTGTGTGTGGTGTGTGTGTGTGTGTGTGTGTGTGTGTGTGTATTTTGTGTGTATGTGTGTGTGCGTGTGTTCATTTTGTGTATGTGCGTTTTGTGTGTGTGTGTGTGTGTGTGTGTGTGTGTGTGTGTGTGTGTGTGTGTGTGTGTGTGTGTGGGTGTGTGCATTTTGTGTGTGTGCGTGTTTTGTGTATGCGTACGCGCGCTACACTCAGTGCTCGTACTTGCTGAATGTAATACTGGTTATAAAAGTGTTTGCAACGTTCTTGTGCACTGATCAGAGTAATGAATGTGATGACGATGGTCGGGTGTTCACAGCTATTTCTCATTCTCTGGGTATAAATGTACATCGTTAAGTTCTCCATATGACAATTCAAGGTTGTTGAAGTGGTGATAACAGGCATAATGTTCACAGCTTATTTGTATATGTGTGCAACTCTTGCTTATCAGGGCGATGAACACTACAACAGTGACGATAGTAAACAAGTATTCACATTTGTGTGTGTGTCACTCTACTGGTTTAAGTGATGAAAGTTGCGATGATGCTTAATATAGTGCTGGACAAAGATTTTTCACTCATTTATCATTTATTTACTTTTGTTCACTTTGTCTCAAAAGGGTGGTGGTTGGTAGAGGGGCAATGACGAACACTTCAACAGAAAGGAATCTTCCTAGGTCTGTGTTATCAGTTCCGAGTATCAGACAACTGTACTAATGTTTCAATATCCTTTTGTAATTCCTTATACAATTTCGGAGAGTTATAAAGTTTTGTGTCATCTGCAAAAATTTTACATATGTACTCTTTAATTCTACAGGGAGATCATTTATAAACACCATGAACAATATTGGTCCCAAAATACTGCCTTGTGGTATCCCACTAACATCAGCACTACGCTTTTTTTTGTACTCCACAGAAAAATACTACAACGAACAGTGAAGACTAGATATTTAAACAATATTCCAGAACTAATTTGACAAAATTCACATTTACTAACAGAGTAACCAAATTTTGGAATGAATTAACAACTAACATCAAACGTGCACCTAGTATTAATGTATTTAAGAACCTCATAGATAAACATGAATCAATAACTAAAATAGAATATGAATTTGATGGCTAATTAGACTGAGCTAGGCTATGAATGGACCAACAGACATAAGAAATATATATATAAAAAAAAAATATATATATATATATATATATATATATATATATGTACACACACACACACACACAGAAGGGGCGTAAAAAGCCTAAATAGGCTAAGCTGTTTTGACACAACACCCCAAATCCTGATCCTGATCGTGATTACTTTCAGTGTCTCCATTGATGATATTTTCTGGCGTTTGTTGTTTGTCAATGATATTGTTCTTCTCTTAGCAAATATTGTTTAGTGCATACATGCTGGCGTCACGACACTATGCAAGTGAGGAAGTTTCAAATTGCAAAAAGTGGTGCATGTATGTGTATGCGTGGGCATGTGTGTGTGTGTGTGTGTGTGTGTGTGTGTGTGTGTGTGTGTGTGTGTGTGTGTGTGTGTGTGTGCACTAAGCATACAAATCTTGAGCTCATACCAGTATCTTTGAGAAAACATGGATGTTATTGTGTCTGTCCAACAAGCATTCAACGAAGAAAGGTGAGGAAAAATACACCATATCTGCCACACAAGAACCAAGCGACAATGAACATTTTGACTTTCATTCAAGTTTACTCACATAACAAGACTCCAACTTTTGACACTGTATCACTTTGCCCATTGTGACTTTCAAAATGCTGGACATGGAGCTGAAAACAGCGGAAGGCACGCACAACACTTGACACTAATGACAGGCTACGTCATATTACTTCTACCCCCCCCCCCCCCCCCCCCGCATGCATTGATTTCATTCAGAACTTGCCCTCATTTCACCCTCGCATTTATCTTTTTTCCCCCATTCTCCAGACTCATCATACAAGGAAACTAGACTTAAAATAATATACGAGAAACAAAATCTGTTTTAATAAATCCGACTGTCTGTGTTAGCACCAGAAATTCATCATCACAGACTCTTCAGTAATACTAATACGTTTCCCTCCTTAAAAATCACATCATCTGGCAGATTCAGTACACAGGTTTCCCTAGATTGGGTACCGCATCAATATCAATCATGACTAGCATAGGCTTTGATATCAAAACTGTTACCAGAGCAATAATGAATACCTTTATATAATCTTTTCTTGTGGTTTTTAATAAATGGCAGTATTAAGCTAGGAAATCCTCAAAAATAAAATTCTTACTGCCTTTGAATATATGCTAGGTTGAATAAAAACCACAAAAACCAACCAACCATGAACATTTCTAAACTAAGTGATAGAAAATCATTATTGTATCCAGTGACAGTTCCTTCACACACCCTCACACTGGTGACAATTCCTTTGCCGCCCCCCCCCCTCCCCCTACACACACCACAATGGTTTTTTTTCTGCAAATAAAGAACAAGTTATCATGAGCATAATTAATTTACATTAATGGTTATACTGTCATACTTGATTTGAAAAAAAAATGATATGTTTGAAAGTACTGCAAAATATGAAAGGATTTGAACGGAGATTCATATTGATCAACATCCACATATACTTAGCGCCATTAAAAACGCACGGGTCAGAAGAACAAAATAACTCGACAGAGGTAAATCAGTTAGGGGTATGAAAACTTTAATGTTGAATGACAAAGTCATGAACAGAAAAGAAGTGCGCAATGGACAACATGTGCTGAACATTTGGCGTTCAGTAATCGCAAACACAACTGGCGTCAAAAAGCAAAGTCACTGATTTACCTCTGTCGAGTTATTTCGTTCTTCGGACCCGTGCGTTTTTAATGGCGCTAAGTATATGATACCTTTATAGTGATTACCAGCCCACACCCCATCTTCTGTTTCTTCAGTTTCCACATGATCCAAGCAATTTTAAACACCATTAAACCAACTCTAAATCTTAAACAGAGACATTCATCACTATTATGGGGGATCACTGGTCATTCAGGGAACAATTCTATTTGTCTAAACATATCTACCAATTTCAAATCATTTGATTAACACAAAAGGATGCAGAATAAAGAAAATCACTAGAACTATCAGGTTTGTTTGGATCCTTAGTAGATTTTGGATGCTGTTTCCTATGCACAAATGAACTGAATAATACATCATTTTGAACTTTGACTTGGTCTGAATTCACATGGCAAACAAAACACTTTTGCTTGTCATTTTCCTCAGAGACTATTTGGACTTACATTTGCAACTGACATCGGTGATCACTTTCAAGTCTGAACTTCAAAAGTAACCTTGAAATAAGGTCAAAGTCACTGTGAAGAATACACTTGTCTGTTAATTTGAACGATGGTCAGGAGAAGAAAAGCTATATCAGGATATGGTCAGATCACAATGTTCAAGCTCCAGTCTTCCTTGGTGCATTTTCTTTCTCTCATACAAAATACATTAAAAGACGGAATAGCATTCATCAGAGCAAGGGTTCCTGAGATTCACATTACTCCTCATCATTAGTCACAATTTAGTGTGAAGCTTTATGGCCAGGACAATGGTTCCTGACTTCATGTTTTACCAGCGATTTGTTTTTACCAGGAATAAGCCAGTCAGAAATGGCTTGAGACAATTTGTTGCTCAGTCACACACGCACAGATTCAAAGCCTGACTTGCACAGTTAAAGCACACAGCCAAAGCAAACACACATGTGCACATACACACACACATGAAAGGAGTGCTTGGGATCCAAGATGAGCAACCAAATGGCCTCAAGGACACTGGGGTCTGCATCACAAACAGTTCATGTGAATGAACAAGGAAAGTTCCTTGAATGCTCTTGAATGTAACTATACTGAATTCCTTTTTTTGTATCAACATGCGTGAATGTGCGTGTGTGCGAGCATGTGTGTATGTGCGTGTGTGAGGAGAGAGTGAGGTGAGAGAGAGAGAGAGGAAGAGAAACTTTTGTTAAAAGATTATGTCAATCCTGCAATTACTAATCTAAAAATGAAAGAAAACCAGCCATATCACAGTAAATGTACATTTCACAATGTGCATTTATTGCATCACCAAAGACTAACTATAGTTATTACTTCTTCAGCATACACTCTAGATAATTTATCTCTATTTAAATAAATTAAAAAAATGCAAAAACAAATCTCCCTTTCAATAAAAAGTGTAAAACAAAATTACTAGAGTTATTACTTCAATATATGCTCTTGATAATTTATCTCTATTAAAAAAAATGTAAAAACAAATTTCCCTTTCGACAAAAAATGTAAAAGAAAATTTCTTTTCATTATTTCTGCCTGAACTGCCTCTCCAAAATGCTGCCAGGATTTTTAAAAAATTCAGCAATGTTCCATTAACCTATTCTTCATCACTCTCCTCCCCAAATCTGTGTTATCCATGAATCTGGGAGGAGTGGGACTGTGGGCTGGAGTGGGTGGGGGATGGGGGTGGGGTTTAAGAGGAAGGTAGAAGAGGGCAAGGAGGAAACAAACTGGAACCGTTTGTTTTCAGCTTTCGAGTTCATGAAAGCAATGTCAAAGCATGGTAACTGAGACGAGACACAGTCGTTCATCGTGACTTACTTTTTCTGCACTTCTTTTCAGTTTTATTGTTTTGTTAAAATAATTTGTAACCTGTCAGAATTCACAGGTTACTAAGGTTTTAAGCAGTTTTAGTATGTTTAAAAAAAATAATAATAAAAGATAAAAACTGTCATTAGTGATTGTAATGTTTTGAGGTAAAAACATCTACTGCTTTCCACTGGTATTGTTGTTCTATATGTCATGTTATTTAGCCGGTTTTAGTAGTAAGATACTTTTTATTTTTACCTGTTTGGCCACTTCCTGTTGACTGATCTCTATCTATAAATGTGCTGAGTCAGACAGAAAGGTTGGGGAAACGCTGTGTGTGGCTTGGTAGTGCTAATCCAGGTTAGTTACTCTAAGTATTAAAAGTATGCTTCTAAAAGATACTAACTGATTCTTTTCCTTTAGAATTGCCATATATTTTCTATGCTGTCAACTGGATGGCACCGATTTTTGGTGGATTTTCCTTATAAGAATTGCACTTGGCTTTAGCTGTTATATTTTCAGTTGTTAGAATTTTAGGCCTGCATGTTGAATTAAGTTTAAACCTAGCTGTATTATTTGAAGGTGAGTTTAGGTTATTTATTATTCACTGTTACTTTAGAATGTGGTTCACACCACATTGTTTCAGAAACATTTTTGAGAGATTGTGTTTTAGACCACATTGTCCTAAATAAATCTCATTTTCCTTTGTTCTTGCAGTAAAATAGTGTTTGTCACATCACATGGTTTTAGTACACGAAATGTCTACATCTCATGGTTCTTTGTGTTTTATCATAGCACATGTGTTAAGTTGGTACATGGTTCTTTGTATTTTAATCATGGTACATGTGTTAAGTTAGGAGAAGTTTTCCTTGAATTTCAGAGGATGTTTATTTTTGCTTTCTCAGTTGAAAAGAAAAAAAACTTGCTTTCAAGGATGACTGTTATCCTTAAAATTATTTTATTAGTGTCAACTTAGAGACTGATTTTAATCAAAATGGCTATGGTAGTATGAAATTGGTTTTTATGGGGACATCTGTTGGAAACCTGGGAAAGGAAAGATTGATCTGGCTTACTGCCTAGTGGTTCAGTTGGATGACTGATAAAGTATGTAAGCAGATTTGCCGCCATGGTCAGGTGGCCAATTGATAGTGAAGACTGTCAGTATATTGGTATGCAACTCACTGTATCCAGTTTAACACTGGATCAGATCAAAGTGTGTTTGGCATTACCATAACCAGGGTTAAGTGGATTTGAACTAGATAAGATCACTACTACTTTATTAGTGATGCATTGTCCCTCACTGTGTATTTCCTAGATGAGATGTTTGCTGAAGGCCTTTGATGGCTTTTGGTTTGGCCATTGTTATTATTTGTGTTTTTTCGCACATAGTCCCGTGCATATTTTTATGTTTTTGTATTCTTTTGCAGTGCCCCTTTTGAGTTGCCCACTACTTTTCTTCTTCTCTCTGTCACAACCCTAAAGTTCTTTTGTCACTTATCACCTTAAAATTGAATCAGTCCATGTTTTAGGTTAATATTGTTGTTTGGATTTTTGTCTATTTAAATTGTTAATAAAAATTGGAGTATAATCGTACAGTCAGAGTTTTGGTTATTTGTGGTCTGGGTCTGTGCGTTTAGGAACCTGGGTTACATAAAGTGGGGGCTCGTCCGGGATTATTATTAGATATAGGCAAAACTCGTCCGGGATGCTATTAGATATAGGCAAAATTTGTTAGGCAATATTATTAGATATACTCATAAAGGCAAAATTTGTTAGGCAAAATTTAAAAGTTGTGAGGCATGGCTGGTCAACTGGAAGGTGATGCGACTAGGACTGAGGGGGGTGTTGAGGTAGAGATGGAGAGGACAGCGGCAGAGAGTTTCCAGAGGTCAGTGGCTCCGAGTGGAGATCAGCTTGCTGCTCTACTGAGTAGGCTGGAGCGACTGGAGGCATCATTGGGGATGACAGCAGAGAATACCCAGAGGTCAGGGTCTCTGAGTGGAGACCAGCTTTCTGCTCTACTGAGTAGAATGGAGCGTCTGGAGGCGGAGAACAGGGAGCTTCATGAAAAGCTCGCGACTCAGGCATACCCTGGAAACTGAGGCCAAAGCCTCGGACCCTGAAAAAGATCACTTGCCCAGGGCAAAAATCAACAGAAAGTGGGGACACGCCTGCTTCTGACGACCAAGATTGGGAATCATTGGATAGGATAGACAAGATGGCATCGGTGATAGGCTCCGAAGTGGGAATTGCAGAGGTGCAGGTTGAAGTAATTCCAGTTGAAATGCCAATAGAAGCAGTTGTTAAAACAGATGAAATTTCAGTTCAACCTATGATAGCTCTGCAACCTTTACCTGAGCCTGCAGTCGAGGAAATAGTGTTACAAACTCGCAAAGAGGTTGTTGGAGACACACTTGTGTATGCGGAAAGTATTCCCGTGCCCGCTCCCGAAATCGAAATTTGCACTGAAGAAACTATCCCAACTAAAAAGGGAAAAGGACAGAGGGAAAAAGGTGGCAAGTCAAGGAATCTGATCGGTACATCTGCCATACAAAGACTGAGTGACTATGGACTGGATTCGACCCCACCCAAAAAATGGGACAAAAACGGTTCAGATCAAGACTTTGGAAGGCGAATTTCCTGTGACAATGTGGGCCTCAGGTGCAGATGACAGCAAGGCAGATGAGATTCTGTGGCAGGAGACTCAGATGCAGACTTCACGGAGTATCTGACTGGCAGAAAATTACCTCCAGGTGGCATACCTGGTTTAGATCTTAGTGATCCTAAGCAACTAGCACAGGCAGGATTCTCTCATCTCTCCAGTCTCATTCACCTCAATACTCTTGGCTTTCTCTTTGAATGCCAGGCTCCTGCACGCTATTTCTTTAACAGTTGTCCATGGCACAGGTACCAATATTTCCATTCCAAATGTCAACTCTCCTCTTTCGATCGTTGCGTTTCTTCTCTGCAAAAAAAAAAAAAAGTTGTGTGAGCTGAAATAATAATTCAAAACCATCAATATTTCTGCAATCCCTATCATATCAGATGCGCGTATGTGCACATGTGAGTGTGTGCATGGGTGAAATTCTATGTGTGGGTGCATGTGTGCTTGAGAGTGCGTGTGAAATAGTATATGTCCACCTACTGGTGAAGTTTCACCACGCAACAGTCTACTGGAATTAAACTTGTTTTAACAGGTGCAGGCAGCCAGCAATGGGGTTTTGGGGTAAAGTGAGGGCAAAGGGTGGTGGGTGGTGGGAAATTCTTGTGAATAAAATGAAAACAAATGTGAGGCATAAACTTACTATGCTTTTTCCTGTCAGACGGCTCATATCTAAGTACATGTACTCCACTGATGCCAAATCCTTTAAACTATCATTATAATTTGAAGAATGTTTTAGGAACGTTTTGATGCTTTTCTTTTTAATGTAATACTCGGTCGAATTAGATTCATACAACAATCCCCAGTAACAAAGCCAAATTCTGTTAATTACAACACATGTGCTGGTTCCAAGTTGAATGGCACAGTGCTTAAGTGTTTTTCATTTACTTCTACCAAAACCTCTGCTTCAGCCACTGCTTCTTCAGTCACAGTGAAATCCACTTTGCCAGGTTGCTATGCCAATCTATCATCATCATCAATGACAAAGTGAAGCAGATGCCAGTGAAAACGTCACCCAAAATACAAAGTTGCATTGTTTACTGCTTGAGAAAAAGGTCAACTGGTTGTTCCACTCAACATGGCCTTAATGCAAACACACACACACACAGATGGCTTTAGCTCAGCTCCATCACCTTGGACTAGCAGTGGGACTCACTATCCCAGGTCACGTGCATCAAGGAACTACCAAGTGTCATACAGCAAAAAAAGCAAGCGGGGGACCCTAGTTAGCCAAAAGCGAATTTTGACATTAATGTAACAAACTGTGACTAATAGTAAGGTACAATGACTTTAGACAGTCTACACCTCTGTGTATCATGACACTGGAACTGGTCAGCCGCAGCCACCATTACATTTCCCCAGTTTCTATGATGCACTGAAAATTTGCTAGACTCTTTTGGAAGGCAGAGGAAAGGATATCATCAAACCCTTTAAAAAAAAGTATAATGTAGCAAACCAGCTAAAGTCAACATGTACAAGAGAACAAACTCTTGTCAGTGTAATATTCTGAAGCTGATCATGGCGTCAGTCGTTGTCCTTACCAAACTGAAGGTCAGAGATCTTGGTAATCTTGAGAAATGAGTGCAGTTGTAGTGAATGCCAGAATCTTTCCAAGAGTAATAAGACTGTCATCATTTTCCCAGTACATGTATTCTTTGTGCTCAAGAAAGCCTACCTCAGTTTTCGGTTTTTGTTTCTTTAGTTGTCTGCTGGCTCACTAAACTGAATGCTATTGAATAAGAGCAACACACATGCGCACCTCTAGGTATGATGGAAGTCCCTGAACAATGGATTCTCAGTAAAGAAAAAAAAAAGGAGATCCTGTTATTTCACCGAACAGTTATTTTTCAAGATCTTTCTTACAAGACCATTTAGAACTCTGCTGAGATACTACACTGTAACACACGACAGGGTATTAGTGTGTGTGTGTTGTGCGCAAATTCTGACTAACTTGGCTTAAGAAGCTACACTGTGTGTGTGTGTATGCTTGTAATGTAATGTAATGTAATGTAAAAGGATATTCATAGAGCGCTTTACCTCGCAAGAGCCCAAAGCGGATATTACAGAAACATGAAAAAATATTAATTCTAAGTGCACACACACACACACAAACACCACACACACACGAACACACATATACAAAACACACACAAGCAGACAGAGACACGAGCGGATTAACACCAGCAAACACGCGTACAGAGATAAGTGGATATCGTTAATCAGTCCGAGGGAAAAGATGTGTCTTTAGGGATGTTTTAAAAGTCTCTAAAGAGTCCGTGTTATGCAGAGAAGAAGGCAGACTATTCCACAGAGCAGGTGCCTGGTAAGAGAAAGATCGTTGGTCTGAAGTTTTCTGGTGAGCGGAGGGAAGCCGAAGCAGACGAGAATCGGTGGACGAGCGTAAGTTGCGAGACGGAACACAGAGATGGAGGAGGTCAGAGAGGTAGGAGGGAGCCAGATTATTCAGTGATTTGAAAACCAGGAGGAGAACTTTAAAGTCAATGTGAGACTGAATTGGGAGCCAGTGTAAAATGACAGAATTGGTGACATGTGATCAGATCTTGAGGAGCGGGAGATCAGATGGGTGGCATTGTTCTGAACTTTTGGAAGTTTAGAGATGAACCTTAAGGGACAACCGAGTTACAACAGTCGAGTCGAGACATAACAAAAGCCCAGATTAGAGTCTTCAGGGCATTTTTAATGAGAAAGCGGCGAACTAAGCTGATTCTATGAAGTTCAAGGTAGCAGGATTTCCACACATTAGAGATATGTTGTTTGAGAGAGTCTGGTCGAGTGTAACGCCGAGGTTACGAACAGACACCAATAGATTTGTCTCGTTTCCATCAACATTTATAGAATAAGGTAGAGAATGAGTTCTGATTGTGTGTTTCGAAGCAATGAGGATTATTTCAGTTTTGTCTGCGTTAAGTTGTAGTTGTTATTATCCATCCGTGATTTAACATCGGAAATGCATGCTTGAGAAGAGGAGATTATTTCATGAAGCTGACCGAGATGGGCAGAGATATACAGCTGGCTGTCATCTGAAAAGCTAACCAAACAGCATGTAATGTGCGATATTGATTGTACGGTGTAATGACTACACATTTTCCAGAAAATATAACTCAGGAAATTTCATAATAGCCACCATTTTCTCCCCCCCCCCCCCTTTTCTTTTAAACCCTGTTCTATTCTGTCATTAGAGAGTGCACAACTCAATTCTCATTTGGTATCTCACCACGTGCTTCCTTAAGTACTTTGCGTTCTGCATCTCGCTGCTCTTTGGGCACCCGTGGTGGTCCCAAGCCCAGGCACCAGTCACCAACCGCCGTGCAGCCGCTGCTGAGGTTTGTGGCCGTGGTTTAAATGGCTGCAGAAATTCTGTGAGAAGGAAAACAAATATATATAACATTAAATTACCATGACAGTATGGGAAATCCACTATCGTGGAGGAAAAACGCACACAACAATCAATGGATAGATCAGCTTATAACATAACTGCAACTGCCTCAAAAGTGCATGTTCCTGGTGAACATCAAGTTTAAATCTACTTACAAAAGAAACACGTAATACCTGAACACAATCATGTTCTGAACCCTCATGCAATCTTAAGGACAGCACAGAAATGACAGTCTTTTCTAAAAGTTGAAAGAAATCTCACTCACTTTGTTAATCACAGATCATATAAATTTGAACGAAGCCCTGCAACACCTCAGAATGTCAAGACATCTCTGCATCCCTTAACATTTGTCCGAGTAATATCAGAACAGGAACAAAGAAATGATTCCAAAGTGACACCCTAAAAGCTACACTGAAAGCAGAAGGTCTAACAGCACATTTTCTGATACGCTATTTTACCTTGGCATCGCTTGGCTTTTAAACGTGACTGCTTCGAGGCTTCACTCATTGGGTTCAGCTTCATCATTGGGGGAATCATCTTCAAGGCATCATTTGCTGCAAGTGGAAATAAAGATAGTTTGAAGTAAACATGTCAGATAACTTAAATCAAGAACACAATCACAAAATATAAACAAGTATGCATTCACAATAGCCACATCACAACTATATGTTCACATAATCACAGTCTCATAACTTATGGTAAACAAAAATGAAGATGATAAATCAGGGAAAAAATCCAAACTCCTCTATCATATGTGCATACAAACGGAAGTGTGCATCTGTATGCATGTCCATTCATGCATGCACTTTTGTCAAGTTGGACATGTGATTAAATGCATAACTTTCCGGGAGTTTACAAATAAGATTTCACTAGATTTGTAATACAGAAAATCTAAAATAATGCAAAATTAAAAATATTGTCTTTCTGTCTTGCAGGCACACAATCTGGGTTTCATCCACTCTAAGAAGAATGCAGTACATAAATCACTGGCTAACCATGGAGGTTTATCAAAAAATTTCAAATCACTGACAAATGGTAATAACATACAAAGACTTGACTCATTGCTGGATTCAAAGAGTTAAAAAAAACAACAACCCCACTCTGATTAACTACTAGATTCAAGAACAAAAGTGAACAGAAGTAAATGTGGATGGAATGCTAAATAGATTCAACAGTTAACTTGTGCACAAGGGATATAAAAACAAAACAGATGATATTCCCTGTGGTCTGTGTTGAGTAAATAGTTGTAAAGTTTACACTGAGGTTTGACCAGACTACATGTTAAACACTGCTACTGTTGCAATGCTGAAAATTCATAAATGTAGAATATCCTTTGTCTACAGACCTTGTTCTGTTATTTTCTTTTTGCTGGTTACCACCATTGTTGTCTTTCTGCTGGTCACCAGTTTTCCTGCGCATCTTTGTGCTGGTCAGTTTTCCTGGAACATAGATCAGGTTCCTGGACTTTATTGGTTTTGTTCCGGAGTGCTCTTGGGATGTAAAACTGCTGTTCTGGCCTCTTAATCTTACAAGGGTGGGCACTCCTGGAACCATGGAAGCAACTGTCATTTCAGTGTCAAAGTCCTTGTACCTTTCATTTTCGTATTTTACAAAATTTAAACCTGAAGCCAACCACTGAAAACGAAACAAACAGCAAAGAAACACATGAGCCTCGTAATAAATACAACACAAAACCCACTGAAAGGCAACATTTAGTTACATCACAAAAATATTACCCCCCCAAAAACGTAAATGGAAATAACACTGGAGAGGATAGAAATAGAAGTCTCATAAGTTTAACACAAAAAAAAGAAAAACAGATAAGTTCATGAGCTAAGTCAGCAGAAGAAATATTAACGTGTACAATCCTAGTAAGACTGAAAGGGTAAGCAGGCTCCAGACAATTACAATAAATAATAGATCAGTAAAAAGATATTGCCAAGGTCCCAGAGGGGCAGGCAGGTACAGTTGTACACAGTTTACCAAAAATATTTGCCCAAATTTAAATGTGAAACACTGCTCCTGTTTCTAGGGTGAAAAACAATATAGAACACATTTCTTTTCGACAAACTTCCTGTTCCGCTAATATCTATCAATTTTCCTTCTGTTGTTCACATGTCCTAGTTTTCCTGTCTATTCTTCTATCTTTCTGCCACTGTTTTTCCTTTTGGACAAACATCAGGCTTTTCGCTTTGGATTCCCGTGTCCTGAGAACTCTTGGAACACACAACTACTGATCAGGTTTCTTATCAAGCTGGACATGCCTGGTATCATAGAATCAAAGGATCAACTATCAAATCTTATATTTAGGATTATATCCTGAACAGTCAAAATTTATGATACATGACTTCACCCCACCCCAATCAGACACGTCTCTGCCCCAATGCACAAAACATTATGTTGGCGTTTTACCTCATTCTTTTCTCTATCCCCTTCACTTCCTTCCCCTTTTCCACCTAAATTATCCCAACCTGCTTGCCTTCATTTAAAACTCCCACCCCCCACAAGAAAGTTGTACTTCTTCAAAGAATCCTTTTTGCAGACAACAGTTTGTTGATGGAAACCTTCTCCAACTGAAAAGCTGTGAAGCTGAGTAAAGCCTTCTACTGTCTTGTGGATTAGAAATCTGTACCGATTTTGCACTGGAGGAAAAATCAAAACTCTGAAAGAAAAAAAAACACTGATTACATTTTTTAATGTTGATTATATTTTAAATTTTAAGAAAAGAATTGTTCTAAAGCCCTACATATTCACACAAAACACAGTCTCCAATAAT
>CM031597.1:51745611-51755611 GCA_018398815.1 Conus ventricosus | reverse complement strand
AGAGAGAGAGAGAGAGAGTTTCAAGAATAAATTGTTACAGGACTATTGAGATATCTTGGTCAGTGAGACTGAAACATCCAAGAGTCTGAAAAGAAAAACAATATAAACTAATGTGTTTGCTATCCGTTTCTTTCCCTTTCTTTGTCTATTATTCAAATATTAAATCATGTATTCACTGACTGACTGGTATGGATGACACATTACACACAGCATGCACCTTCCCCGAAGTTGGAGTATGGCTGCCTTAATGGCGGGATAAAAAAAACGGTCATACACACGCAAGTGTCAGAATAATCAACTTGATGATTGTGGACACTCTACGGAAAGAAGAAGGACGCACTGAAAGAAAAGAGACGAATTTGCATATGGCAAAATACGGTGCAAATAACTTGCCATAGTCCCCCGAAGTCGGAGTGTGGCTGCCCATGTGGCGGGGTAATCAAAAACGGTCACACACGTAATGTTCTCATCCCCAGCTGATGCATTTGTGCCATAGTGTTCAAATACTTCGGCTGTTCGGATGATCCCTGGAGTCTTTTAGCCAGGGTACGGACAACAACAACAACAACTTGCCATAGGACAAGTCTTCTGCATAATGGCAGAGAAGACTAGCCACTGCGTGATGGTTGAGAAGACTAGCCAATGCATAATGGCAGAGAAGACTAGCCACTGCATAATGGCAGAGAAGACTAGCCACTGCATAATGGCAGAGAAGACTAGCCAATGCATAATGGCAGAGAAGACTAGCCACTGCATAATGGCAGAGGAGACTAGCCACTGCATAATGGCAGAGAAGACTAGCCACTGCATAATGGCAGAGGACACTAGCCAATGCATAATGGCAGAGGAGACTAGCCAATGCATAATGGCAGAGAAGATTAGCCACTGCATAATGGCAGAGAAGACTAGCCACTGCATAATGGCAGAGGACTAGCCAATGCATAATGGCAGAGGAGACTAGCCACTGCATGATGGGAGAGAAGACTAGCCACAATACAGTAAATCGGCACAAGACAAAAAGACAATTGATCATAACGTGGCAAAATGGTGACAGGCATACCACCACCAAGAATATGGTCAACTAGTGCACGGCTAAAGTCAAATGGTGACGGGCAAACCACCGCCAAGAATATGGTCCACTAGTGCACGGCTAAAGTCAAATGGTGACAGGCATACCACCACCAAGAATATGGTCAACTAGTGCACGGCTAAAGTCAAATGGTGACGGGCAAACCACCGCCAAGAATATGGTCCACTAGTGCACGGCTAAAGTCAAATGGTGACGGGCAAACCACCGCCAAGAATATGGTCAACTAGTGCACGGCTAAAGTCAAATGGTGACGGGCAAACCACCGCCAAGAATATGGTCAACTAGTGCACGGCTAAAGTCAAATGGTGACGGGCAAACCACCACCAAGAGTATATATTATGGTCAAATCGTGTACGGCTTTAGTCAAATGTTGACTGGAAAAACACCACTAAGAATATCATTATATGGTCAAATAGCCTGGTGCACAGCTTAAGTCAAATATAGACTGGCAAAGCACGACTGAGAATATGGTCAAATAGTGCACAACAGACGTCAACGTACAATCTGATAAAACGGTGACGGGCAAACGGCAAACCGCAGTATGGTCAAACGGTAATGGGCTCACGGCAAGCCACAATAAGGAAAAACAGTAAAGGATGAAAGACAAGCCAAAATAAGACACGACAGGATATACAAAACGCTTAGGAATAATCTAGCAAAACAGTAGGCCTAATGGTAAAAAGACGAGCCATAGGCCAAATATGGCGCAGCAAAAGCTTTCAGGACGAACGTAACTTCACCGTTATTTTCAGCAAAAATTTCACGGAACCATCCATTAACAGCTTAAAACTAGCTCAAAAAGCTTACTTTCGTGTGCACTTCGAATATCATTAAATTTGTACGGCAAGTACAATTTCCTCATCAGTATTTGATTGACTTGCAGTTATTATTAACTTTTTTTGTAAACAGTAAACAAGTGGGGTAACGTTTGCTCCCATAAGAAAACCTAACACAGAGTAACTTTTATTCAAGACTGGCACAGCCTTTTAAACTTGAATAAAGTCAGACAAATACATAGAAGAAAAATCTAATAGTTCTAATACTGTTCCCTGTCTCATTTCATTTCCAATTTTGTTTTGATTAAATTGAGGTTACTTGTATTTGTTTCTGTCCGTCTGTGTGTTTGTCTTTTGATCTCCCTTGTATCTTTGGGTGGATCCTCAAGCGTAGGCTCAAAGATTGTCCCCTACATTTTATACTATTTGCATAATGTCTTTAGTTTTTCAGCAACTTTTTTCCTCCCCACACTTTCGTTTGGTTTCATTACTACCCTTCGCTGGCTGCTTTTGGGTGCTATTGGATTTTTTTTTTTTTTGCACCCTTGGTGGTGAGAACACCACAGTATTATGGACTGTGGTGTGTCTCTATTTGACGCCAGGAGCGCTGACACAACCAGCCGGGTCTCCCTGATGACTTCCGACCCAGCAGACGAAAAGGCCTCGGAGCAGGCAATACAAGTGTATCTGCCTTCAAAAGGAATTGCGATGGTTCACTTAAGCAGCTAGTGAAA
Source organism: Conus ventricosus (assembly GCA_018398815.1). Classification (NCBI taxonomy): domain Eukaryota; kingdom Metazoa; phylum Mollusca; class Gastropoda; order Neogastropoda; family Conidae; genus Conus; species Conus ventricosus. The sequence goes on along the minus strand of CM031597.1, from coordinate 51,753,011 downwards.
AGTTTCCATATCTGTAATATATTTTCTTAAATTTCATGTTCCAAGTTTCTCCATCTTCAGGCCCCCCCCCCCCCCCCCCCTTCTTTAAGTCTAAATCTTTGCGAAGTCATTACTATGAAGACAGTTCGGTTGTTGGCCTGTGCTTGTTTTTTTTTCCCCCACTATTAGATTGTTCGTCTATGTATTTGTTTGACTTATTCAAGTTTAAAAGGCTGTGCCAGTCTTGAATAAAAGTTAGTCTGTTAGGTTTACTTATTCAAGTTTAAAAGGCTGTGCCAGTCTTGAATAAAAGTTAGTCTGTTAGGTTTTCTTAGGGGAGCAAACGTTTACCCCACTTGTTTACTGTTCCCTGCCTCATTTTTTTGTTTAAATCAAAGTGATACGCAATGACCTCTGCATCTTGAAAATTAGGACTATCAGTATTTATGGAACCTACATAATTGTCCTTGACTAAGTTTTTATCGTCCAAAAGTCACGCTGAACTGTGTACTGTCCCAAGATTCTATGGCAAAGCCCGAGCAGCTAAAATGTTGAGGGTGCGTAGCGCAATCACTACGTATCTAAAGCACTACAGTTATTAGCCCTACGACCTATAGATCTACGTGTCGTAAACCATACGACCCTTTAAGACTACGTGTCTATATCACTACAATTGACCATGTATCGAAAAAGCTATTCATGTTCGCGTTCTCTAAAACTACGTGTCTATATCGCTATGCCCGTTTGCTCTACATCAAAAGAAAGAAAATAGTGACAACGGCCCGTTTGTATGGGATGGTGTAGCGCAATCACTACTGATAATGTCAGTAGGTCCCCACTAGGGAGGCGCTATATGTTCCCCCATGTCTATGTTCCCCCAGGTCTATGTTCCCCCACCTCCATATTCCCCCAGTCTATGTTCCCCCACCTCCATATTTCCCCAGGTCTTTGTTCCACCACCTACCTACCGTGCCGTACGTGACCTCGCGCCGTACGTGTCCTCGTGCCGTACGTGATCTCGTATCGTACGTGACCGGATTGTCATACTTGTTACAGAATCTAAGTTGTATCCTGACTAGATATGTTGCAATGTTCATATCTTATGCTTTAAACCCGAGATAAGAGACGGAATACATTAATTGTCACAAGATTGTATTGATCCTTTCTTTGCTTTGCTTTGTTTTTCTCTGTATTTGTGACAGGAGTCATTGTTACTCATTAATTTGTTGTTCATTTACAGTTCTTTAGTTAATGTGTCAGTACACGCGTGTTTCCATAGCTATATGGGTTGGTGACCTTACGTTAAAATTCCTGAGTCCCTGAGTATATGTGGATGGTTTAGTGCGTCCAAAATATATTTTTTGTAAATCATTTTCTTTCCTAGTTCCATCCCTCCTCCACGTTATATTAGGCCAAGAGCCCCTGGCCTAAGACAAAAGTACAATAAAAAAAAAAATGTTCCGAGTTCCAAGTTGTATTAAATTACGATAATTGAAATTACCAAAATACAGAAATCGAGAGAGAGAGAGAGAAGAGAGAGAGAGAGAGAGAGAGAGAGAGAGAATTAGAGAGAGAGATAATTAGAGAGAGACAAAGACAGAGAGACAGCCATAATTAGAGAGAGAGAGAGAGAGAGAGAGAGAGAGAGAGAGAGAGAGAGATGCGGAGACAGAAAGATGCGGAGACAGAGATTCAGAGAGACAGAAAGAGATAATCTAAGAACTCTCTCTCTCTCTCTCTCTCTCTCTCTCTCTCTCTCTCTCTCTCTCTCTCTCTCTCTCTCTCCTTCCCTCCCTCCCTCTCTCTCTCTCTCTCTCTCTCCTCTCTCTCAACAAAGGTGGGCAGAAGGCATTGTGCTCAAAACAGTATCGGTATTTAATTGATGAGTAATAGGCCTAGTCTGTCCAATACAAACATCTGCGCTGCCAGTGCAGCAGTTCTAAATTTCATCATGTAGAGCTATTGCCACGTAGTGCTAAAGAAAGAAATAGAAAACAAAACACACGAAAGTATGTGAGCTACTGCCACGTAGTGCTAAAGGACAGTAGCCAATAAGATCGCAAATCAGCCTTCGAGCTTCTTTCTCCTTCTTTGCCATCTATATAGAGCTAATCAAAAATGTCCATTAGTGACAGAGGGCAGTCGCTTTTTAGCTACTTTTCGTTACTTCTCGTAGTGCCAAAACAAGGTAGAGGTTTGAAATACGTAGTGCTATTGCTATGACTAAGTGAAGACTCTCTCTCTCTCTCCTCTCTCTCTCTCTCTCTCCCCTCCTCTCTCTCTCTCTCCTCATTAGATATTTATTCATGGGATATTCATGAAAATTCTATAGGAGCAACAAAAACAAAACAAAACAAAACAAACAAACAAAGAAAAACAAACAAAACAAACAAAAAGAAACATAGGCATTACTTTTAAATTTAGACATCTGTGACACTTAATTCGAATGAGAGAAAGAGAGAGAGAGAGAGAGAGAGAGAGAGAGAGAGAGAGAGAGAGAGAGAGAGAGAGAGAGAGAGAGAGAGAGACAGAGAGAGTGAGAGTGAGAGAGAGATGAAGTGTGAAATGCAAAAATTCACTTTCGTTCGAAAATCGATTTTCATCAAATTATTGATCAATAGGCCCAATAATCAATAACCAGGTGCAAATAACGCCTGATAATCGATTATCGAACCGGTTATTGATTTCTACACCTTGTATTGATTTTGGTAAATAATTTGCACATAAAATTGATTTTTGGCCCGTTATTGATTATCGGGCCGGGTTTTTAATTTCCGGCGTAATTGCACCTGGGTTATTGATTATCGGGTTTGTTGGTAAGTAATTTGCACATAAAATCGATTTTCGTACCATGAAAATCGATTTTCGTGAAATGCACACAATTCACTTTCCGGCTGAAAATCAATTTCATAGTATGAAAATCAATTTTATAAGCAAATTACTTACCAATAGGCCCAATAATCAATAACCAGGTGCAAATAACGTCTGATAATCAATTAGCGGGGCCGGTTATTGAATTTTACACCTAACATTGATTTTGGTAAATAATTTGCACATAAAATTGATTTTCGGCCCATTATTGATTGTTGGGCCTGTTATTGATTACAGGCGTAATTTGCACCTGGTTATTGATTATTGGGCCTATTGGTAAGTAATTTGCACAGAAAGTCGATTTTCATACTATGAAAATTGATTTTCGGCCGGAAAATGAATTTCACGCTTCAGAGAGAGAGAGAGAGAGAGAGAGAGAGAGAGAGAGAGAGAGAGAGAGAGAGAGAGAGAGAGAGAGAGAGAGAACGAACGAACGAATTTTATTTTCAGAGGGTAATGGAATAAGCATCACTGCTTTTTACATCCAGCCCTCTGGGGCCAAAAGAAATTTAAGAAAGGAAAGGAAAACAACAACAACAAAATATTGATTAATATAAAATAATGGAAAATCACTCTTAAATATGACATATGAAAATACAAAAGGATACAAAATCTATGTAGAGGGAACACCGACAGAAGGTGTGGGAGACGGTGGGAGTGGGATGGGGTGGGATGGGGACAATTAAGAATGAGAGGGCGGGGGAGAAAAGGAAGAACTGATAAAGAAAATGACACATTTACACAGAACAGTTATTGGTACATCTTTGGGCAAAGTGGTGTAAGATCAGGCAGATACATCAAGTACGTGAAAAGATTGGATTTAAACTTACTAGTGTTTGGTTCGTTTTTCAGTTTTCTGGGATATTATTCCCACAGCCACCCACCAGAATAAGCAAGGCTTGATTTGCATAAATTAATTGATGGGAAAGGGAGATTTATTTTATGCGAATGACGATGATCATTAGAAGTAAATATATTCCTTAAATAGGAAGGAGCACTGCCGTGTAGTATTTTATGCATAAAGAGTGCTTTGTTGTACAATAGTTTGGTCTTAAATGGAAGGATACCTGCTCGTTCATAATCAGGGTGCCCTAGCGAGGTTCATCAATTGTTATTTTGACAGCTCTCTTATATATACTAGTCAATGGTTTAAGAAAACTTATTGCTCGCTAAATCCCAGAGTGTCGAGGCATAGTCAATATTTGGTTGAATATAAGATTGAAAAAATAATAAGAGAGAGAGAGAGTTATAGTAAATGTCAGTTATTTGGCTGCTGTCGCAGCAGGTTATAACAAATGGGGTGGACGAGAAACAATGGTCGAAAGAAAGTGTGTCTGTCATGCCTTAAAACAATACCAACAATAGCAAAAAGAAATTAAAAGGAGAGAGAGCTCTATACTATATGGTGACAGGAAGAGAAAAGAGAGAGATTGATAGACATTGCGCACGTGCGCGCGCGCGCACACATACACACACACGCCCGCACACGCACACACACTGACATTCTTTCGTAATTTGTTTCTTTTTTTTTTTTAATCGTAGTGATATAGAGTGAGATAGAGACGTAGCGATAAAGACGGTGTCTGGAAATCGTAGTGGTAATCATAAATAGTTGTATAGGTACAAGTTATGAAGTGAAATCGTCTTGCGAATGACACTGTAGTGATATCGGGTAATAGTCGTTTGGATATGTAGATTAGTGTTCCGTAGAGCTTTAGCCCGTTAGTGATATTGACACGTAGTGATTACGGGATGTCCCCAATGTTGAGACAACTGGTTTTCTGAGGTAGGCTAGAGCATAGGCCCTACCGATACTGCAGTCTTGTGTGACCTCGCCTAGATCGAAACCGATTCGACCAGTACAGTGGATTCTAATCTAAGACACGGTTCACACGAGAGCAACTTTTACTGCCAACAAATAGACCCCCAAAAGTTGCCAACTCGATGTGCAACAAATCAAAAATAGATTTTGGCCAAAGTTGCTTCGTCATATGTGAACGCAAGAGGCAACTATATGGCAACTCCGTAGCATGCGTGTGGAAAAAAGCGAGAAAAGCGTGGCGGCACGTGCCGCTTTTTGTCGCACGCATGCACTTCGCTCCGCCCCTTTTTTGTTGCCTACCGGATATACTTGTGTTGCCAAGCTGTTCACACAAAAGCAACTTGAAGTTGTCATGCAAAAGTTGCCAACCCCACCAAAAGTTATATCTCCCGACGTTCAACTTTTGGCTGTGACAACTTCATAGGCAACTTTTATTGGGAAAATCCAATGGGGTCTAATTGGTTTATAATGAGTTGCTGTAGTGACAACTTTTGAAGCAACAATGTAGCAACACATAGGCAACTTGGAGTTGCCACCCATTGTTGCCTCATTGTTGCACTCGTGTGAACCAGGCATAAACAACGGCTATGTTCCGATGATCTAAGAACACGGCAAACATTTCTCATAAAACAGCATGTCACAGACTAAAACTGTTCAGATTCAGATCTTTTAAAAAAAAGTAAAGAAAACACACACACAAACCTACTGACCTGTTCGCTGACAAGAAAACACAATCCGTGTGGCGGCAACAGCAGGGTCAACAGCAGCTGCAGAGCAGGTTCTCCAAAGACAAGAACGCACAGCTGCAGGCTCGGTAAAAGGAACCACTGGCTCAAGAAACGCCACAAAAAAAATGCTGGTACGAGACCTCGCTGAAAACTCGCCCAAAAGAAAACCGACAAATTCGACTACAACACAACCGTCTTAGTCAACAGTCGAAGGCAAAATGACATTATTTGACTTGTAGCCTAGGCCTAGTTCACGCTCAGGCTTAATAAGCAAGTTCTCGAATCCAAAGCGGCGAAAAAGCTCGTTGATTGGCCGGCCTGGATGACGTCATAAGTGTTGATGACCAGTGGACGGCACGTGGATAGGCCTAATTGACGGAGGCTTTTGTTATCGAGTAGGGCTGGACAGCTGAAAGGATTATCGCAACGCTCTCCTTGAACCCGTGGGCAATAGCTGAGCAGGTCACTGTGACCCGGCGTGAACCGTCGACCAGTCCAAACAAGTGGATCCCCTTGAAAGAACTTTCGAGATCTGTCAAACCACTCAGACGACCACCGTGGGAACTGCTATTTTGGCAGCTAATTACGTGATGTCGTCATCCACGGTGACATCTTTATAACCCAAGATAAAACCTCGTGTGTGTGTGTGTGTGTGTGTGTGTGTGTCGAGGATAACAGCTGTTCTTCTGGGAAAACATATATTATTAGCTCTTGGAGCTAAAGCGTGTGTGTGTGTGTGTGTGTGTGTGCGCGCGCGCGCGCGCGTGCGTGTTGTTGCTGTATGTGTGTGCGCGCGCGCGTGCATGTGTGTGTGTGTGTGTGTGTGTGTGTGTGTGTGTGTGTGTGTGTGTGTGTGTGTGCACGTACGTATGTGTTGGTGCAAAAATATGTATTTGATAGTACTTTTTAATGTAGTAAAAAGTATGACAGTCGTGTGCTATCGTACACACGTGTACACACACACACACACACACACACACACACACACACACACACACACACACACACACACACACCATTCGACCCTAAGGGAAACCAGGAAAAAAAACAAGTATTATCCCAAGAAAAAAGGCGATTCTCTGATCCTCAGGTAATACAGCTCCACCTCGTTGTTTTCTCCGTTTGCTTTGTTGTGTGTGTGTGTGTGTGTGTGTGTGTTGATGAAAACGATCTCAGTTCATGTGATGTCACAACACAGATCTTACTGTGGCGTGGTGTGTTCATCCCTCTCCCCTCCCCTCCTTCCTTCTGATCTAAGATTTTATGGAAGAAAGATTTTTAACGAAGTTTCTGGTGCGTTTTAAGGTGTATTTTAAAGAGATGTGTGAAAGGTGGGTTGTTTGTTGTTGTTTTTTTAGGGTGGTGGTTTGCTTTTTTTTTTTAACCCCCTTTTAAAAAAATGTTTTTGTGACTTGTGAGCTGACAGCCCTGATGTGGCCCTTTGCGGTCGGCTGGGCTGTAAGCAACATGGCCTTATCACCCCCTCCCCCCCTCCCCCCCCCCCCCCCCCTCCCCCCTCCCCCAGGTAATAGCCGCCGTTCAGACACTAAACTGACTGCAAAGTGTCCATGGTGACTGTTCTTAAGTGGTTAAGTGCGGCGGCTTCTCTCCGTCGTCACCGATGACGTCATCCCGTGCAACTTCAGTGGCGTAGCTAAGTCGTGCCCCGTGTGAAACAGGGCCCGAGGCGTGTCTTGTGACTAACACCTGAGAAAGTGGAAATGAAAAGGGCCTGTCCACTTTCTCTCATGCAAACACCTGCTGAGACTTGGCCAACTTCACCAGGGCTTGTGCAATCTGGGGCCCCTCGCGCCAACCACCACCTAGCCCCTTACCCAAGAAGCTCGCCGAGTCCTTCTGGCCAAAGGTCGTCCGTCACCTGGACGACCACCAGGCGTGTCTGCACTTCGGCCGACAGGTGTTCGTGCCTCAGGCAGACAGTGACGTCAGTGACAATGGCGGTGTTTGGGAAGGTGTGAATTTGAGCCGTCCCTCGATGT
>CM031597.1:51728111-51740611 GCA_018398815.1 Conus ventricosus | reverse complement strand
CACCTCTGGGCTTCAAACTTAGTTTCCTTCTCTTCCAGCTTGTCTTTAACTCTAAGACCTTGCTGTCTCTTCTAACTCCCAGACCACGTTTCTCTCGACCCCTTTCTCTGTCCTGCTCACTCCTCTCCTCTCTCTCTCTCTCTCTCCTCTGCCTTCTCTCTCCCTCTCCTGGTGTTGTTCTCCCCTCACGTTGTTCTCCCTCAGTTTATATAGGGAGGGAAACAAAGGATTCCCCTTCGGGCCATGCCTTTGTCCACGCTGCTTCTCAAACCCCTAGTTCACAAGTACCCTGAATTCTCCATTCGCTACATTCTCCCACACATCAGCATTTACACACACCCCTACCTAATTGATTAGCAAACAAACACTTAGCACCAGATGGACATCGAAATTTCCCGCCGACTTTGGTGGTCACTTAACACAGTAATTATCTTAAGGAGGGCTACTACAACCTCCACACGCATTCAACCAGCCTGACAATAGAACCAACACAGTGACCCACGGCAATACCATCCGAACGAATCCAAGACCCCTGCTCTTCACTGACTGTTTACAAAAAAACCTCAGCTGACTGAGCATTTAGCGCTCACTTGGAGCGCCGAGGTCGTAGTGGTTACATCCCTTCCCCCTTTCGCCACCGGCAGGTCCGAACTCTCTCCTAGGTGTTGTTTGTCATCTGACCACTTCGGCCTCCTTTCACCCAGTTCGGCTGTGTGCGATGGGTAAGGTACCCTGGTTAATTGGTCTATTACCTATTTGTATACTACGTACAACGTCCCTTTGCCTCCAAGCATCTAATGCCTTTTGTGAGAGGTTTCACGCTCCTTGACAAATTCCCCCCACTCGAAGACAATGCCCTGCATTGGCTAAAACTTAACATTCAAGGAGATGAAACTCTCATAATTTTCCCATTTAAACCAGTACTAATATCGGCCTCTCATAAGCCTACTTACACCAGAGAACGCACGCAAGATGTGTCTTGCAACAAAAATTAGAGAAAAATCAATACATACACACTATCCAAGCAAATATCGACATAGATCTGGAATCTCCACCAGCTCTAAGTCGTGTGGCCATATGACCATTATGTTTCTACGGAAATTCTCTCCCCTTCTCTTCATACACGTGGCCCGCAGCCAGCCACGTCATGCATACACGACACTGCAAAAGACACACGCACCCACTACCTGACTTCTCGACCGACCATTTTATTTTGGCCAACTCTTTGGTAAGACCAGTCTGATCCCCCTTTCTGTACACACACCTTGCCTATCCGGCGGCATGTGCTGCATTGTGCACAGAAACGCCTGACATCACCAAGGATACCGGGCCAGTAGTACTCTCGCTTCACAACCTTTTGTGTGTCCTTCCTACCGAGATGGCTGACGTCACATGTTTTTCGGACATCACGACATCACCGCCGTTCTGCGTTTCGTAGGCACAACGATCTGCTTCTTCGTTTTTCCCGAACTCAAGTGAGTGAAAGTTCGGTACAATACCCCATCCTTTATCTCAAACCCGATGGTGCCCTCCTTCACACCTTTCTTCTGTCCTGTGTGAGCGAGCCTAAACAATTTTCTAAGCGAGTATTCGCCCTTTTGTTCTGCTTGTAAGTGAGTGGGTTAGTCTCACCGGACACGCTCCAGTGCTTTCTGGAGTGTTTGACTGCCTGGGGCCTTTTCCTCACGTGGTTCCTTTTCTCTGATTCGACACAGAAGTCAGCGTCTGGGTTTTCGTACCCACGTGCTCCTGGAATGTTCCCAATTACCAGATCATACGGCGGCTTTGGAACAGCCAACGCCTGTACAACTCCACTATAAAATGGTGTATCAATGAACACCAGGGCCGTTTTGAATTTAGCTACTGTTCCATCTATTTGTCTACACCTCTGTGTTCTACCTGTGAATTGTCCCTTCTCAACCAGGGACTCCTTCACCATTACGCCAGTGCACCCAGAGTCTCTAATGACATTAACCACATTGTCCCCTACTCTGCCTTTGTGCACATCCATGTTATCGCCTGAATCTGTGAACACACAGCACAATCCAGACAAAATAACAGTGTCATCTTTTCCATCTCTTTCTACCTGTCTCTCACTTGGCCTGACCCTCATTGCTGCAGCTTTCTGGGGCCTAAATTGGCAGTCTCTAGCCAAGTGTCCTGCCTTATTGCACAGAAAACAGGTACGCTCATTCCTAGCCTCATGGCTATTGGTTTTCACCCTTGTTTGCTCACGTGACGCCGTGGGCCTACGGGTGTGTACTACTGACTCATTATGTGAGTCATGTGCTGGCCTGCTATCCTCTGAATATGCTTCCGGGCTTTCCTCTTGTTCAGGCAAATCACGCCTCGCTTCCCGGTAAGTCTCTGCTGTCTGAAGTACCTCAGCTATTGTGGTTGCACCTTTTTCCTTCATGTGGATGGTAAGGCCCGTCCCACAACCTTCGAGTATCTGTTCCTTCATCACCAGTGTCTTGAGGCCTTCAAAATCACTGTCTACTCCACTAAGTTCTACCCACTTGTTGAAATAGTGATCCAGTCTAACTCCGAACTGTGTGTATGTCTCACCCTGTTCGATTCTCGCCTCGCGAAACTTACACCTAAAACCTTCTTCAGTCAAATCATATGCCTTTAGTACTGCTTGTTTCACCTTGTCAAAATCTCTCTGATCACCTTTGGGTAAGGTCGAAACAGTGTGTAACGCACGACCTGTCAACAAGGCAGACAGGTTTATTGCCCAGTCATCTTCGGGCCAGCCCTCGTGCTCGGCAACCGATTCAAACTGACTGATATAGGCATCGATCGAATCAGTTTCTTCTCTGAACAGTGGGAGTTTAAGTCTAGTGCGCAACTTAGTCTGTGGCCTACTGACTCAGAACTGGTGTCGATTTCACTACGATTTTCAGATTTTATTCTTTCCAATTCAATTTGTTTGGCTAAAATCTCAGATTCCGCTTCTGCTCTTGCCCTTGCAGCCGCACTCTCTGCATCTGCTCTTGCTCTGGCAGCTGCACTCTCTGCATCTGCTCTTGCTCTGGCAGCTGCACTCTCTGCATCTGCTTTAGCCTTTGACGCAGTGGTTTCTGCCTCTAGATTTCTTTTGACAGCCTCAAGCTGCTCCTTTTCAAACTTCCTTCTTTCAGCCCTTTCATCTCTCTCAGTCTTCTGCTGAGTTTCAATGAATCTACGCAGTTCATCTCCTGCATATCCCATTTCTTTCCCCAAACTTACTAGTTTCTCTATGGGGTAAAACTTTCTTCAGCCATTTTCTTTTCTGATATGTTTTAGCACTACTAAAACAGTTAAGCTTATAAACCCGGAAGAAAGTCAGTCAACAGTGTATCTACTAAACGTTACAAGTACACCAACCAGTGGTAGTGTTCCTAACACAAAGGAGCCTTAATCTTAAACCACAGCTTCTGTGAGAGTTAAGACTAGAACCTCGTTCTTCGTTTTTCTGAACGACCTCTGATTAATACAACCACCCTACACACAAGTCAATACTCAACACTCAAAGAACTAAAGGAAATAATTAGAAGAGCTAATTAAAATTGCCTTTAGTGGACGCTTCGCCCCAGTACTACTCTAGTACTCACTTTGTTTCCCTCCTGAAACTAATTTGGGCCATGCAATCCTGGCAGGCTCGCCACTTTGTCCAGGACGGGGGAAATCGTGATGGTATTGCTTAAGTGCACTAAGTTGATGTATTATTAGGCTTAACACACCAAGGGTATCGTTGCACTCATACACGCATATGCACACTCATGCACACACCAAACATTCACCTATCTCTGGGAATGGATGTCACGCATTCGTTTCTCTCCTAACATGACTGAGAACAAGAAATACAATTTCTATGCTACTTATAATTAATCATGTACAATCAAATCACAAACAATGAAATATCAAAACATAAAAGATCAATACATCCTAATCCCGGGTTATAATAAAATGACTTCTTACCTGGCCAGGTTTTCACACACACAACCACGCTTTCACACCACACCACAGTTCTTGAAAAAAGTCTCTTCACGTCTTCTTCAGCACTGCTTGATGGTGATGCCCTTGGTTGACTGGCTCCAGGCTTCAGGACTGGGTCTTCGTGGTCGTCTCTGGGATCTCGACGTAGAATTCTTCTTCTTCGTCTTCTTCACCCACCTCTGGGTTCAAATTCAGTTTGTCTGTCTTCACCCACCTCTGGGCTTCAAACTTAGTTTCCTTCTCTTCCAGCTTGTCTTTAACTCTAAGACCTTGCTGTCTCTTCTAACTCCCAGACCACGTTTCTCTCGACCCCTTTCTCTGTCCTGCTCACCTCCTCTCCTCTCTCTCTCCTCTGCCTTCTCTCTCCCTCTCCTGGTGTTGTTCTCCCCTCACGTTGTTCTCCCTCAGTTTATATAGGGAGGGAAACAAAGGATTCCCCTTCGGGCCATGCCTTTGTCCACGCTGCTTCTCAAACCCCTAGTTCACAAGTACCCTGAATTCTCCATTCGCTACATTCTCCCACACATCAGCATTTACACACACCCCTACCTAATTGATTAGCAACAAACACTTAGCACCAGATGGACATCGAAATTTCCCGCCGACTTTGGTGGTCACTTAACACAGTAATTATCTTAAGGAGGCTACTACAACCTCCACACGCATTCAACCAGCCTGACAATAGAACCAACACTGACCCACGGCAATACCATCTGAACGAATCCAAGACCCCTGCTCTTCACTGACTGTTTACAAAAGAACCTCAGCTGACTGAGCATTTAGCGCTCACTTGGAGCGCCGAGGTCGTAGTGGTTACATCCCTTTCCCCTTTCGCCACCGCGCAGGTCCGAACTCTCTCCTAGGTGTTGTTTGTCATCTGACCACTTCGGCCTCCTTTCACCCAGTTCGCCGTGTGCGATGGGTAAGGTACCCTGGTTAATTGGTCTATTACCTATTTGTATACTACGTACAACGTCCCTTTGCCTCCAAGCGTCTAATGCCTTTTGTGAGAGGTTTCACGCTCCTTGACAGTACCCTACTTTTTCGTTATTTACTATTAAATATTGGATGCTCCACTTAAGGTTTCCTTCCATACCAATCACCCCGAGGTTACCTATGTCTGTTTCTGTTCCGTCTGTATGATCTGCTTGACTATATTCAAGATCACAAAGGTTATTTGCGTTTGTTCATAACTCTTGTTGTTGCTGCGTACATGTGTCATGCAAAGGTATATAGTTTAGCTTGGAACATCCTTTCTTGGGGACATCTAGATGTTTGTTCTCTGTGGCCAGTATTGGTATGCACGGGCATCTGGTATAAACAGCGTTCGTTTGGAGTTATGGGCATCTCATCTATGTGTTCCATTTCCCAAGTTTAAAAGGGCTGTACCAGTCCTAAATAAATGTCAATTTGTGTTAATGTCAATTTGTGTTTGGTTATTTCTTCAGTTGTTGCTCTTTACGTATGTCACATACAGGACATGGAGAAGAGCTTGCAACCTCCTTTCTCGAAGATGTCTCCTTGTTTGCTCTGTGTTGGCATTTCACTAGGCAATTTGGTGTCGTCAGTAGCATTCGTTTAGTGTTACGGGCATGTAAACAATTCTTTCACTGTAGGTGCGGGTGTAGATCTTGCTTGTGAAAGAGATCTAGAGAGTATTTTTTTGTTTATTAATAGCGCATGCCAGACTAACGGATATGTACTGTCTGCATCACATAATGAACTGTTTGACGCCCATGTTCTGTAATTTTGTCTCTGATTGAACTGTTAAAGCTAATTGATGCAACTAAGTTGCTTTGCCCGGCATTTATCCTGTCAAAATGACAACATCACTCACTTAACGTGACTTTTAACACATTATCTCCCTTACAGACTTGCGAACATCGTCTATTGTTTTGTATGCTTGTTTTATAGACCAATCTTTGGTCAGAAATTGTGCTACTAATTGTTTTAAATTGAATCTGTCAGTGAGCTCACAAAAAGCCGCAATATATGGTGATAGAGAAGCAGAAGAGAGAAGAAGATGCCAAGAGAATGCAGAATGCAACCCAGCAAGGCCAACGAGGACGGTGGACTAGGTGGGAAAACGCACTGCCAAGAAGTCTCACCTGGAATGATATATGGCAGATGGTGCCTCTTGGGGTCAGCTTCGTCCTCACATCTGTATATTTCCTCCTGTCCTTGAATTCAAACCTGGTCAAATGGGAGAATCAGATGATCTTACGTGTCCACTCTGTCACGCAAACGAACAGTGGAACATCTCCAGAGTTCATGCAAAGCAGCGCTAACCCAGGGAAGGTACACATGGAGGCACAACCAAGCGCTCAAGGAGATTGCACATGCAGTTAGCACTGCCGAAGGAAGCACTACACCATCAAAAGTTCCAGCAACGGAGTTCGTACAGAGTAGGAGGCCACAAATCATGGTCTGGAACAGCTGTGATACCAAGAGTATGGAAGCAGGCTTTACTAGATGGAGTGGATAAGTAGGAATGCACCGTAGACCTTCCAGAATGGGAACACCATCGATAGATCATCAGGATGAGTTGCATGAGATTGGATATTGTTCTCCACTCATGGATATTGTTCTCCACTCAGGTTTATTAGAATATATGATTCTGATCGAACTCACTCTGTCACACGAAAGCTGAATTGAGCAAACTCATATCTATAAGACTGACGAGTATGCCAGTCTAGCGAGCAGCTTGAGGGAATCCAACGTTTTCAACATTATTATTATCATCATTGTTATGAATACTTATATAGCGCCTATCCTCGGCTAGACACCAAACTCTAAGCGCTTTACAATTCACACTCATTTACCCCACGGGCTGCCTGTCAGGGTAGTTACCCCACGGGCTGCCTGTCAGGGTAGTACCGACTAAAGAGCTGCCAGTTGGCGCTTCATTCAGTCGTTTTCCGTGTCATCGTGTCATCCAGTCAATATCGTTCACTCGATTTCCTTACCTCCTTCATTCTTTCCATTTCTCACGCAGGTGCAAGCTATGTGTAACGTGTCGTCCATACCAACGGCGAAACTGGCCTTCGCTTCCGAAAGTTGGTGATGGGAGTTTACGTGTGTGCAAGATGTTATGCGTGCGTTCATACACGGAACCTCGGTTTATTGTCTCATTCTAAGGACTGTATGGGAAATGGAGTCAGAACCAATGTTAACTCCGAGGGAACCCCCCCCCCCCCCCCCCCCCCTACCGAAACGGCCAGGCGAAGATTCGAACACGCAACCCCAGGATCACCAAGATTACGAGTCCGGCGCTGTACCACTGAGCTATTCTGGCCCTTAATACTGCTAAACCTTGCTGAACTCTCTGTCTTCCTTCAAGGCATCTCTTAAAACAACCCTCTTCACCTCTCAATAGCAGTTCTTTCTTCCCCTTCCCTTGCCCATCAAATTGATTCTGCGACTAATGTGTGTGTGTGTGTGTGTGTGTGTGTGTGTGTGTGTGTGTGTGTGTGTGTGTGTGTGTGTGTGTGTGCGACTCTGTGTGTGTGTGTGTGGTGTGTGTGTGTGTGTGTTGTGTGTGTGTGTGTGTGTGTGTGTGTGCGCGCGCGCGCGCGCGCGCGCATGCTGTTGTGTCCGCTGTTGTACGACAGTGTGTGTGTGATCATGTGTTGTGTATGCGTGTGTGTGTGTGTGGGGGGGGGGTGTCAATATGCACCCTTGTTTGTAGACGCATGGTACCTATTGCAATATTCATCTTCTTATTGGTTTCATTTATGTTTTCTTTAACCTTTTATGTACTTATAAGCGATGATGTAAGATTAAGCGCCATAAATGATCATTCTTTTTGTTATCATTATTATCAATTTATGCAGAGAAGGAATTCCCACACGTACTGTCGTCATAGATTCACAACGACTGAGCAACATTCCGTGTACAATTTGGTTTTGTCGTCAAAATCAGAGACTAATGGAGAATAGAAATCATTGGTAGTTTAAAGTGGACCCTAATGACGAAGTCTGAGAGGGTGAAACTGTCTCAAACGACAAAGGTCGTTGGCAGCTGATCTGAAAATTAACCACAGTGAGGAAGGAGGCTTTCCAGGGCAAGCGTTTCATGTTGTTCACAATCATAGATAACAACCAAAAATATGATTTTGACCCTAAACCTGGGACTGGATTCTCATTCTATATCACAATCAATGATAAATAAACTTCTGGTAGAAAGAAACGAAGGGTTAAGAAAATGTTCGTCTGCAAAGCGCAAGATATCATTCCAAAAAGCTATCAACTCCATTCCCCCATCTGTTCTTGCCAACCACCCCATCCAAGGAAAAAACAAACAAAAAAAAGAAGAAGAAAAAAAAAAGAAAATCGCCTTCGGGTCTTAGCAACTCGCGGCCACCTTGCACTTGATTCACAAATGCAAGAGCATGAGGTAAGGGTTGAATCTCCCCTCCCTCTCCTTCGCTCCCACACCTCTCCCCCAACCCCCCAGCGTCACACACACACACACACACACACACACACACACACACACACACACACACACACACACACCACTATGTACACGCATACTTACACGTATAGAAATCACAAGTTTCACTGTGGAATGACTTTTTATTTCGTTTGTGAGTAAGCTCGTGTTCACTCGGGTGATTTCTAAACTCTTTTTTTCCCCTGGTCTATCCAAGTAGATAATTAGTTTTTATTTAAGACATGACACAGAACACATGAGTCCAGACAAGGCAAGGAAACGACACTAGCACAACTGCCACTTGTATACATATAAGTAACATTGATACCAAACCACTTTGAACAGCCTAACAAGTACAACTGAACAAACATGTATGTGTGCACATGTACCCACGAGAGTTGGTATGTGCGTATGCTAGAAAATACGTACGTGTGCATGTGAGTGTGTGTGCGCACGTTATTGCATGTTTCCTACATGCATGTAAATTTATATAGGATGGTGACAGAAATGAGAATCAGGGATTTCTTGGAAGACTGGTGAAGGGAGAAATAAGTATCTGAAGCAAACTACGAACGCGCGCGCGCGCTCGCGAGCGTCCCGAACACACACAAACACACACACACATACAAACGTGCGTGTGTGCGCGCATATATGTATGTATGTCACACACACACACACACACACACACACACACACACACACGCACACACACACACACACACACACACACACACACACACGTATGTATTTCTTCTTCTTTTTTAACGCACTTTGAATCGTCGTGGTTGACCACTGTTGATTGTTAACTTTTTGTTGATAAGAAGGTTTGGGCATTCGTGCATTGCTCTGATCTATACCAAATTTTCCTCTTTTTTTTTTCATTAGGAACAGCGAACAATCTTATAATCATTTGTATTTTTTAAAGTAGTTTGGCGCGGATGGTAAAGATGGTCTTTCTTCCACAGCAAATTAAGAAAAAGTACACAGCGGAGGAACTGACTTTTATACAGAAAAGGCGGTGAACAAGAAGGCACTGCGCGCCACACGGTGAGAAAGTCAGAGCGAAAGGCGCACGCGCGAATGCGCGCTAACACACACACACACACACACACACACACACACACACACTCTCTCTCTCTCTCTCTCTCTCTCTCTCTCTCACACACACACACACACACACACACACACACACACACACAACACACACTTCCCAAGATACTCAACGTTTTACTCGCAAGAGAATCAGACAGAAAAACAATTCTAGAGAAACAACCGAAGCTGGAGACAGTAGAGAACAGACCTGGAAACAAACTATTACTTCCTCAGCCTTGCCTGATAAACCAAAACATTTTACAGATTGTCTCCCTTGTCCTTTTCATTTTCAGATGTCAGGTGAGACTTGGAACTCGGAAAACCAGCCTTTAGTTCTTTGTTGTCAGGTCATATATCATTATTTTCTTAAAAGTAGCCTTCCATTTTTTTCTTTTATTTCAAATTCGACAAAAACAGCAAAACGCCAGAGCAGAGCAAAAAGCATGCTACGTGCTGAGGCAAACACAACGTTCCATATCAGCTCACCTTTGGAAAATTAGGGTCTAACTTTACCAGTGGAATCCACCACAAATAAATAACAGGGTCTCACTGTGTAACATACATGCTGAGATACAAATTTTTGATAGGTCAAACTCATAGCTCCATACACAAACACGCTACACAACGCGGGATATGTTGTACAAGTTTTTAACAATTTGAGAGTGACGATGAGGGGTGGAGGGAGGAGGCATAGCAAAATGGATTCTACTGATGCATTTGACTGAGTGTACTTCAATCGATGCAATAGCAATCACACGTGAACGAAATCTGTGACGGAGTGTACTTCAATCAATACAATAGCAATCACAAGTTAACTAACTCTATGATTGAGTGTATCTCAATCAACACAATTACAATCATGGGTTAACTAACTCTATGACTGAGTGTATTTAAATCAATACAATAACAATCACAAGTTAACAAACTCTATATGATTGGGCGTATTTCAGTCAATACAATAACAATCGCAAGTTAACTACCTCTATGTACGTGGGCACTAAATTCCGGAATTGTGCAATGAAGACGACACAAAACAAAAGTCTGTGTTACCGACAGTGACCAATAAGCAAGCCTATGGATGGTTAATTTTTTTTTTACTCTGAAATTCACAAACAGGCTGGCAATGAACGAGAAACACACACACTGATTTGGCCTTAGACCAGACTGTCACTGTGTAACATCCCACAGTTCGTGGTGACTACCCTCATTCCACAGGAAGCGTTGACGATTGTCGACATGGACCCACCAGGCTTTTCTACCGCACACGACACTGAGCAGACACGTCACGTGGTAGCTGACAGACGTTTTCGTTCCTATGACCTAATTTACTTTCATGTTCGGCGTATTCCCGCAATGTGTTCCACTTCCCAAAACTGTTAGTTCCGTCTGTCAACTGTCTTGATCAAATTACGACTAAATTAGCCGAAGTATGCCAAATCATTGCCAATTAATTTCACATCTATCAACTTACGCGTAACCAGTTTAGTTGATGCCGTCAAATCGCCACCCAGTTTAGTTAATTAACATCTATCAAATTACGACCAGTTTGGCTGACGTCTGTGGAATTACTAACAAATTAGGGAATACCCTTGAATTACTACCGATTTAACTAACATCTGTCATATTAACCCTAATTTGGCTAGCACCTTCCAAATTATTTTCAATTGACCTGACATCTCTTAAAGAACTAGATCTACCAATTCGGCTGACAGTTTCTGAATAATAGCAAATTCAGTTGAGAGGTCTGGTATGACTGACTTGACTGTTTCTATCAAATGACTTTCAGCAAACATGACGTCTTCGGAATTTATAATCTGCTATTTTTGTAATAACCACCAATTTTTACTTGTACATTGAATTACTGTCGATTTAACGGATATCTATTGAATATCCTCTAATTTATTCCGCATATATCAGGTTACTATCAAGTTTTGCGTGTTAGGCATTGCTATTAATCTAACTGACATCTATCAAATCACTATCAATTTTCCTGACATCAATGTAAGAATTACTGTTTTACCTAACGTCTATGAAATTGCAACTTATTTAGCCGACATCTTTGGAATCACGACTAAATCAGCTGAGACTTGTCGAAAAAAGTTATTTCTAATTTAGCTGATATCTATCAAAGTATCCCAGATTGAGCACTCAACTACGCAGTCTCCGGCAAAAAAACAAAAAACAAAACAAAAAAAACGATCCTTCAAACCAGTGTGTAACGTCAGTGGACGTGTCACGTGTGCACTAAACGTCGTGCGTAGCGTGCATGCCGGGGCTTCTACAGCCGCTTGGACACTCTGTACCAGATCTCCTCCTTGGGGTGGGTGATGAAGCCATACACGGGCAGGACGTCCTGGCCGGGAACCAGCAGGAACTTGACTTTGCGCAGGGCGGTGACCAGCAGGATGGTGGCCTCCAGGTAGGCGAACCGGTACCCGGGGCACTGGCGTCGCCCAGAGAAGCCGAAGGGCGAGAAGGCGATGCTGGGACGACCCTTGCTTCGTTTCTCTGAGAAGCGATCCGGATCAAACCTGTGGGCAGCGCATCAGACCAGCACACGTGTAACAGGTGGAAATTCCAGAGTGTATGTTACCGGGTGAACACCTGTCTATAGCACATTGGAACATCAGACATAAAACTTGAAAAATCTAGAGTGAATGTCACCTGATAAAATGCTAAAAGCTGTTTATAGCACATTGGAACAACAGATATGAAACTATTAGAAATTATCCAGGATCACTTGATAAAAGCTGTTTATAGCACATTGGAACAGCAGACATAAAACTATTGGAAATTGCAGAGTTTCACTTGATAAAAGGTGTTTACAGCACATTGGAACAGAAGACATAAAAGTATTGGAAATTCTCGAGTATATGTTACAGGAAAAAAAGCTGTTTATACACATTAGAACAGCAGACATAAAACTATTGGAAATTCTAGAGTTTCACTTGGAAAAAAAAGCTGTTTATAGCATATTGAAACAGCAGACACAA
>CM031597.1:51710611-51723111 GCA_018398815.1 Conus ventricosus | reverse complement strand
GCACTACCGCACAAAACGCCCACTCTAAAAAACCCATCCTCCCCATACGCTTGCGCCCCACCCCAACGCAAACTACACACTTTACACATAAACATACACCGTCCCCTTCCCCCCTTCTCCATCTAACCTATCACATACACAGATTAAGAAAGATTAGGACTAATGTAAAAAAAAAAAAAAATAAAAAAATGTTGAGGTTGTTGTCTGCGGTAGCAGAAGTAGTAGTAGTAACAGCAATACTGTCAATACTTTTGCAATCGTAACGCAGCACATAGTAGCACGACGATGGGGGATGATACAACAACAAATATTTGCTTATGAACAGAGATATTTCTTCTTAAGCAACCCTTTGTTGTGATGATGATGATGATGATGTTGATGATGATGATGATGATGATGATAAAGACGGGACAAATTTTTTCTCTGAGCCACACCACAGCAGTGGCGACGATGATGATTTTTTAATTTTTAATATTGTAATACCGTTAAAAAATTTCAATACAATATGACTTTCAATTTCTGAAAAACATCACAATGCGACATTACCTGCACAAAACATTACATACACAGAACATTCCCACAAAATTGATAATGAAAAGCAAAACAATTCAATGATGCAAAAATGTGAATAACACAGTCGATGATGATGATGACGATGACGACGAGACGATGGTGAAAACGATGACGACGAATATTTTTCCCTGACGAAACCCCTCAGCAGTGATGATAAATATCAATCATAAAACACACAATGGTCCCTCACCACTTTGTAGTTGCGGCGGAAGGTAGCGATGTCTTTGTCGTTGGCCAGGGCCCTCCCAGCAGTCCTAGCAGCACGGCTTTGGCGGCAAAGAGCGACATGTGCTCCGTCAGGGGGAAGTGGTCGCTTCGTAGCCTTCTCCATTACCGCACACTCGCCCGCCACCATGGTCAACAGTGGGCCCAGTGTTGTAAAGATATCGGTATTCAGACAGACTTTCCCGTTGTTTAGACGTCTGGTTCATAAACGCTGCCATGATGTGCGGCGAAAAAAATTTTTAAACAGTAAAACAAGTGGGGTATGTTTTGCTCCCAAAAGGGAAAACCCAAAAAACACAGAGTAACTTTTATTCAAGACTGGCACAGCCTTTTAAACTTGAATAAAGTCAGACAAATACTAGACAACAATCTAATTTTGGGGGGAAAAAAAAAGCGCAGGCCAACAACTGAACTGTCTTCATAGTAATGACTGGCAAAGTTTTGGATTAAGGAGGGGAAGGGAGAGGGAAGTTTGAGATGAGAAACTGGGAACTGAAGGAAAAAAAATTACAGATATGAAAACTCTTCACTAGTGCAAAAGGAACCATCGCAATCCCTTTTGAAGGCAGATAAATTTGTATTGCCTGCTCCGAAGCCTTCCCCCGCTGGGTCGGACCCCAGAGAGACACGGCTGGTTGTGTCGCGCTCCCGGCGTCAATAGAGACACACCCAGTCGGGTGCGTAGCGCAATCACAAACGTATCTAAAGCACTACCAGTTATTAGCCCTACGACCTATAGATCTACGTGTCGTAAACCATACGACCCTTTAAGACTACTGTCTATATCACTACAATTGACCATGTATCGAAAAAGCTATTCATGTTCGCGTTCTCTAAAACTACGGTCTATATCGCTATGCCGTTTGCCTCTACATCAGAAAGAAAGAAAAATAGTGACAACGGCCCCGTTTGTATGGGGATGGTTTTATGCGCAATCACTACTGGATAATGTCAGTAGGTCCCCACTAGGGAGGCGCTATATGTTCCCCCATGTCTATGTTCCCCCGGTATGTTCCCACCTCCATATTCCCCAGGTCTATGTTCCCCCCACCTCCATATTTCCCCAGGTCTTTGTTCCCCCCCACCTACCGTGCCGTACGTGCCCTCGCGCCGTACGTGTCCTCGTGCCGTACGTGATCTCGTATCGTAGTGACCGGATTGTCATACTTGTTACAGAATCTAAGTTGTACCCTGACTAGAATATGTTGCAATGTTCAAAATTATGTTTTTAAACCCGAGATAAGAGCGGAATACATTTAATTGTCACAAGATTGTATTGATCCTTTCTTTGCTTTGCTTTGTTTTTCTCTGTATTTGGTGACAGGATCATTGTTACTCATTAATTTGTTGTTCATTTACAGTTCTTTAGTTAATGTTCAGTACACGGTGTTTCCATAGCTATATGGGTTGGTGACCTTACGTTAAAATCCCGAGTCCTGAGTATATGTGGAGGTTTTGTGCGTCAAAATATATTTTTTGTAAATCATTTTCTTTCTAGTTCCATCCCTCCTCCCCGTTATATTTGGCCAAGAGCCCTGGGCCCAAGACAAAAGTACAATAAAAAAAAAAAATGTTCCAGTTCCAAGTTGTATTAAATTACGAAATTGAAATTACCAAATACAGAAATCGAGAGGGGAGAGAGGGGAGAGAGAGAGAAGAGAGAGAGGAAAAGAGAGAGAGAATTAGAGAGAGAGATAATTAGAGAGAGAAAAAAGACAGAGAGACAGCCATAATTAGAGAGAGAGAGAGAGAGAGAGAGAGAGAGAGAGAGAGAGAGAGAGCGGAGACGAAAGATGCGGAGACAGAGATTAGAGAGACAGAAAGAGATAATCTAAGAACTCCTCTCTCTCTCTCTCTCTTCTCTCTCTCTCCTCTCTCTCTCTCTCTCTCCCTCCCTTTCCCCCTCTCTCTCTCCTTTTTCTCTCTCTCTCAACAAGGTGGGCAGAAGGCATTGTGCTCAAAACAGTATCGGTATTTAATTGATGAGTAATAAGGCCTAGTCTGTCCAATACAAACATCTGCGTGCCGTGAGCAGTTTTAAAAATTTCATCATGTAAGCTATTGCCACGTAGTGCTAAAGAAAAAAATAGAAAAACAAAACACACGAAAGTATGTAGAGCTACTGCCACGTAGTGGTAAAGGACAGTAGCCAATAGAGATCGCAAATCAGCCTTCGAGCTTTTTTTCCCCCTTTTTTGCCATCTATATAGAGCTAATCAAAATGTCCATTTGTGACAGAGGGAGGTCGTTTTAGCTACTTTTCGTTACTTCTCGTAGTGCCAAAACAAGGTAGAGGTTTGAAAACTAGTGCTATTGCTATGACTAAGTGAAGACTCTCTCTTCTCCTCTCCCCTCTCTCTCTCCTCTTCTCTCTCTCTTCTCTCCACTCTCTCTCTCCTTCTTAGATATTATTCTGGTTTTTCATAAAATTCTATAGGAGCAACAAAACAAAACAACAAACAAAACAAACAAAAAAAGAAAAACAAACAAAACAAACAAAAAGAAACATAGGCATTACTTTTAAATTTAGACATCTGTGACACTTAATTCGAATGAGAAAGAGAGAGAGAGAGAGAGAGAGAGAGGGGAAGAAAAGAGAGAAGAGAGAGAGAGAGAGAGAGAGAGACAGGGGAGTGAGAGTGAGAGAGAGATGAAGTGTGAAATGCAAAAATTCACTTTCGTTCGAAAATCGATTTCATCAAATTTTTGACAATAAAGGCCCCAAAAATCAAAAACCAGGTGCAAAAACGCCTGAAAAATCGATTATCGAACCGGTTATTGATTTCTACACCTTGTATTGATTTGGTAAATAATTTGCACATAAAATTGATTTTTGGCCCGTTTTTGATTATCGGGGCCGGTTATTAATTTCCGGCGTAATTTGCACCTGGTTATTGATTATCGGGTTTGTTGGTAAGTAATTTTGCACATAAATCATTTTTGTACATGAAAATCGATTTTCGTGAAATGCACACATTCACTTTCCGGCTGAAAATCAATTTTCATAGTATGAAAATCAATTTTATAAGCAAATTACTTACAATAGGGCCCAATAATCAATAACCAGGTGCAAATAACGTCTGATAATCAATTTGCGGGCCGGTTATTGAATTTTACCCCCTAACATTTATTTTGGTAAATAATTTGCACATAAAATTGATTTTCGGCCCATTATTGATTGTTGGGGCCTGTTATTGATTACAGGCGTAATTTGCACCTGGTTATTGATTTTTGGGCCTATTGGTAAGTAATTTGCACAGAAAGTCGATTTCATACTATGAAAATTGATTTTCGGCCGGAAAATGAATTTCACGCTTCAGAAGAGGAGGGAGAGAGAGAGAGAGAGAGAGAGAGAGAGAGAAGAGAGAGAAAAGAGGGGAGAGAGAGAGAGAGAGAGAACGAACGAACGAATTTTTTTTCAGAGGGTAATGGGAAAAGCAACCATGCTTTTTTACATCCAGCCCTCTGGGGCCAAAGAATTTAAGAAAGGAAAGGAAACAACACAACAACAAAATATTGATTATATAAAATAGGAAAATCACTCTTAAATATACAATGAAAATCAAAAGGATACAAAATCATGTAGAGGGAACACCGAAGAAGTGTGGGAGACGGTGGAGTGGGATGGGGTGGGATGGGGGACAATTAAGAATGAGAGGGCGGGGGGGGAAAAAGGAAGAACTGATAAAGAAAATGACACATTTAACAGAACAGTTATTGGTACATCTTTGGGCAAAGTGGTGTAAGATCAGGCAGATACATCAAATACGTGAAAAGATTGGATTTAAAATTACATGGTTTGGGCGTTTTTCAGTTTTTCTGGATATTATTCCACAGCCACCCACCAGAATAAGCAAGGGTTGATTTGCAAAATTAATTTAGGGGAAAGGGAGATTTATTTTATGGCGAATGACGATGATCATTTGAAAGTAAATATATTCCTTAAATAGGAAGGAGCACTGCCGTGTAGTATTTTATGCATAAAGAGTGCTTTGTTGTACAATAGTTTGGTCTTAAATGGAAGGATACCCGCTCGTTCATAATCAGGGTGCCCCAGCGAGGGTTCATCAATTGTTATTTTGACACTCTCTTATATATACTAGTCAATGGTTTAAGAAAACTTAAATTTCTCGCTAAATCCCAGAGTCGAGGCATAGTCCAATATTTGGTTGAATATAAGATTGAAAAAATAATAAGAGAGAGAGAGAGTTTTAGTAAATGTCGTTATTTGGCTGCTGTCGCAGCAGTTATAACAAATGGGGGTGGACGAGAAAAAATGGTCGAAAGAAAGTGTTCTGTCATGCCTTAAAACAATACCAACATAGCAAAAAGAAATTAAAGGAGAGAGAGCTCTATACTATATGGTGAAGGAAGAGAAAAGAGAGAGATTGATAGACATGCGCACGTGCGCGCGCGCGCACACATACACACACACGCCGCACACGCACTGACATTCTTTCGTAATTTGTTTCTTTTTTTTTTTTTAATCGTAGTGATATAGAGTGAGATAGGACGTAGCGATAAAGACGGTGTCTGGAAATCGTAGTGGTAATCATAAATAGTTGTATAGGTACAAGTTATGAAGTGAAAATCGTCTTGCGAATGACACTGTAGTGATATCGGGTAATAGTCGTTTGGATATGTAGATTAGTGTTCCGTAGAGCTTTAGCCCGTTATGATATTGACACGTAGTGATTACGGATGTCCCCCACAGTCCAAATACTGTGGTGTTCTCACCACCATGGGTGCAAAAATGAATCCAATAGCACCCCCAAGCAGCCACGATGAGTAGTAAATGCAACCAAACGAAAGTGTGGGGAGGAAAAAGTTGCTGTAAAACTAAAGACATTATGCAAATAATATAAAAGTAGGGGGGCAGTCTTGAGCCTACGCTGAGGATCCACCCAAAGATGGGAAGGGAGATCAAAAGACAAACACACAGCGGACAGAAACAAATACAAATAAAACCCCAATTTAATCAAAGCAAAATCGGAAATGAAATGGGTAGGAACAGTAAACGATAAACGTAAACAAGTGGGGTATGTTTTGCTCCGTTAAGAAAACCTAACACAGAGTAACTTTTATTCAAGGGACGCACAGCCTTTTAAACTTGAATAAGCAGACAAATACATGACTGAACAATCTAATAGTGGGGGAAAAAACAAAAGCGCAGGCAGGCCAACAACTGAACTGTCTTCATAGTAATGACCTGGCAAAGATTTGGACTTAAGGAGGGGGGTGGGGGGAGAGGGAAGTTTGAAGATGGAGAGAACTGGGAACATGAAAGAAAAAAAATTACAGATATGAAAACTCTTCACTAGCTGCATAAGGGAACCATCGCAATCACTTTTGAAGGCAGATATATTTGTATTGCCTGCTCCGAGGCCTTTCGCCCGCTGGGTCGGGACTCATCAGGGGAACACGGCTGGTTGGTCTGCGCTCCCGGCGTCAAATAGAGACACACCACAGTCCATAATACTGTGGTGTTCTCCCACCATGGGTGCAAAAAAGAATCCAATAGCACCCCCAAAAGCAGCCAGCGATGAGTAGGAGAGGAGAGAGAGGGTCATTCGAAACGGATCTATCCTTCCACACGTTTTGTTAAGAAAAGGCCTACGTTTATATGAAAGAAGAAGGAAGAGGTGGAGGAGGAGGAGAAGAAAGTGTCTATTTACATGACGTAATCTCAGAACCTATTGAACAGCACTCGTACTTTGGCCAATATTCACCCAGATATATCGGAGAAATGAAATACTTTCAATGAAAAAGTACGAATAGGCCTTATATGTAAGAAGGTTTTTCTCCACATCCGCTATATTACAATGTAATCCACACGCCAAAAGTTAACCAAGAGTCAAAGAACTCTTGTAAAATACGGACATACGTTCAGAGCTGTTTCTGCGCTACGTTCAGAGCTGTTTCTGTGATACGTTCAGAGCTGTTTTCTGTGATCGTTCAGAGCTGTTTCTGTCATACGTTCAGAGCTGTTTCTGTCATACGTTCAGAGCTGTTTCTTCATACGTTCAGAGCCGTTTCTGTTTCTGTCATACGTTCAGAGCTGTTTCTGTCATACGTTCAGAGCTGTTTCTGTGGTACGTCAGAGCTGTTTCTGTCATACGTTCAGAGCGGTTTCTGTCATACGTTCAGAGCTGTTTCTGTCATACGTTCAGAGCTGTTTCTGTGATACGTTCAGAGCTGTTTCTGTGAACGTTCAGAGCTGTTTCTGTCATACGTTCAGAGCGGTTCTGTCATACGTTCAGAGCGGTTTCTGTCATTACGTTCAGAGCTGTTTCTGCCATACGTTCAGAGCTGTTTCTGTGGTACGTTCAGAGCTGTTTCTGTCTACGTTAAGAGCTGTTTCTGTCAACGTTAGAGCTGTTTCTGTTTCTGTCATATGTTCAGAAGCTGTTTCTGTCATACGTTCAGAGCTGTTTCTGCGCTACGTTCAGAGTTTGTTTTGTCATTCGTTCAGAGCTGTTTCTGTTTCTGTCATACGTTCAGAGCTGTTTCTGTCATACGTTCAGAGCTGTTTCTGTGGTACGTTCAGAGCTGTTTCTGTCTAACGTTCAGAGCTGTTTCTGTCATACGTTCAGAGTGGTTTCTGTCATACGTTCAGAGCTGTTTCTGTCATACGTTCAGAGCGGTTTCTGTCATACGTTCAGGCTCTTTCTGTCATGTTTCTGTCATACGTTCAGAGCGGTTTCTGTCATACGTTCAGAGCTCTTTCTGTCATACGTTCAGAGCTGTTTCTGTCATACGTTCAGAGCTGTTTCTGTGGTACGTTCAGAGCTCTTTCTGTCATCGTTCAGAGTTGTTTCTGTCATACGTTCCGAGCTGTTTCTGTCATTACGTTCAGAGCTGTTTTCTGTCATACGTTCAGAGCTGTTTCTGTGGTACGTTCAGAGCTTGTTTCTGTCATACGTTCAGAGCTGTTTCTGTCATACGTTCAGAGCTGTTTCTGCGTACGTTCAGAGCTGTTTCTGTCATACGTTCAGAGCTGTTTCTGTTTCTGTCATACGTTCAGAGCTGTTTCTGTCATACGTTCAGAGCTGTTTCTGTGGAACGTTCAGAGCTGTTTCTGTCATACGTTCAGAGCTGTTTCTGTCATACGTTCAGAGCGGTTTCTGTCATACGTTCAGAGTTGTTTCTGTCACGTTCAGAGCCGTTTCTGTTTCTGTGGTCGTTCAGAGCTGTTTCTGTCATATGTTCAGGCTGTTTCTGCGCTACGTTCAGAGCTGTTTCTGTCATACGTTCAGAGCTGTTTCTGTTTCTGTCATACGTTCAGAGCTGTTTCTGTCATACGTTCAGAGCTGTTTTTGTGGAACGTTCAGGCTGTTTCTGTCATATGTTCAGAGCTGGTTTCTGTCATACGTTGAGAGCTGTTTTGTCATTTTCAGAGCTGTTTCTGTTATACGTTCAAAAGCCGTTTTTTGTTTCTGTGGAACGTTCAGAGCTGTTTCTGTCATACGTTCCCGAGCGGTTTCTTCATACGTTCAGAGCTGTTTCTGTCATACGTTCAGAGCTCTTTCTGTCATATGTTCAGAGCGTTTCTGTCATACGTTCGAGCTGTTTCTGTCATACGTTCAGAGCTGTTTCGAGCTGTTTCTGTATACGTTCAGAGCTGTTTTTTGTCATACGTTCAGAGCTGTTTCTGCGCTACGTTCAGAGCTGTTTCTGTCATACGTTCAGAGTGTTTCTGTTTCTGTCTACGTTCAGAGCGGTTTCTGTCATACGTTCAGAGCTGTTTCTGTCATCGTTCAGAGCTGTTTCTGTCATACGTTCAGAGCTGTTTCTTTTCATTACGTTTTGAGCTGTTTCTGTCATTTCGTTCAGAGCTGTTTCTGTTTCTGTCATACGTTGAGAGCCGTTTCGTCTATGTTCAGAGCTGTTTCTGTGGTACGTTCAGAGCGGTTTCTGTCATACGTTCGAGCTGTTTCTGTCATACGTTCAGAGCTGTTTCTGTCATTCGTTCAGAAGCTGTTTCTGTCATACGTTCAGAGCTGTTTCTGTGGTAAGTTCAGAGCTGTTTCTGTGATACGTTCAGAGCTGTTTCTGTCATACGTTCAGAGCTTTTTTCTGTCTACGTTCAGAGCTGTTTCTGTCATCGTTTTAGAGCGTTTCTGTATATGTTCAGAGCTGTTTCTGTCATACGTTCAGAGCTGTTTCTGTCATACGTTCGAGCTGGGTTTTTGTCATACGTTCAGAGCGGTTTCTGTCATACTTCAGAGCTGTTTCTTCGTGACGTTGAGAGCTGTTTCCCGTGGTCGTTCAGAGCTTTTCTGTCATACGTTCAGAGCTGTTTCTGTCATTCGTTCAGAGCTGTTTCTATCATACGTTCAGAGCCGTTTCTGTCTTCGTTCAGAGCTGTTTCTGTTTATACGTTCAGAGCTGTTTCTGTCATCGTTCAGAGCGGTTTCTGTCATACGTTCAGAGCTGTTTTTTGTCATACGTTCAGAGCGGTTTCTGTCATACGTTCAAAGCTGTTTTGTCATACGTTCAGAGCTGCTTCTGTCATCGTTCAGAGCCGTTTCTGTCATATGTTCAGAGCTGTTTCTGTCATACGTTCAGAGCTGTTTCTGTCATTCGTTCAGAGCTGTTTCTGTCATACGTTCAGAGCTGTTTCTGTGAAGCGCTCAGAGCTGTTTCTGTGATGCGTTCAGAGCTGTTTCTGGTGATCAGGATCCACACACAAAAAAGGAAGGCTGAAAAAAATGGGAATAATTGTAACGAGCGAAAAAAAGTGAGTGTGTATGTGTGTGTGTGTGTGTGTGTGTGTGTGTGTGTGTGTGTGTGTGCGCGTGCGTGCGTGCGTGCGTTTCGGGGCGTGCGTGCGTGCGTGGGGTGCGTGCGTGCGTGCGTGGTGTGTGCGTGCGTGCGTGCGTGCGTGCGTGCGTGTGTGTGTGTATGTGGTGTGTGCGTGCGTGCGTGGTGTGCATGTGCTTGTGCGTGCGCGTGCGTGCGTGCGTGCGTGGTGTGTGTGTGTGTGTGTGTGTGTGTGTGTGTGTGTGTGTGCGGAAGAGAAGGCCTGCTTGAACTTTGGTAATGAATGACACGCATACTCATAGCAACAACAACAATAAATGATAATATGATTATCATTCTTCTTCTTATTATTATTATTGTTATTATCATCATTATTATTGTTGTTATAGCGGTCAGTTTTTGTCGCTTGTGCGCACTGTATATATATTTCCCAGCAGAAAGGCAAACATATACTAGCAAGAAAGAAAGAAAGGAAGGAAGAAAAACTATATATAAAAAAATAAAAATAAAAAAGAAAGAAAGAAAAGAAAAGCTAAAAATAACAAGAAGAAGAAACCCAGGCCAACGACGCAGTTGAAAGCATGTTCATGGAGGAGGTGAATAAGCCCACAGGCGGAAACGCCCACCACCACCACCACGACGTGTTCTGCTCACCTTTTGCAGCGTGGTGCAGTACATGCTCAGCTTGTCGAACTCGAACACTTTGTCGTATGCGGCGCGTCTGGCTTTGCCCTCCTTCCCGTTGGCGAACTTGATGCTGTTGGTGGACAGCAGGGTCTCGAACATGATCATCAGGTCCGCTGCACACGCACAGGATTGGTGAGTCGTCTGGCTGACGTGGGCAGACAAGCGGGCTTCAGAAGGCATAACATGTACACGGACAGGCTGGACCAACAAAAACAGACCACGTGTTTCCTATCATCAATCGTGTTTGCTTGTTCTGTGCTGTGAAATAGCCTAATATGGGTCACATACAGGAACAGCGTAAGGGATTGGACTGGTCGGTCGTAGGACCTCTACCCTTCTCTCATGACTGAGAGCTACGAAGATCCTTAACTGACCGTGCGTCCTTCACGGCACTCCTATGACCCTTTGTCATAGCACAATGGTAAGGAGATACGGAAATAAATCTGTTGATGCCAAACAAATCAATGATAACACTTGCGAAATTCAGTGAATTAAGACATCAAAAACACACACACACACACCACACACACACACACACACACACACACACACACACACACACACATAATCTGTCTTACTAAAGAGATAGATAATAGCCTAGACCTGTTCCGGGAAGAAAATCAGGGAAGATAACTTTTGTGTCTCCATTGCAAATATAATTACCTGGTCTAAATTTATGGAACAAACGAATAGATCTAGAGAGTCAAATGTTGGATTTGAAGCGCACGCCAGGATAACAACCGCGAGATATCGACTGTCCGCACTACAAACACACCTTTTCACACACCTGTTTGGGCTCTCTCTCTCTCTCTCTCTCTCTCTCTCTCTCTCTCTCTCTCTCTCTCTCTCTCTCTCTCTCTCTCTCGCTCTCTCTCTGATTGAGCGGTTTAACTGACTGATGGGGCGGCATCCATGAAAACGGCGGGGTCATTCGCTGAACGCGAGTTCTAACACAGATTACCTCCTTCGCAGATTTCCGAACATCGTCTTTTGTCTAGTGTTTGGAAACTTCCACACAAAATAACGCAAATAAAATGGCTTTGTTGGTTGCGCTTCAAAAACTAGGGCCTACATGGGTCATCTGCCTGAAACTTATAGGCTAAATCAATATAAAGCTGTCAAGTTAAATCAGTTGTATAACAAAATACACGGATTGGTTAGCCGGTACATATAATGACAGCATTAACAAGTTTTTCCAAAGTTTAATTGCAGTACGCAGGGGACACTTCAGTTCGTACAAATTCGTTCTGCATTTTTTTTTGTTTCGTGTGAGCGTCATCCGTAACTCCTATACATGCTCGCATCAGTGAATAATTTTCAATAACTCAGCGCTGAGAAAGTCATGCTCCTTCTTCGGGAGGCATTGCTGCTAGACGTTCTTGTGTGTCCATTGTTTACCGATGTAGCTATCAGAGTCTTTAACTTGTATAGTTCATCCTTCTTTCATATACACACGACAGGTGCTCGGACATAAGTAGGTCCGGTGAAACGTAATCTACGGAGGTCGAAAAAAGAGCATTATCTCTCATCCATCGGGCGCTGTCAGAATCGAAACTAAAAACCAAACGTTTTACATGCCACTCGGCCTATCCAAAGCTTCATGATGCACGCAATCAGTGACGTCAGTCCTGGCCGAACTGTGGGTCAGACCATGACTGTGCTTGACGATGCACACAATCAGTGACGTCAGTCCTGGCCGAACTGTGGGTCAGACCATGACTGTGCTTCATGATGCACACAATCAGTGACGTCAGTCCTGGCCGACCATGACTGTGAGTAGTTAGAGTAAGCTTACACAGCGGATTAGAGTCTGTTTCAATATTGACTGAAACTGGACACAAAAAAGCCTCCTTCCCCAACACATTTCAAACGCTGTGAAATGAACCCCTTAACTATTCCAGAGGCGCATGTATTTGAAATAAAGGCATCATCCATGAATTTCTGTCATATCAAGTCAATACTAAGAATGATGAAATGAAAAACCAATACATATATCATACAAGAAATACGGTTTGATGGTCACAAATACGGTTTGATAGTCAAATACACGCATAGAAGTGTAGGCTGCGAATCAATATAATCTCTCTCTCTCTGTCTGTCTGTCTGTCTGTCTCTCTCTCTCTCTCTCTCTCTCTCTCTCTCTGTGTCCCTCTCTCTCTCTCTCTGTCTGACTCTCTCTCTCTCTCTCTCTCTCTCTCTCTCTCTCTCTCTCTCTCTCTCATTGATTTCTAGTGTTTATTTCATACATTACG
>CM031597.1:51505611-51695611 GCA_018398815.1 Conus ventricosus | reverse complement strand
TCTGATGTGAATATTTCAAATCAATGGTGTTCATTAAAAGTTAAGACTCGTGCAGGACTGACTGTGGGACACTTAAAAATCTGGCGATGAAATGACTGCAAACACTCTTTGAGCTCCTGACGGGCACTGTTTGACTGCAGCATCGATCTGAGCACACTGACACAGATCGGCGAACGTCGTCGTGTTTGCGAATAATAAATAAGAATTCATGAAAAATTCAGCAAATCGATACTGATACGTACCATTTCATGATGGAATCGCCGCGAGTGTACAATGTATTTGTAGTCTTTGCAGGTCAGCTGTTCGGAAGCGAGGCTCTCTAGACTTCTTGGATCACATATACGTATAGAAGTTTCCGTGTTAGCATTTGTTTTTAACACACATACGACATGCACGCGCGCGCGCACGCACACATACACAGAGAGAGAGAGAGAGAGAGAGAGAGAGAGAGAGAGAGAGAGAGAGATTCTGCATATCTTAACAAACTAGCTTCACTGAATTTCATATTTCGAATTAGTGTGGTACTACTATATCTCAATGTTTATCTATCGGATTATCAATGGCTCATCTAATTGTGACTGTTGAAGTATCTCCGTCTGCTTGTGTCTCTTAAAATGTGCGATACATCGTGCATAAAAAACACACCCGAACATCGGTCCTGGGATGACAACAGTACATTATTCTGAGACAATTCAGGTGCATCTCTCTCTCTCTCTCTCTCTCTCTCTCTCTCTCTCTCTTTTCTCTCTCTCTCTCCTGTCGTGTGTGTGTGTGTGTGTGTGTGTGTGTGTGTGTGTGTGTGTGTGTGTGTGTGTGTGTGTCTGTCTGTCTGTATGTGATTGCATGCGTGTGCGTGTATGCGCGTGTGTGGGAACTGCACGCGTGTGAGAGGGGAGAAGAGTGCAGGGTGAGGGAGACGGGGAGGAGGGGAGGAGGAGAGACTGAGGGAGGGTGGAAGGGAACAAAAAGTTCCACCGGCTCCATTCCTAAACGTCCGGCTTTGATAGGGAAGTATTCCTTTTTTCATCTCTTTGGGCAAAGTTGGGAGAAGTAGGCCATGAAAAGAGAACTGCTTGCTGACCATACCTTTGTATTAATAGTAATTGTTCCTGCCACGTTAAATCAAAAGGACGAGGGAGGACGAGGTGCTTCCCTTCGAAAAGGGGAGGGGGGGAGGGTTCTCATCCACCCTGGCTCCACGACTGAGCAACTCTCGTCCTCAAAAAGACGCTTAATACGTGGTGTCCTACGTGTGCTGGGTCAACACAATCACCACTCAACACCACCGGAGTGACTCAACAGCAAGTGTGGTGTCTCCTCCTGTGCGTAGCCTCGTGACGACGCGGTGTTTAACTGCTCCTTGCGGACTGACGTTGCTGAGGCTGCAACATAAACAGCTGGGTGTGGTTGTGCA
Source organism: Conus ventricosus (assembly GCA_018398815.1). NCBI lineage: Eukaryota > Metazoa > Mollusca > Gastropoda > Neogastropoda > Conidae > Conus > Conus ventricosus. The sequence continues at coordinate 51,694,197 of CM031597.1, read as the reverse complement.
TCGGGGGGGCTGGGATGGGCAGCGTGGGAGCGATGCCACGGAGGGGGTATGGCAAATGAGACAGAGGCAAGAAGGTACGTCTACGGACACGCCCTTTTCAGTGATGTGTCGACGACGTATTTGCAACAGATACTGAAGCCACACTAATCTGTTCAGAAACTGTGAATAACTGAACATCCTAAAATATCGTTGCCATTAGTAACATAAAAATGGTTTAAAGAAAACATTGTAAAATTGGTGGGCCTGTTGACATTATTTGTGTGAGTCTGGAGGAGTGGAGAGGTGGGAGGAGGTCTGGAGGAGTGGAGAGGTGGGAGGAGGAGGAAAGAGATGGTTTGTTTTGGAGATGAATGTGCGGTCTTTTCTTTCAAGAAAAAACACCTGAGCTATTCCTGCACCTCTGTTTGTCTGTCTGTCTGTCTGCCTTTCTCTCTCTCTCTCTCTCTCTCTCTCTCTCTCTCTCTCTCTCTCTCTCTGTATGTGTGTGTGTGTGTGTGTGTGTGTGTGTGTGTGGCGCGCGCGCGCGCGCGCACGTGTATGTGTGTGTGTAAGTGTGTGACAGACTCAGATTAATTTGACAATAAACCGGTGTATGTATGTGTGTGTGTGTGTGTGTGTGCGCGGTCGTAGGTTTGTGAGTACGGACAGATCGCTTCTTCCGACCGCCAACCAATCCTTGTCTCCGCGGGCACCGTCTCGGACAGCACCAGCCCCAATCGGTCAATCAACAACCGCTCTGCAGTTTATCTCGTGGCTGGCCTATGCTTGGTGGCCTGCCCTTGTCTTGTGTCAGCGACCGATAGGTAATTTGACACCACGCCTTTCTGTATTGACAGTTCGCGGTGAACTGACAGAAATTGATACCTTGCCTCGTCTGTGGAAGAAACTGGCAATAACAGAAAATCCATACACCGTTGCTAGGAAACTTTGTTATAGGGTTGGAAAAGACATTTACATATTCCGTGACGTGGCTTTCGGGACAATGTGATTTTTAGTTAAAGAACGCCTCCTCCTCCTGCTCCCGCTTCCTTTTTTTTCTCCCCCTCCACCACTACCCCTCCTCCGCCCCCCCCCTCTCTCTCTCTCTCTCGCTCGCTCGCTCGCTTGCTCACTTGTGGAAAAAAATATTCAAAACGACAAACTCTTTCCACTCTTATTTTGCACGGAAAACAGATATTTCACTATCTCCCATTGTATACATACACCAATTACTGAAGCCTTACAGAAATGTTAAACTCTTATTTTGCACAGACAATATATTTCACAACATCCAGCTGTGCACAGTTACTAAAATTTATTTAAGTACCGACTGAAACAAGCGAGGGAGGGCGAAGAAAAAAGAAATTAAAACTGTCAGGAATATGAAATACGAACTATGGGAGATGGCCGTCACCTCGTTCTAGCATACCCGAAAAATATACTTCTAACTTTTAAGAACGGTACTGATCGGGTGTTGGTCATTTTTCATTCTGTGCAGCTGATTTAGCACTGGGGAAGGAAAAAAAAAAAAAAAAAAACAGAAACATACTTGGGAAGCGAGTGTCATTTGAAATGGAACGATGACTCTGATAAGAATTGTTTTTAACTGACATTTTCATTTCATGCAGACTAAAACAGATCGCGGCGCAGCTGAAAACAAACCCAAATGCATGTGATCACAGGACACAGCGCAAACAATGCTGAATTAGTAGGCCTACACGGCACAAAACAATGCTGAATTAGTAGGCCTACACGGCACAAAACAATGCTGAATTAGTAGGCCTACACGGCACAAAACAATGCTGAATTAGTAGGCCTACACGGCACAAAACAATGCTGAATTAGTAGGCCTACACGGCACAAAACAATGCTGAATTAGTAGGCCTACACGGCACAAAACAATGCTGAATTAGTAGGCCTACACGGCACAAAACAATGCTGAATTAGTAGGCCTACACGGCACAAAACAATGCTGAATTAGTAGGCCTACACGGCACAAAACAATGCTGAATTAGTAGGCCTACACGGCACAAAACAATGCTGAATTAGTAGGCCTACACGGCACAAAACAATGCTGAATTAGTAGGCCTGCGCGGCACAAAACAATGCTGAATTAGTAGGCCTACACGGCACAAAACAATGCTGAATTAGTAGGCATACACGGCACAAAACAATGCTGAATTAGTAGGCCTACACGGCACAAAACAGACCAGTGACTTTTTGATAAATGCGTTTTCAAGACATCATTGATAATAGATGAAATATGCACAAAAATGATACTCCTCAGGCGGCTTTGAGGCGGACAACGGCAATGTGAAAGAGAGGAATGGAGAAGGAAGGCCATTTCGGAACCAAAGAGTTGGAGCGATGAAGGAGGGAAGGAGGGGCGGAGGGAGGGAGGGAGGGAGGGGGAGGGGGTAAGTGAGTTTGATTTTTTTAACCCCCAAGTAATGCACAGCAATGTGTTTATAAATGTCACTAATGTTGATTAAAACTGTTTCTTCTGTTAACTGAACTCTCCCTTATTCCTTTCCTCCCTCACTCTCCAGAAAACAAACAACAGACATAAAATTGCACGAAACAATACTTCCAGTCAGTATGACAATATAAATAACAGTCAGGGATTTAGTTGTTGTTGGCGCTAGCTTCATTAGCCCATAGCGATTGTTTCCCATGTTCTACCGAGCGAAACCGTTCTTAACCCTTAAAAAAACGGTAGTTTCAGATGTTTTCAATGTAAATACATGTTTTCAATGTAAATTTTCCCTGTTGGCCGAGCCAAACCGTTACATCCTTCAAGAAAACAGTAGTTTCACCTGTTTTTCAATTAAATTTCTGTATTTTCCGGTGCGATATCGTTATGTCCTTCGAGAAAAAAAATATATTTTCAACCTTGCCCATTTTCTCAAGCAAAACCGTTATAGTCCAATAGAAAACAGTAGTTTCACAAGTTTTTAATGTAAATTTCCCTTTTTTCCGCGCATAATTGAAGCAGCATTACTATGTTCCTCAGGGAAAACAGGAAAAATACTTATTATAGATCCAACTTATAAACCCCTAATATCTGTTCTCCTCGATTCCCCTACGAAAACCATTGATATTCCTCAAGCAACAGTGACAACACATTTTTTCATGGAAAATCCCTTATCATAGTTTTCTTGAAGGAAAACTTCTTTTTTTTTTTGGGGGGGGGGGGGGGGGGAGACTGATAATAATCGATTTCCATATTATTGTTCTCCTTTTGAAGAACAACTTTTTTCGTGATAAGAGTAGTGTAACTTTTTTTTCTTGAAAGATAATGACCATTTACCTCATGAAAATTGTGATTGTCAACTGATTTCTTTATTATCATCGTTTTCGTGAAAGATGATAATGATAACTGTTTTCCTCGTAAAGACGGTGATTATAACTGATGTCCCTATCTTTAATACTGTCGTGAAAGGTGACCTTTCCCCTTTGGAAAACTGTTATAATAATGACTGATTCTCCTGTTATCTTTGTTTTCGTGGAAGATGCTGACCGTTTTCCCCGAGGAAACAGTTGTAATAACTGATTTCTCCGTCATCGATGTTTTCGCGAAAGATGATAACCGCTTTTCATGGAAAAAGAGAGAAAACAGCTGTTATACGTTTTATGAAGGAAGTACGCTTCATTACCAAGAGCTTTAAAAAAAACATTGCTCAACATTCGTGTCACATTTTGTTGCACATCAACATCACTTTCTCGGTTCTAATTCTGATGTCCCGCCATCGAATTAATCACAAAGAAAACAATATTTACGACTCAAGAAAACAACAAATTTCTTTTTTTTTTTAAAGTACACACTTATTAAAACATCACGTTTGAACGGAAAAGATGGCATAAGGCTGTGTGCCGGTGGAGACACAAGGCAGAGTTCAAACAAATCTTCACAACAAGAAGGGATATATTACCCATTTGATACAGAACAGAAAACAGAGGAACAAACTGAACATGTCTTCGTCAGACGTTGCAAAGGACACACACAGCAATGAGTATTCCCCCAACGGCTGCCGCCATCACAGTAGCAGTCTGTTGTGTCAGTCTCTCTTACCATAATAACTGCTTTTAGTCTTGCAGCCATAATAACTGCTATTAGTCTCTCAACCACAATAGCTGCTTTCACAGCATTCGGTAGACTGTTATAAGGCTGATCATTGGCGTTTTCTTTCAGCGCACTGTCTGAGGCTTTCGCAGCATCAGAATGAGTGAAAATAACAGTTTTGACGTCCTAATTACTGTTTTCTTCACCTCACGGGTGAGAAGACTAGCTACCGCTATGGTCATGGAGTCAGCATTTACGAAAAAGGCGATAAATGTGACGTCCTTTGGAGAGAGTAAATTCCCACTCCTCCGCACTTTCTCTCCTCTCTCTCTCTCTCTCTCTCTCTCTCTCTCTCTCTCTCTCTCTCTCTCTCTCTCTCCCCCCCCTTCCTTCTTCACACACCAGGGCCGGACAAGGGGGAGTTTTCTAGAATCTCCTACCCCCATCTTTCCCCTCCGGTAGCAAAAATTGCATTTTTGGCAGGTTTCCCCCTGTTCCCAAGGGGAGGACCCTAGACCCTTCTTTACACCTTCTCCTCCTGTAGCTGATCTCACACAGACACACACAGAGAGACAGACAGACACACACACATACACACACACACACACACACACTCTCTCTCTCTCTCTCTCTCTCTCTCTCTCTCTCTCTCTCTCTCTCTCTCTCTCTCAAACACACACACACATATTTACTCTCACACACACACACACACACACACACACACACACACACACACACACACACACTCACTCACTCACTCACTCACTCACACACACACACACACACACACACACACACACACACACACACACACACTCACACACACACACTCACGCATGCACGCACGCACGCACGCACGCACGCACGCACGCACGCACGCACGCACGCACGCACGCACGCACACACACACACACACACACACACACACACACACACACACACACACACGCATGCACAAGCGCCGAAGACCGTTTCGACATTTCCTCTCTTTTGTCTCCTTGCCTCACCCCACGGACGAACATGCACACAAATGGCACTTTTGGATACGGGTGCACTAAACCCGGGTTCTGTACCAGCAATGATACCTTGGAGGCGCAACCGCAGGTAACACTTAACGGTAAATAGCGTTAACATCTTTGCGGGTTGGGGGCAATCTTCTCAACGTTTAAAATGAGAGAGCGAGAGAGAGAGAAGAGAGAGAGAGAGAGAGAGAGAGAGAGAGACGTGAGGGAGGGGGGGGGGTCTTAGAGGGGAGGGAAAAGGGATATATAATATATATAAGAAGCGGTGATGGGTTGGTGGGAGGACAGTCAAGTAAAATTTTAGATCACGTTTGGCGCTTATCAGATAACATTATTGAGGGGGGGGGGGTGTGTGTGCGTGTGTTTGCACATGCACACACACACACACACACACACACACACACACACATTATTGAGGAGAAAAAGATGTGTGCGTATGTTTGCACACACACACACACACACGCACACACGCACACACACCCACACACACACACACACACACATTATTGAGGAGAAAAAGATGTGTGCGTAGACCTATGTATGCCACACACACACACACACACACAGATGCTACAAATCCTTCTGTTTCTCTCTTAGACAAAATTCTTGATAAGGTTAATGAATGAAAGTCCTCATTGATAATTTTTGTTAGTTCTGTTTTAATAAGGTTGAACAAATTCCTCAATATTGGCTGTAAAAATAAACAAACGACACCATAACTAATCTATTTTCCACACTCCTTTGCCTTCATATACATATACCTTTCCTTAAGCTTATAAACAAAATCAGTAGAAAATCTAAACGCTGTACAAATGCTAGAGAAGCAAGGAATATCTTATTACGCAAATTGTCATTCAGTTTGATTAAAACGGTCCTTTAAAGGGACGTTATCCAACGGATTTTTGAGTAGCCCTCTCCCCTACCCCCATAAACTTCGAGATGACCGACTGCATACTCACGGGGAACAGCCACAGAATCATGAACACAAGAGACAAAAATACAACGGCGATTCCCACTCCGATGGCGACACCAAGCCAGGACATTTTGACATCGACAAAATTCTCCGTCGACTGTGTCTAGAGAGAAGGCAAACCCAGTCACGCTTTCCGTGGGTATGGCTCGATACGTGATGTGCTGAACGTGCACTCGGGAACTGTTGGAGCATACGTGCTGCTGGACTGACGTGTCACTGAATCACTGCTCCACGGATACCGGCATTTACATTAATTTGAACCGCCTGGGTTGAAATGAAACTGTCTCTGCAGAACTGTTGTCTGCTGTTCGACGTAACATGATCATCTGTTTATACGTCTATGGCGGAACACATGATTTAAAAATACAAATCTTAAACTTTGAGAAGAGGTTGTTGTTTTATTCTTCTTCTGTCTTTATTCATTTCTTTCTTTTTCTTTTTCTTTCGAGGATTTCTTAATCTCTGATTGTCTAATCAGAACATCGATGGAAATGCACACACACATGTTGTGAAAACAGTAGCACGTTTCACGTACATCAATTTAAGAGAGAGAGAGAGAGAGAGAGAGAGAGAGAGAGAGAGAGAGAGAGAGGGGGGGGGTCTATTCTATTAAGAAACAATTAGTAAAAAGAAAGAAAGAAAGAACGAAAAGAAAAGAAATATAGATGCAGACGCATGACATTATAAAGATTTATTCGCAGGAAATAAACTACGAATCAAAGAAAACAAACATGGCTATTCCACCGACATCTCGGTCACGACACTTGGAAGCTCGGTCAGTGTTTCTCCCACATGTGCCGGGTCGCTGCCACCTGCTGCTGAAGTGATGGTGGACTCGGTGGCAGGCACGGCTCAGCGTGACATTCCATCAAATGAATGGCCCTTCTGGTTGATACCAATCGCAAGGATGTTAACAGAATTCGGCAAATCGCGTAGCTACACACACACACACACACACACACACACACACACACACACACACACACACAAAAACACACACACACACACACACACACACACACACACACACACACACACACACACACACATATAGCCTACATAGGGCCTATACATGCATACATACATACAAAACGAGGCGGAGGTGAAAAATTTTCGATTTATTAATGTCGTTTTAAAAACGTGTTATCTTTAAAAGCTTAACGTTAGAAATTACATGTTTTTGGTTATGTGATATTGTTTTCCTTCCATGCATCATAACAATGATATGATCTATCACTGTGTCAGTAGTGGTACATGTATTCATTCTGTGCCCTTTTCATGCTACCATTCATGAAGTCTCTACCCTTTCCACTGAAGCAGACGAGAGGCTTGTCGCAGCTAGACTCCCCGGTTCTGCCTCATTTTCCACTGAATTATTCAATCTGTTTTTCACGCGCTCAACGCAACGGACGCATGCCAGGGATGCATTTGTTTTCGGGTTCGGAAGCGTCTGCTGAATTTGTCTACTCTCGCTCATTGATTTCAGATAGCCAACCACCCCATCCTCATCCTCCAACATCCATCCCTAACGTCCAAATATCTGATTATTTTATTTGAGTAGAACCAAAAGTACACTTTCACTTGGCATTTGGCACAATTTCATTTGGGGTTAAAACTTGCGACAGGCATAGAGCTTGAACGAAAAAAAAAAAGAGCGAGAGAATGTAATGGACTGACGGTAGAAAGCCGAATCATTCGTTTAGCTTCTTTCTATAACAGCAACAAAAAATGGGATTTTTCGCACATACTCTAGGATTTACGACAACAATTCAAGTACGATTTACGCTTGAATTATACTTACAGGGAATAACCAGAGAATCAAAAACACCAGTCCAATAAAAGTAACGGCGATCCCCACACCAAGCGCAATAGCTGCCCAGGTCATTTCTTTTTTTTTTTTTTTTTTTTTTTTTGGTCGTCTGCTGCAAAAATCACTGATAGCAATCACAAGTATGTCGTCTGTTTGGAACTGGAAGACTCTGCAGGTTTCGCACAGTATCCGATGTCCTGCAGTTGCATAGCAACTTGAGGCAGCGGGGAACTGACGTGTCACGGAACGACGGGTCCACGGGTGCTGTGTTTAGTTTACCTTTCCGGAGCTGCAACTGTCGACAGAGCGCTGATTTATGACCGTCGCTCATTACAGAGGTAGGGAGAGGGAACGTGAGAGGCAAAGTCGCTCACACAGCTCCAGGTTATATATTGATTTGGACCTACTGTGCAGTGTTCAAAACCTGTATGTTTTATGCGAGTAAAATTTCCACCGCCACCCTCTGCCCATCCCTACGACTCCCCGCCCCGCCCTTTTCAAATACAATAGAGTACATTGCTTCCTTCCCCATCCTCATCCCTACCCGTCTTACCCTCTTTTTGTATTTTTTAGGAATTGGAGGTTTTTGATGATTTTGTTTTTTGTTGCTCTTTTAAGGAAATGGAGACTTGGAGGGTGAGGATACTGATTTTCAAAATAAACATTTTATGCTGTTAGTTATTTCAGTAGGCTACTGTGCTGTTTGTTTTTAAGAGTAGATGAGGAGGAGGCGGGTAGCAATGGCTGTGGGCCTGCTTCTACCGCTGCCTCTTCATTTTGACCCGCATTTTCTAGAAACTGTCATTTCGTGTGTTGCACACACACACACACACACACGCTCTCTCTCTCTCTCTCTCTCTCTCTCTCTCTCTCACACACACACACACACACACACACACACACACACGGTCGCTCAATGATATCTGCAGAATCAATGTTGAGTTATTTACTCAACGGGATGGGGGATTAATGAAAGAGAGTTTGTAAGCAACAGTTAAAAATCTGGAGAAATCGATCGCAAGAACTGTAACCTGAAGGCCTGCCTTCCGTTCAGTGACACTCCCGCTCAATATTCATACGAGGATGAAAATTAAACGGACGTAGTCGCTGTCTGCAATGCGGTGACAGCGGACAGTGAAAAAAAGAAAAAAGAAGACATACTTATAAGTTTTGTTTTGTTTTCTCAGTTGTGTGTTTAGTGCGGAAGACTCAGAGGATGTAATGTATGTAGTACCACTACTTATCATCTAAACGACACTTCCTTAAGAGGGGCAGCAAAAAATATCCTTTTATTTTTTTAATCGCCAGCGGGATTCCTCTTCTTCTTTATCAGCGTTCCCGGCCATGCTAAATTGGTATTCTGGTGTTGTGGGTGACGTCCGCCGTATGCTTCAGCAAGACTGCCCGTCTCCACGGCTTCTCTCTCAGCACAGGTCGCCGCACGCAGCGGATCGCCATCTTCACAGCAGGACATTGTCAGCTCCTTCCTCATCTGTAGGGGCTGAAGACATCTCACAGAGGATCGCCATCTTCACAGCAGGACATTGTCAGCTCCTTCCTCATCTGTAGGGGCTGAAGACATCTCACAGTGGATCGCCATCTTCACAGCAGGACATTGTCAGCTCCTTCCTCATCTGTAGGGGCTGAAGACATCTCACAGTGGATCGCCATCTTCACAGCAGGACATTGTCAGTTCCTTCCGCATCTGTAGGGGCTGAAGACATCTCACAGAGGATCGCCATCTTCACAGCAGGACATTGTCAGCTCCTTCCTCATCTGTAGGGGCTGAGGACATCTCACAGAGGATCGCCCACGTGACCCTAGTCTACACACGCCAGCCCGGTCCTGTCCCACCTTTGACACCGGACGACAGGAAACGTGGCCCAGTGCAGTGGACGTGAGGGCGGGCAGGATCCGAACTCGTAGTTCTGACTGGAAATCGAAGCCATACCACTGAGCCACTCAAGTAACCCACTGAGGCTGGCGGATGATTAAACTAGGTCTATAGGTAGGTGGCTTTTTCGTTTATTTGTACTCTTTTCGAAGGGGGTGAGGACTTTGCATGAGAGATTCTAAATAGGGTGCTTAAAATGGATCAGAGGGCATAAACGCGCCAAGAGAGAACATACACACACACATGCGCGCGCGCGCGCGCACACACACACACACACACACACACACACACATGCACACACAGAGGCACGTGAACAGAAAACTTGTCCAACATTATTACAGGCTCTGTCTAAAAAATGTGCCAAACAACATCCGCAGAACTGAAAGAGACAAGAAGAAGAAGAAAGAGTAAGAAAGAAGAGACAGAGAAAGAAGGAGGAGCAGGAGGAGGAACAGGAGGGCGAGGAGGAGAAGGAGGAAGAGGAGAAGAAGAAGAAGGTGGAGGAGGAGGGGGGGAAGGGAAATTGTAAAGAAAAAGGTCACATTGATGATCGTTTCTTTTACTCATCTATGTTCCCATGTTACTTAGATGGATCGTGTTGATGAAGACTGTTCCTCTGTGGAACAAACACTGTATGAAAATAATCAACGTGGTTTCTTTGTCTTTTCGTTCCTGAAAAGCGTAAGGCACTGTAACGCAGAAAACGAGGTAACAGGACACGTGCGCGCTAGAACCTTTCACGCAGCCTACGCCTTTATCGACCCAGCTCGGCTGGAATCAGCTTTCTCGCTCTCCGCCCCACCTCCCACCCCACCCCCACCCCCGTCTCCTCTCTTGATATCATCTGCCAGGTTGACATTATGATAATTACACAGGTTGAATATTAACTGTCTTACTGATCAGAGATTCAAACGGGTGTCTAATTGGCTCAATGGTAAGAACAGCGAGTTCAAAGCAAAGTGTTGCAAAATCGATTTACGCTGGTATTCCACATCAAATTGCCATTATGGCTATCTATATTGACGCGTTGTCGTTCTGGTAGGTGAAGTTGGATAGGTCCATTTCCCCACTCTTCTAGGATGGCTATCACCTGGAATAGGTGTGGTGGGGTAGACGTGGACGTTAAACCTGAATCCAACCAACCAACGGTTCTGGTTTCGGGCACCTAGTTGGCTAAGTTGGATAGAATACCGAGTTCACAATCAAAGGTTGCATGGTCGACTCGCGATGACGCTCAACTGGCAGGACGGTGTAGTGTAAGATAGGCCCCCTTCCCCTACTCTGTAGGGATGATTACCGCTGCCTGCTGCGCCCCACGTAGGGACCCCCCGTTTGCCACTGGAAGGACACCGGACAGCTTTGGCGGTTAAAATGACCCTTTCCTCTTCCTTCAATACAGTAAGTAGTTCTCATCACCTTGCAAACTGGACCGAGTCATGCTATGAATAGAAAGTAGAGGTTGAAGACATCTCATAGAGGATGCCCTCTCTAGTCTGCAGCGACAGAAAGTATTGCGCTCTCCAATCTGCTGCAACAGAAAGTATGCGCTCTTCAGTCTGCTGCAACAGAAAGTATGCACCCTCCAGTCTGCTGCAACAGAAAGTATGCGCTTTCAGTCTGCTGAGACAGAAAGTATGTGCTCTTCAGTCTGCTGCAACAGAAAGCATGCACCCTCCAGTCTGCTGCAAAAAAATATGCGCTCTCCAGTCTGCTGCGACAGAACGTATGTGCTCTCCAGTCTACTGCAACAGAAAGTATGCGCTCTCCAGTCTACTGCAACAGAAAGTATGCGCTCTCCAGTCTGCTGCAACAGAAAGTATGCGCTCTCCAGTCTGCTGCAACAGAAAGTATGCGCTCTCCAGTCTGCTGCAACGAAAGTATGCGCTCTCCAGTCTGCTGCAACAGAAAGTATGCGCTCTCCAGTCTGCTGCAACAGAAAGTATGCACTCTCCAATCTGCTGCGACAGAACGTATGCACTCTCCAGTCTGCTGCAACAGAAAGTATGCGCTCTCCAATCTGCTGCGACAGAAAGTATGCGCTCTCCAATCTGCTGCAACAGAAAGTATGCACTCTCCAGTCTGCTGCAACAGAAAGTATGCGCTCTCCAATCTGCTGCGACAGAAAGTATGCACCCTCCAGTCTGCTGCAACAGAAAGTATGCACTCTCCAATCTGCTGCGACAGAAAGTATGCACCCTCCAGTCTGCTGCAACAGAAAGTATGCACTCTCCAATCTGCTGCGACAGAAAGTATGCACCCTCCAGTCTGCTGCAACAGAAAGTATGCACTCTCCAGTCTGCTGCAACAGAACGTATGCACCCTCCAGTCTGCTGCAACAGAAATATTGCGCTCTCCAGTCTGCTGCAACAGAAAGTATGCACTCTCCAATCTGCTGCGACAGAAAGTATGCACCCTCCAGTCTACTGCAACAGAAAGTATGCACTCTCCAATCTGCTGCGACAGAAAGTATGCACCCTCCAGTCTGCTGCAACAGAACGTATGCACTCTCCAGTCTGCTGCAACAGAACGTATGCACCCTCCAGTCTGCTGCGACAGAAAGTATTGCGCTCTCCAGTCTGCAGCAACGGAACGTATTGCGCTCTCCAATCTGCTGCGACAGAAAGTATGCGCTCTTCAGTCTGCTGCAACAGAAAGTATGCACTCTCCAGTCTGCTGCGACAGAAAGTATGCGCTCTTCAGTCTGCTGCAACAGAAAGTATGCATTCTCCAATCTGCTGTGACAGAAAGTATGCGCTTGTCAGTCTGCTGCAACAGAAAATGAAGCAGTCGAGTGTGGTGCAACAGAAAATGTTCCTGTCCAATGTGCTGCAACAGAAATTATCGCTGTTCAGTGTGCTGAAACATAAGATGTTGCTGTTCAGTGTGCTGAAACATAAGATGTTGCTGTCCAGTGTGCTGTAACAGAAAATGTTGCTGTCCAGTGTGCTGAAACAGAAATTATCGCTGTCCAGTGTGCTGAAACATAAGATGTTGCTGTCCAGTGTGCTGTAACAGAAATTGTTGCTGTCCGTGTGCTGAAACAGAAAATGTTACTGTCCAGTGTGCTGAAACAGAAAATGTTACTGTCCAGTGTGCTGTAACAGAAATTGTTGCTGTCCAGTGTGCTGTAACAGAAAATGTTGCTGTCCAGTGTGCTGTAACAGAAAATGTTGCTGTCCAGTGTGGTGTAACAGAAAATGTTGCTGCCCAGTGTGGTGTAACAGAAAATGTTACTGTCCAGTGTGGTGTAACAGAAAACGTTACTGTCCAGTGTGCTGAAACAGAAAATGTTACTGTCCAGTGTGCTGTAACAGAAAGTGTTACTGTCCAGTGTGCTGTAACAGAAAATGTTGCTGTCCAGTGTGCTGAAACAGAAAATGCTACTGTCCAATGTTCTTTACTGTCCAGTGTGCTACAACAGAAAAATGTTGCTGTCCAGTGTGCTGCAACAGAAAATGTTACTGTCCAGTGTGCTGAAACAGAAAATGTTACTGTCCAGTGTGCTGTAACAGAAATGTTGCTGTCCAGTGTGCTGTAACAGAAAATGTTGCTGTCCAGTGTGGTGTAACAGAAAATGTTGCTGTCCAGTGTGCTGAAACAGAAAATGTTACAGTCCAGTGTGCTGAAACAGAAAATGTTGCTGTCCAGTGTGCTGTAACAGAAAATGTTGCTGTCCAGTGTGGTGTAACAGAAAATGTTGCTGTCCAGTGTGCTGAAACAGAAAATGTTACAGTCCAGTGTGCTGAAACAGAAAATGTTGCTGTCCAGTGTGCTGTAACAGAAAATGTTGCTGTCCAGTGTGGTGTAACAGAAAATGTTACTGTCCAGTGTGCTGTAACAGAAATTATCGCTGTTCAGTGTGCTGCAACAGAAAATGTTGCTGTCCAGTGTGCTGAAACAGAAATTGTTGCTGTTCAGTGTGCTGTAACAGAAATTGTTGCTGTTCAGTGTGATGTAACAGAAATTGTTGCTGTTCAGTGTGCTGAAACAGAAAATGTTGCTGTCCAATGTGCTGAAACAGAAAATTTGCTGTCCAGTGTGCTGCAATAGAAAATGTTGCTGTCCAGTGTGCTGAAACAGAAATTGTTGCTGTTCAGTGTGCTGTAACAGAAATTGTTGCTGTTCAGTGTGATGTAACAGAAATTGTTGCTGTTCAGTGTGCTGAAACAGAAAATATTGCTGTCCAATGTGCTGAAACAGAAAATGTTGCTGTCCAGTGTGCTGCAACAGAAAATGTTGCTGTCGAATGTGCTGAAACAGAAATTGTTGCTGTCCAGTGTGCTGTAACAGAAAATGTTGCTGTCCAATGTGCTGAAACAGAAATTGTTGCTGTCCAGTGTGCTGAAACAGAAAATGTTGCTGTCCAGTGTGCTGAAACAGAAAATGTTGCTGTCCAATGTGCTGCAACATTGATTTAATCATGTCTGTAACTGAGACAGAAACAACAGTCATCAAGTAGGACAAAATGTTTAATGTGTGTGTGTGTGTGTGTTGTGTGTGTGTGTGTGTGTGTGTGCGTGTGTGTGTGTGTGCGTGCATGTGCATGTGACATGTAATGGCTTATATTTACATATTTTTCAATGCATCACAGCAAACTTTGTGAGTCTCAATATTTCAAGAATCCCTGAGAGCGTCTAAAGACCCTTGAGCTTCATCCATTCCCTTCAGAATAATCATGTTTTAATGATATACTAGTTGTGATGTGATCTGACGTGTCTAGGGACTGACTTGTTTGATAGAAAAAAAATGTATGCTCATTTCCCTCTTGGGTGCAACATTGAATACCTGACTTAAATGTACAGAGACAGGGGAGGCCTAGACAGCCGGTCACAATATTAACAATAAGTTGAACTACATAGCAAGGAAAACGTTATGGGATTTAATATGCATGCAAGTTGTTTTTTGTTAGTTTGTTCCTTAATGCTTGCATTCACATATGAGACCTCAGTATAAAGTCTCACCACACATGTTTAAGGGGGATAGAGTGTGCACAAAAGTGGATTTATTCTCCTTTAACTTGACTGTTTCAAACAAGGATTTGACCCAGACCCTTAGACTGTTAGAGCAAGAGAACAAGACTTTGTCCACAAGGGTACCCAGGCTAGGACCCCTTTGGTCTCATAACTGAAGATTTCATTCACATAGGTGTTTCAAGGAAGGATGTGGTGACTCTTATCCTTCTTGTCTCAAGATCCAATTAAAGAAAAGATGCCATTTGTTGGAGTCGTTGAACGCTTGCTAACACCTGTTTGGGTTGTCTTCTCTTTAAAGAAATTCTCATTGGAGGGTTCTAGAATGGGTAGGCTTACAGCAGATAATTCGGTTATGTTTTAGAAGATCTGGTTGAAACTGGCCGCCCTTGAGCAAGTCTAGGAATTGAAAGTCATGATCTCGTCTGGTAGACTGCATCATGCCAACCAGATATTGATTGCTCCTTGTGGGCTGCTAATGTTGGGAATATGATGTGACACCCTGGGTGTGACTGCATATGGTGACAGGAATAAATGACCTGGGAGAAATGCGACCTGCAGGGTATGGAAAACTAACAAACAACCATACAAATAAACTAAAAAGAAAAGAAAAAAGGAAAGAAAATCACATTATCAACTGAGTGGAAACAGTATATATATAAACAATGAAAATGATAATGAATACTTTTATTTCAGCGCCTCCTTAAATTGACTGTACAATGCAAAATAAAAGATATACACGCAATGCAATGACATTCACAAGCACTCATGTGAGCTCCCACCATACCCAGGTGCTGTCCAACCACTACCACCCTTGAATCAAACATCACACACATACATTCAAAGTACAATGTAACACAATTGTATAGAAAGGACAGAATTGCAATGTTATACATCTCTATTCCTCTTTCTCTCACTGACACACACACACACACACACACACACACACACACACACAACACACACACACACACATACTGAACACCACAGATCAAGATGACAGAGGTCAAGTATCTTTGCCTTTTGCTAGTTACAGTTCCACTTTGAATTTTACAGGCATTCATCAATTCCTATTGATCTGATTGGCTTTCTGTCTGGCTTCTGTTCACTCGTTAGCTTCTGTTCAGCACAATTCACCGCCAATAGTATCAAAACTTGCAGTGGTGCTAAGGCAATGTATACCTGGTGAGCTAACCTTGCCGAACAACCGACAATAGAAGAAGCTAGCATGTTAGTAACAAAACATGAATCTATGCATGGTGAGCATGCATTTGCAAAGAAAAAACATAAAAAGAGAGTAGGGAAAACTAGGATGGACAAAAGAAAAAGACAAAAAAAAGGAAAAAATTGGATGATGGAAACACAAACAAACACATGGTTCCTGGAAAGAGAAGAAAACAGGTGAACAATCCTCTGATGGCACACAGTGAATGTGGTGAAGGGAGGTGGTTTATGCCTTGCACAAGTGAAATGGACTCCCACAAAGGTGAATAGTGGTAAAATAAGGCAAGATACTTATTCTCTCCCCTCTTAATATATGATACAATAGACAACATCATACAGCAAGGAACAAAACAGCAAAAACATACTGATTTTCTTTCTCACACTCTCTCTCGCTCACATGCATGCAAAGTACAAGACACATAATCAGCAGAAGCAGAATAATAGCAACATAAAAAGTCTCACTTTACACACAGACAGACCATAACAAAATCGTTTAATAAAATAGCATTTTCACTTTCAAAATTCCACTTGTAAACATGAAAAAAGGAACAAGGAACAAAGTCAAACATTAAGGCAACATGTCCCACCACCATCATCTCATGCATAATAATGACTAGAAAATTATATATATATGCATTCCCTTTTCACCTAAACAAATCTTCCACACTATGCACACACACACACACACACAATTCAGTAAAAGCTCCAAAATCCAGTTTGGAAAACTAAAAGTACGCTTCCAAAAAGTTCTAAATTCACTTTTGAAACAAATGACGCCTGATGATAAAAAAAGCCTTTGTTCTACATTACTGCTGAATTACAGAAAGACTAGAAAGATGAGTAAGATGTACCCTTCTATTGCCACAAAATTAAACACAACTAAAAAAAAATCAAGAATGACAAAGATCAAATATTTTTTTCTGCAGCATCAGCTGCACTACTTCCTATCAACTATTAGTCTGCAATGTTTTAGTGCAACTTAGCTTAGTATGTGAAAAAAAAAGTGTATACAGTACGCACAATGAAGTAATAGATCAAGACACTTATGCTTACAACTTCAACAAAGAAAGCGAAGCAGTTGCAAAAAATTTGCTCTGATACAATTTTTTTCGTTTACTTACAAGACAAGCTTACCATCAGGAGGTAGGAGATAGGAGAAAGAATCCCTCTCCAGTCACTGTTCTCTAAATCAGTTGTTCCTCAAAAGGGAGAGGGACCAACAACCGACAGCCGTTTTGATTTCTATGAGGAAGTCCTATGGCTTGCTGTCTGCTGCTGGTAACCCATGTGAATCACTTTCACACAAATATTAAAGAAATTCCCCCTGAGGAGCAGAGCAGAGTACCAACACTCCTCTAAATGCGTAAAGAAGGTAAGCCTTGGTGGCAGCAAATGTTCCCGATGGAGCGAACTTGTGTCACATTCCTAGGCTACAAGTTAAAAGGACACAGAAACAGGTAGAGACCAGGAGGCAGTCTGTGACAGAAAAAGTGATCCACGCACTGTTTCAGAGTGCAACTGAGGTTAAAACACAGACCAGCTTCAGTCAGGACAAGATACAGAACTCCCAGAACTGACAAAGCAAGTGACTGCGCTAAGCAGGGTCATTTGGCTTCAATAGGCCGAGATAATAAAATAGTAAAAGAGCCATCATGCCTAACTGCTGCAAACACTGGTGTTAAGAGCACAACCACCACCAGGCAGCACAGCGGTGCACAACAACTGAAGCTGCAGGACTCAAACCAGCTCCTTCACCATGAAGGGAATAACAACGCGTTCAACTACGTCTGCACCCAGAACAGAACACTTGCACTTCATCCATGCCATCCCTACAGACTTCAGTCTGAGAACAATTCGTCCAAAAACCTCCAGCTGACACATCATGAATTTCACCTTCATCTCCCTCAACCAAATCAGGATAGAGCCTCTTGACCACGAGAAAAGTATCTCAAACAGGAACACTAATTGAAGGGAAAAAATATGCATTTGTAATACTATGAGACACTGAAAATCGTCATAAAATCAAAAGATGGAACCGAAACACAGTCTATGAGGGCCCATAAGAATAAGGAATCTGTTAGGAATAGATAATCAGTTTTTGAAAAAAATCACAAGTATTAAATTTCTGCACTGACTTGACTGACTGAAACCAATTTATTGTCAGATTAACTCATGATTGTACTGACCAAAATTTCTGCACACATGCTAGAAGGGTTCATTCAATACGTATGCCCACACACTAACAAAATAATGCCATCTTAAGATGTACTTTTCAGACATAAACATACAAAGATCAACATTTTGAATAAGTTGGTGAAGGATGAAAATCTTACTTCCAATTTAGTGCTATTTAAATTCCTTCTGCGCTAAGAAAAAAAAGCAATGTGCGCAAAGAGGTTGCCAAATGCAGTCAATAGCCAGTATTAGCTTTTGCTTTGCTGAAAATCAGGACCTGAACACATGCATAACATGTATATACATATGGGTATCTGCAAATGCACAACAACCCCATCTCTCCAATTTATCACTGCCCCCCCCCCCCCCCCCCCCCCCCCCCATCCACCTCACACATGCTCATTCCACAAAAAGTCACTTCTCAGCTGATCTCAACATGGCTGTCCTTGTTCACAAGCAGTCAACTGTATCATCATGAGTTAAAGCAACTGTTTCGCCTTCATAAACAAGCCATTTTACATAAAATCTGAGTCTTGAAAATGAAGTGGTCCTCACAACAAAAGCTCAGGAAAATCATATATACATGATGAAGTAATTACATACAAGAAAACATGAGACATGACACTTAATTGTTTGCAACTCTGCATGAAAGGAAAAAAATTACAGAGGAAAGGATGAAGAATACTAACTGCTTCAAATGTCAGATTACAACTTTCCAGTACTGACTGGCTGAAAATCATTTCCTTCTGGAAACGCCAGACTTGCCTCCTCATATTTTAAGTTGAAACGAAAAGAAAAGAAAAATTCTATTAGTCATTATCCAATAGTTATCAGGTCCAACTGTATACCCAGACTGCTGTCTGAACCAAGAGTGGGGTAGAAAACCAACGCTCCAGTGACTGTGGAGGCTATGAAAGCAAAACAAAAAACATTGCATGGGTCTTGGATGACTACAATTATCGTAGTAAGTACTTAAAATTCCAGATTTCATGGCACTACCTTTTCTCAAATTCTGACCACGGAGTCTCATGTTCAGAAGTGCTCTGTACATGTTGCATCAGTTTTGGCACACAGCTGTGTTGGCCAGGTAGTACATATGACCTGCAATCATGGTCAGGGTCAGTGCCTATGAGCTCACTGAAGTCAACATCCATTGTGCACATCAATCAACCACACATATCATGGCACATTTCTACTCTGTGTGCTCATTTACATGCTGTGGTGTATCAGGTATAAAATAAATGTATCTTACAATGTAAAACGTCTTATTTCTATTGAAATGGATGTTTTGTTAAAAATTAAGGTGTAGGCTTCATATCTCAAAGTATTTTCTAGTTAAGAAAAAATAGAAGGCAAACACGATTATTATAAAGAATTCAACAGAATATGCGATGTCACATTCTGTCTAACGACACAATAGAAGGCCTTGCCTGTATTTTCATCCTCTCCAAATCAAAACTCTTTCTGTCCATTATCTGTTGGTCCTTAACTCATCCTTCTTTAGAGAAGAGTTACTGAAACTTACTGTTAGGTTACACTCAGAAACTCAAATGATCCAAAACAGTGCAGAACGTCTTGTAACCAATACATCCATGGTTGACTAGTTCTTTTCTCCTCACCCTGCAGTTGGATGTCTATTCATGAAACAATAAGATACAAAATCCTGTTTCTCACTTTCAATTTCTTCACTGGTCACGGTTACATGGATCACAAAAGTCATCATAATTAGCAGCATTCATTAACCAAGCATGTTACAATAATGCAAATTCTAAATGTGCTGAACATAGTTATAGATTAAAAAAAAATTGCCTGTTAAAAATAAGCTGCCTACATGCACAGGAGAGTATTCTTCATGTGACGAAACAAAAAATAAACTGACCTCCACACATGTGGCAGTTGATTTAGGCATATTTCAACCAAATTTCACTGGTTTCTTTTTTGATCTGATACAGCCTTTTCTACTTCATTTCTTTTTGTGTCTATGAATCCATACTGTTAACTGTTAATAGCAGCTATAAACATATGCACAAAGTACAGTTACACACATGTTTTCATTCCCACAGAATAAACAAATGCACACACTTCACTGCAATGAACAGTGGAACATGACTATTTCCTGCAAGGTCATATTCTCTGTGTCAACTCATACACACCAGCACCACAGTCCAGGAAGAATACAAAGAACTCAACAACATTCAGACCACAGGTGAAGTCCGCACCACACGCTGTCCAAAAGAGACACCTCTACAACACATTGCAGAGAGAGATGTCCATCATATTCTCTCCGAAAAAAATATTTCTGCAATACAGAGTAGAGGGAGATCTCCACCACACCGTGTCAAGACATGAGACCTCTGCAATACAGTACAGAGATCTCCACCACATCCCGTCCAAAGAGGAAACCTCTACAATACAGAGTAAAGAGAGATCTCTACCACACAGTGCCTCGACAGGAAACCTATATAGCACAGTGTAGATGGAGATCTCAGCTACATTCTGCCTAGAAAGGAGACCTCTACAATGCATGGTAAAGAGAAACCTCTACTACATCATGTCAAGACAGGAAACACCTACAATACAGTATAGATAGAGATTTCCAATATATCCTATCCAGAAAGGAGACCTCCAGTGCAGGATACAGAGAAATACCATCCAGTCCAGATTGATACATCTAATACAGTGTAGACAGAGATGATCTCCCTTACATCCTGTCCAGCTAGGAGACCTGTGTGATACATTACAGACTCTACCACATCGTGTCAAGATAGTAGACCTCTACAATACAGTGTAGACAGACTCTACCACATGTCCAGACAGGAGACCTCTACAATACAGCGTAGACAGAGAACTCCACCACATTCTGCCCAGACTGTAGGTTTTTACAATACAGTGCAGAGCAACCAGGAGACCTCCGCAATACAATGCACAGCAGACTGAAGTCCTCTAAACTATACTGTAGAAAGAGCTTTCCACCATATCCTGTCCAAAAACGAACCTCTACAGTACAGTGTAGAAATGAGATTTCCACCAGAACCTGTCTAGAGCGGAGACCCCCTCACATCCATTTCCAGAAGAAGGCTGCAAGAGAACCCGACATCTATTTACGTTTCGTCACAGTGACCCAGACCTCATCCCCTGGTCTGGTGACAAGCCCATAGCTGGGAGTCACAACCTGTCCCTCCACCAGCTCCACAGCGAACTTCCTGATCAGGGTGCCCACCAAGACAGAGGCCATCATGTAGGACAGGTCCTTGGCTGGGCAGTGACGTCGCCCTCCAAATCCAAACGGACAATAAGCCAGGGTATCCCGCTGAGAGCTGTTTTCAACATTGAAACGATCTGGGTCAAACCTGAAAACAAGTATGAGAAATGTTGCAATCTTTTTTTCCCCAGCTTTTTTTCCAGCTATTGCTACAGAAAAACAATATATCTTTATATAGTAACCACTGATTAACAGTGGCCAAGTCATTCAGGAATTTGTCTCAAACACAAGCATTTTAAGTCATCACAGATGTGATCTTTTCATGTTATAGATGAGAGACGAGGTATGAAGGAACAAGATCTCCTAAACTAACTTATCAACCAATGAAACTTTTGATACTGTGAAACAATCCTTTAAAGACCATCTGCTATCACAAATAAAATGAAAAATCTAAATTGATTCCCTACTGTAGCAGCAAGGACAATCAAAATTGAATTTATTTGATTGCTTGGTAAGCTAGTTGGTTTGCTGGTCGGTTGTGCATGTTTTCTTTATTCATCTCTTTGTTTTTTGAGATTTTAATACTTTAGTTGCTGCCACCAGCTGTTTGTCAATGCATTTTCTTTTTTTTTCCTCTCTAGTTTGCACTGTCCGTGTATATGCTGGAGTTAGTAATATGTGCAATTGTTATAGGAATGTTATGTTTGTGTATTATGTACGGTTTGAGTTCCATGCTGTGTGCTCTCCTTCTTTACCTAACATCTGTTCATGCCATAATATCAAACATAAGTGTCCATGTGTGTGATCTTCAATTTTTCAGCAACATATACAGCTCTTTCTTTATCGAAACACTTACCCATTTCAAACAATAACAAAAAACAAAAAAAATCGGAAATGAAATGAGGTAGGGAACAGTAAACGATAAACAGTAAATAAGTGGGGTATGTTTTGCTCCCATAAGGAAACCTAACACAGAGTAACTTTTATTCAAGACTGGCACAGCCTTTTAAACTTGAATAAAATCAGACAAATACATAGACGAACAATCTAATAGTGGGGGAAAAACCAAGCGCAGGCCAACAACTGAACTGTCTTCATAATAATGATCTGGCAAAGATTTGGACTTGAGGGGAGGGGAGAGGGGAGTTTGAAGATGGAGAAACTGGGAACATGAAATTTTAAAAAAAAAATTAAAAAAAAAAAAGTTACAGATATGGAAACTCTTCACTAGCTGCATAAAGGAACCATCGCAATCACCTTTGAAGGCAGATATATTTGTATTGCCTGCTCCGAGGCCTTTCGCCCGCTGGGTCGGGACTCATCAGGAGACAGGGCTGGTTGTGTCTGCGCTCCCGGCGTCAAATAGAGACACACCACAGTCCATAATACTGTGGTGTTCTCACCACCATGGGTGCAAAAAAGAATCCAATAGCACCCCCAGAGCAGCCAGCGAAGAGTAGTAAATGCAACCAAACGAAAGTGTGGGGAAGAAAAAAAGTTGCTGTAAAACTAAAGACATTATGCAGATAATATAAAATGTAGGGGACAGTCTTTGAGCCTACGCCTGAGGATCCACCCAAAGATGCAAGGGAGATCAAAAGACAAACATACAAACGGACAGAAACAAATACAAATAACCTCAATTTAATCAAAGCAAAATCGGAAATGAAATGAGGTAGGGAACAGTAAACGATAAACAGTAAATAAGTGGGTATGTTTTGCTCCCATAAGGATCATTACTATGAAGACAGTTCAGTTGTTGGCCTGCGCTTGTTTTTTCCCCCACTATTAGATTGTTCGTCTATGTATTTGTCTGACTTTATTCAAGTTTAAAAAGGCTGTGCCAGTCTTGAATAAAAGTTACTCTGTGTTAGGTTTCCTTATGGGAGCAAAACATACCCCACTTATTTACTGTTTATCGTTTACTGTTCCCTACCTCATTTCATTTCCGATTTTGCTTTGATTAAATTGAGGTTATTTGTATTTGTTTCTGTCCGTTTGTATGTTTGTCTTTTGATCTCCCTTGCATCTTTGGGTGGATCCTCAGGCGTAGGCTCAAAGACTGTCCCCTACATTTTATATTATCTGCATAATGTCTTTAGTTTTACAGCAACTTTTTTTCTTCCCCACACTTTCGTTTGGTTGCATTTACTACTCTTCGCTGGCTGCTCTGGGGGTGTTATTGGATTCTTTTTTGCACCCATGGTGGTGAGAACACCACAGTATTATGGACTGTGGTGTGTCTCTATTTGACGCCGGGAGCGCAGACACAACCAGCCGTCTCTCCCTGATGAGTCCTGACCCAGCGGGCGAAAGGCCTCGGAGCAGGCAATACAAATATATCTGCCTTCAAAGGGGATTGCGATGGTTCCCTTATGCAGCTAGTGAAGAGTTTCCATATCTGTAATTTTTTTTTTTTTTTAATTTCATGTTCCTAGTTTCTCCATCTTCAAACTCCCCTCTCCCCTCCCCTCAAGTCCAAATCTTTGCCAGATCATTACTATGAAGACAGTTCAGTTGTTGGCCTGCGCTTGTTTTTTCCCCCACTATTAGATTGTTCGTCTGTGTATTTGTCTGACTTTATTCAAGTTTAAAAGGCTGTGCCAGTCTTGAATAAAAGTTACTCTGTGTTAGGTTTCCTTATGGGAGCAAAACATACCCCACTTATTTACTGTTTAATAACAAAAAAGTTAACTCTTGAGTCTAAGTGCCCTGTAATGAAAATTTCACTATGTCTCCTCACATTCAATCTGCCACCTCCACCTAATAAACACTTCCAAAAACACTCTTAAAGGATTTTCAGAAGTCACGAATAAGAAAGACTGAACAGTATCAGCAAATTCAGACCTTCCTGCTACCAAATTTGGCCAGCTTTTTGATCAATGCTCTTTTCCGCCATCACTGAAGATGCACCATATTCAGCATAAAGCCATAAAACAAAAGAAAGAAAAAATGAAAGAAATAAACAAATAAATGAAATACCTAAAACAAAGTGCAGTAAGAGACCTACTTGTTGGGCACAGGGAACAGCTTCTCGTTATGCATGACCACCCCCACAGCTTGGATGACAGCCGTCTGAGAAGAGACACAGTAGTCAATTACAGCATTTACAGTGAAGACATCAGGGTCCTTCAAGGAAGTCTTTAAACTGCATGACAGACAGCTGTGATAAACTATGATACATATATGTGATTCAGATGGGAACATGCAGCTTTTAGGCTACTCATAAAGTCACAAGAGAGGCAAAAATATACAAAGATGGAAGTCAATACCAAGACATCTAAAAAGTTTTCATGATCAAAATACAAAACAAACTAGCACCAAAAACAAAAGATTTGTCATACTATGTGATAAAGTCATGAGTTATTTCTCAAACATGAAAAGGTTTTTTCTTGCATTTTTTCTATTTTTTCTGAATAAAAGTTATTACATCATTCTTAGAAAAAAAAAAAAGGATGGAAGGACGGAGACATAGAGAGAGAAGAGACAGATGTAAACAGAGGGAGAGGCAAACAAATGAACATACTGTATTTACTAGCCTGATCAACAGCAACAACAAAAAGCCAGCTTACATTTTTTGGAATCTTATGCCCCCCAATCTCAGTGTCAAAATCCTGAAATCGTGCAGAGAAGGGAACAATGACAGCACAGCGTAGAGATTCGTCAATCACCTCTCGCAGATATCTGTAGATAGAATGCGCCTCGTCATGGTCAAACTGAGTTAATCTTTTACATTATTTTAAACTCTTCACCAAACTATATGCGAAATAAACTGATTAAAACACATCAGGATAACGTAATAATCTGGTTTATGCTAGCAAAATTCTGCAATTTTGGCCACTGCCTATTTAACACCATTACAAATAATCTGACAGCACGGGCATGGCTCACAAAGTTGCGCAGATTTCAAGGCGCAAATGCGTTTGCTTTAAATTTCAGATGGCGTCTGGATTTTCCATTATGAAGTAAGTGACCCTAATAGTCTGTTATAAACATCAACACTATGGCAACAGACATCTGCATAACAGATTACTTCCACGACCAGACTTTTTGTACAAAATCTGGTGTGATTTAGAATTGCAATATTTGTTAGCAATTCTCTTTTTTTAAATAGCTGAAGTTTCCAAAGTTTACACACAAGTAAATTTAAAAAAAAAAAACCCAATTACCGCTGTTGTTGAAATTTTACGTAAAAAGAATTTGGTAGTTAAAGGCTTCACCCAAACTTACTTGACATTAATTTTTGTGAAAAAAAGATACAAAACTGCATAAAAAGCATGGTAAAAAAGCAAGCAACAAAGAATCAACTGCATAAAATGAAGACAGCAGCAGGTTTTAATTTTTGTTCAGTTGTATTCCAAAGGTTTTAGTACTTCTTTTATCTTGCATTAACTCAAAACATCACACCCCACGTAGAAGCATGACCTGCCTGACAACGAAAACAACCCACCTGATTCTAAAGACCGAGGCAGGAGAGAAATCTCCTACTTTGAACTCATGAAGGAGTTCAGTGTAGAGCTTGTCCTGTGCTTGCGGATGACTTGCCAGGAAATAGAGACACCAGGTCAGCACTGCAACAAGCAGACAACACAATTGCAATAATCAAACAACAGTACAGCAGTGACTGTAACCTAGGTTTCCATTGCAATAACTATACAACACATCAGCAATAATTTTCACTAAAGCACTGCAACAATAATACCGAAGTACTGCAAGGATTATAAGCGAGCACTGCAATAATTCTCATAAAAATACTGCAACAATCACACAAACGTACAGCAATAAGTATACACTGCCATGTAATATATATATACAAAGTCCTGCAATAATCATGCAACACACTGCAATAATCACACACAAAGTCCCATAATCATTATACAACATACTGCAATAATCATATAAAAAGATCGCAAGAATCATGCAACAAAACAGCTAATGAATCTTTTATTTAACATGTTTTTACCATAATCAGTAATATTACACCGGGAAAAAATTAAATAGATAAATAAATAAAAATAAAATGAAATAAAATGAAAAGCTAAGATACATGCTCATACACACACATTCCTAGCTATACATATACAAATATACTACATTACATTACAATATTCAATAATCACAAAATTTAAAACCAAATTACAGTAAAAGGCCAACAGGACTATTCAACATACATCAACCAATAACAGCAATAATTATACAATAGCACTAAATTATCATGCAACAAAACAGCAACAACTAAACAACAGCCCTGTGATAGTAACACAACAGAACTGCTATAACCATGTAAAAGAGTTACAGTAATTATACAGTAGTGTTGCAATAATCTTAAACAGCACTGCAATGATCACACAACAGCAATAAATCAGACAGACAGCCACAACTACAGCTACAATTATTATCCACAAGCTCTGAAATGATTATTCAACATTACATCAGCATCACAAAATTTATACAACATAGCAACAATACTCATACAATACCAGATTAGCCCTGCAATAGTTATAGAAGTTACACCACATTAACAATGCATCAACTAAAAACATACACACACTCACTCAGTTCCCCTTTTCTATCTCTCAATCTGTCACTCACACACACACACACCACACACCCACACACACACATCTTACACATACATGCATCACACACACACACAAAACACACACACACACACACACACACACACACACACACACACATCTTACACATACATGCATCACACACACACACACACACACACACACACACACACACACACATCTTACACATACATGCATCACACACACACACACACACACACACACACACACACCCACACCCATCTTACACATACATGCATCACACACACACACACACACACACACACACACACACACATATATATACACTCACAGCTTGTAGAACGAGAAACACCAATGATGAGGTAAGTGAGGCAATCCCCAACCTGGGCGTTGACGTCATTCTTGTGAGCGGCAAGAATATGGTCCACAATCAGCTCTTCCTGACTGCCCTGTCGATGTTTGCTCCGGTGTTCCAGGGCGCGCGTGATGACTGCTCTCATCTCCTCCAGAGCTAAAAACAAACCCATACACAGACATGACTTATCCTATCCTCCTGCTAGAAGTCTTAGTCAATCCTCTTTACACGAGGTCTCACTTTTACCTGTTAGTAATAGCCCAGTCAATCACGCAGGGTCATGCTGGAGCTAGCATCATGTTGAAAGGAAAAACGATAGATTCTATTCATGGGAGAAAAACCATTTCAGCTTTCCTATACATAATTAATTTGAAAGGCCAGTTACATCTAAAGCACAACATCTTCAACTAATAAGAAATATTGTCTGGAAATCAGTTTCTCTCTCCGTCTCTTTCTGTTACCTTTCTTTCATCCTCCTCCCCTCTTTCTCACTCCATTTATCTTTTTTCTTTATTTCTCTCTCCCTCTCTCATTATGCCCCTGTCTCCTTCCCAGCTCTACCAACCCACCCTGAGCCTCTCCCATACCTCTCTCTACCAACTCTCTTCTATCAAATACATGATATAGCTTGACCTTCTGGCAGTTTCTGTTCTGTTTGATAAGTTTCATCCAGAGTTTTAAAAAAATATAAACACTATACCACGAACGTCACAAAACATAGGTCTTGTTGGCTAGTACCACAACAGAATTAATAGTGTAAATTTCAGAAATTAAATTTTCATCTTGTCACTAAACAACACAGCTACAATCTTATAAACCGATATGACAAGAACGGGATACAGTCTTCTTACAACATACAAAGTGAAACAGCACCAAAGGCAGAAAAAACATAAAAAAACAACAACAAAAAGAGTATGTCAGAAACAAAAATTTCCAAAAGTTGATAATACAGTTCATGCTGAAAGAGTCAGAGTCATCCCCATGGGGTAAAAGGAAAATAGTAAAGTACATTTTCAACTGTAAATGCATGCACAGGCAACGTCTATCTTCACTGTGAGTGAAATATTCAGGTTTCTCTGGTGTGAAGGACAACAGCCTTGCGCCACTGCTAAGCATGCACATATGCTTGAAGGAATTCCTTATCTTTGTTACCTATAAAACATTGCCGTTTTCCAGTTTATAATGTCTGACGATTATAATAACGAAACTAAAGCATGGAGAAAACCTTTATCTTTGCTAGGGCTGTAAATCATTAAGGTAATTGCTTTTCCAGTCCATAACGACCGACAGTAACGATAAAGAAACTATAACATTTCCACAAATGCTATGCATTCCGCTACACCAGACAAACTTATATCTACAGCATACACTTTATGAATTTAGATTTTATACAGTATAAGCATCCTTAGAACAACTAAACCACATATATACATATGTATAAACACATAACACACATGTGCATACACACACACACACACACACACACACACACACACACACACACACACACACACACACACGTACACTGAAACACACACACACACATACACACGACTGGGAAAGATGTTCACCTGATTTAAACACCTTTCCTCGTGGACTGTCATCAGAGGGAATATCATGGTCCCGGATATGCTGTTCTAGCTCCAACCAAAGCTGAACCAGGCAAAGAAATTTTAACAGTGATTTACAATATACTTTAAAAAAATATCACTCAATCAATTCATATAAAATACAATGTCATCAGCACTGCTCTTCTGCAGACATAAACATCCCCTGACAAACCATCTAAAGATCACCTGACATATCATCTAGAGATCCCCAGACATACGTCTAAAGATCCCTTGACATACAATCTACAGATCCAAAGACATACTATGTAAAGATTTCCAGACAATCTATAGATCCAAAGATGTACTAAGTAAGGATCCACAGACACACCATCTGAAGATCCCAGACATACCACCTACAGATCCCCAGACATATCTGAAGATCCCCAGCCATTCAATCTATAGATCCAAAGACATACTATGTAAAGATTCTCAGACATACAATCTATAGATTTTAAGATGCACAATGTAAACATCCCCATGTATACCATCTAAAGATCCCCAGACATACCATCTTAAAGATCTCCACACATGCATCTGAAGATCCACAGACATACAGTCTAAAGATCCCAAAATATACCATCTAAAGATCCACTCATATACTATCCAATTTTCAGAACCAACATGTGACTTGACCAAAATCAGTTCACTTCCAGACACACTCATATTCACTGATCTGTATCACTACCTTCATGTGATCTAATCAGCAGCTAGTGTGTGATCCTATACTAATTAAATTGCCATGAATTTATCTACAGAGATCTTACGCAAGACAGCACCTGTCAATCTTCACTATTTCTTCAGACAGGAAAATATAACACAATGAAAAAAATAACTACTTAACAGCAATATGTATATGTATTTACATGCATTGGCCGGTTTTCCACAACTGCAGTGTACAAAAAGGGAGATGTCTATTCAGTCAAGAGCTGAATTTCACAGTACTACCTTGTCAAAGCTGTGCATAAAGGCCAGAACTTCTTTGTCATCTTTGAAGTAGGGTCCCATGACACACTGTAGCACAGCCTTGATGGCAAATGCTGACATGTACTGTTGGAGAGACACGTGTTCGTCCTTGACTATGGTCCCCCATTTACTGGCCAAGTCACTGGAAATCTAGACAGCCGATGAAAAATGAATCAATAAAACTGGTGATCAAAGAGATATAGCAGCACAGTGGATTATCATGAAATGATTTTGGGTGCATTGTGATCTCAGTGGTAAAGCATGCGGTTCACAGTCAGATGTTGCGAGCTGGAATGCTGCCGGTTCCCCTACAAAAACTTGCACATTCACTTAAGCATGTTGTTCTGGAGGTGTCAGTCTAACTGTCTCTTATTCTCAAGGGATGTACCTGCCTTATCAACTTTAGCTGGTGTGGATGTTGAACCAGAGTCAGACCTGTTCACTCTAAAACTGCTATCAGTGTACTTTTCATCTAAAAGTGGGTGTATTTTCTGCAAACTGTCTGTGTACACATCTTCCAAACGTGTGCAAAACCAGCAGTGGAGTGGGGTGCGGGCACTTCCAAATTTATATAAAAGCAGTAAGTGCATGTGCGCGTGCATGTGTGTGTGTGTGTGTGTGTGTGTTTATTTTCACCTACCACCACACATCAGAGGGTAGAAAGATACCTAATCTTCCAGTACCTAAGGTACAAATAGTTTCTTCCGATAGCGATTACTTTCAATACTGATTCATCAGCATGTACTGGCACAAATTCATGCTCTGTAAACTTTTTTTTTATTATATTGTAGGGCCTGCAGTCCACACAATTCTTTCTTGGTATCAGCACACCATCAAAGACGCAGGCACAGCCAGAGGCAATTTAGCAAAAGCTGTCGCTCTGTGGTCAAAGCACATCAAGACAACACAATGGTTACACACTGCAGTGCAAGTTCTCCTCAAGAACTTCATCTCAAAATTTTTGTCACAACATATTTTCTTTCAGTATACAAAAATCACAATACCACTCATCTAATTTTCGGCCACGTGGCCTTTTTCAAGAGAAAAAAACAAAAACAATGCAACTATGTAATGTCCATCTTCGGTGACTGGTCAGGGCAAAGAATTGACGTCATAAATATCTTACGCAATTTCTGACATCATAATGTGTGATGTCATCAACAAGGGAACAAGGCTGCAGAATGTAGCCTCATCTAACAGCAAGGGTCATTCACATGGTCTGTCAACTGCAAATTAGCACTGGACATGTTTAACAACTTTTCCTTAGATTCCTTCATTTGCTGAAAATTTCCACAGTTCAGCATTACCTGACAAAGTGTGCACTATATCTGAGCAGTACTTAAACACCATCAAATATTTCCCCACTCATGCCTGAGTACTGCTTGGTCCTTCGATCTCAACTGATCAAACTGATTTACAATGAACCGCTAAACAACGAATTTTAAACGGAATTTTAAATGAATATGCGGGGGCCGGATAGCTCAGTTGGTAGAGCGCCGGACTCGTGATCCTGGGGTTGCGGGTTCGAATTTCGGTATAGGGGGATTTTTCCCTCGGAGTTAACATTGGTTCTGACTCCATTCCCCATACAGTCCTTCGAATGAGACTATAAACCGAGGTTCCGTGTGTGAACGCACGCATAACATCTTGCACACACGTAAAATCCCATCACCAACTTTCGGAAGAGAAGGCCAGTTTGGCCGTTGGTATGGATGACACGTGACACATAGCATGAACCTTCCCTGAAGATGGAGTATGGCTGCCTTAATGGCGGGATAAAAAAGGATCATGCACACAAAACTCCACTGCCTGGCTATACAGGGAGTGTCCGCAGGAGTATCAGCCTGCGTACGCAGAAAGAAAGAAAGAAAGAAATGAATATGCCAGTGAAACATGGACAAACACATCACAAGACAAAACACGACACATTTCCACCTCTTAGGTCTTCTTCAGGCAAGATAAACAACACTCAGGACAATGAAAACAAAGAATGAACAATCACTTATCTTCTCAAATTCAGCACAACATGGGCGTTCAACACCCATCTTGCACCGAATTAGAAAAGGTAAGTGGTTGCAATCACTTATCTTCTCAAGTTCTGCACAAGATGGGCAATCAATCATCTTCTCAAATTCAGTGCAAGCTGGGCATTGAATGCCTATCTTGCACCAAAATGGAGAAGATAAGTGATTGCTTGTTCTTCATTTTCATAGTCCTAAATGTTGTTTCTCTTGCCTGAAGAAGACCTAAGAGGTTGAAACGCGCCGTGTTTTGTCTTGTTATTTGTTTGTCCATGTTAACTGGCGGATGTACTTTAAATTCCAATATCTGCCTGTAGTCACCTCCCTTCTTCCAGAAAGAGTGAAAAACTGGGTTTTAAACTGGCAACAGTCCTAACTACAGGGTAATTCTTGAACAGACAAAGAGAAAATGCCAACAACAACAAAATCCTGTATTTCAAGGCATGATTTTCACTGCGAGGTTTTACTGTGCCAACATGGGAACAGTTCCTGCGGACTTCCATGCTACTTTTCTGATGAAATATAAATACACTCTATACAGTTCAGAGATTTGATTCATGCCCCCTTTGCAAATATTAAAAGAAGCATGACACCAGTGGTGAAAACAAAATGCCTCAGAACAATCACTGAACAGTGTGGGTGGTGAATCAAGGTATAATCCCAAAGCTTAGTACTGCATGGTGTGCATGTACCATTCATACTGTGCACTTGCAATATTGTCTGGTAATGACAGGCAGTCATGTGACAGACTGACAGCAGTTTATAGCTAGACAATTTTTTAACCAAAGTTCACGCTAACAAACAACACATGTGTTAAGTAAATACACTAGTTATCTGTTCTGGGAAAAAAAAACAAATCACAGTATGAGGGAGACTTATCAACGAAAACTCATAAAAAAATACACTGTCCTATAAAAGTATGGCAACTGGTAGCATGCACATACCAATTCTAGCTCTAAATAGTAATCGTTAATATTACCTTTTCAAACCTTCCACCCCCATTACATCCTCATAACACGCATGTGCGCGCATGCACACTCACTCACTCACTCACTCACACACACACACACACACACACACACACACACACACACACACACACACACACACACACGCACTCACACACACACACACACAATCATACGGGTTTTTTTTGTTTTGTTGTCTAACACTTACAGTGAATAGACGTTAAACTAAAAAACTAACACACACACACACACACACACCACACACACATACACACATGCACACGCACACACACACAACCTCAAAGCCCTTAGAATATTTGTCAACCAAATGTTTCAGAAAAATTTAGAAAGCTTGGCCGCTGTGTATGATCATTGGATGTATAATTTGCAAGTTTGATTTCTAAAATCATTCCAAGGTATTTTGACTTCACACACCTACATCATACTGTGCAAATCTTGTTCATTCATGAAACGACATTGACTGTCTGTGTGAGCGGAGACATGTATTCAAATAATCTTTGAGTTTTTGATTTGAGACACATCACTACCCTGCAAATAATCATCAATCAACAACATGACAGTTTCTAATAAAACATTCCGTGCCAGATTCTGCCTGTATGCTATAACAAAGCAGCAAACAAACCAAATTAAACAATACCATCAAAACACAACCTCATTTCTGGTTTACATCTTGTTGATTTCACTACTGTAACACTTCTTTCTTTTTCATTGATGTCTGTTTTCTGAAAGTTCTCTTTTTTTCTTAATACCCCCATCCTCCCCCCTACCCCCCCCCCCCCCCCCCCCCTTCCAGCTGCTCCTATTTATTTCAATGATTGTAGAATTCTGGTCAACAGACAGATTTACCTTGCCAAGTATCTCAGAGTACTGGTCCAGGTTCTCACGGTGAAGACTCTTGTCATACAGTTGTCTTCGTGCTCGGCCCTCCGCTCCATTCAGGAAATATAAGCTTTTCTCCCCAAATACTGGTTGCATAACACTGAACAGCTCTCCTGTAACGAAAAATCCCTTCTGTCATCATTACAACTAACATGCATCATTAAGTGTTAACAACAGTTGATCCCATTTGTCTTTAACTGTACACCATTGCATAATTATGTCAAGTATTAACAATTTTAGAATCGTTTGGCATTAACTCAACTCTTATGCACAACAATGTTTTGAAAAAAGGTAAAAGGTTAAAGTCCTGTGGCCTAATGGCTTTTAGGACAGTGAACTATTCATGGCTCCACACGTATGCAGCATGGCACTTCGGAAGGCGAAGTGCATGATCCCTCTCCTTCCACCACATCAAACTTTCCTGGTGTGAATCAGATACCTATTTATAGCTGGATGGTCAAAGAGGGTTTTCAAGACGAAAACATCGACTCCACACGTTTGAACTCGCGCTTATCAACTCTGCAAACAAACACGCTAAAAATCTGCCTTTGTAACAATGTTTAGTATTAATAGTAGTTGATTAATACCAGACAAATCTCACATCTGAACTTAAAAAGCACATTCCTTTACATTCTGAGTTTATTAAGCTTTAATCCCCCAAAACAGCTGCTTATTTACAATCATTTTTCAATATCCATTCATTCTCTCTCCATCACTGCAGTGTTCAATAAATATTAGTAAATAAAAGTGATTGTTGCCCAAACTACTTTATTTCCATTTTTGATTTGTTCTGTTGAACCATCATTTTCAGTTATCTGTTTATTTTATACCCTCTCACAGTACATTATTCTGTACAAATGGTGATAAATGGTCAATATATATATATATATATATATATATATATATATATATATATATATAGTGTGTGTGTGTGTGTGTGTGTGTGTGTGTGTGTGTGTGTGTGTGTGTGTGTGTGTGTGTGTGTGTGTGTGTGTCCCCAGCCTTCTCTCTTTTGATAGGCAGAAAAAAGAACAACTTGTCTTTCAATGTTAGATATCTAATATCATTTTGTGGTAAGAGGCTCATATCATTTCATTCCACAACCATTTTCTATACATGGCATAACTTCAAACGCTTTCTTTCCTCTTTCTTGAACATCGAAAGTAGTGTTCCATGTTCACAGTAAACCAAATTTTTCTGAACACAGAAAGATCCAGAATCAGTTAAATTCAGTTAAATTGAAAATACACTGCACATCAGTTGAAACTTTCATTCTGCAAGACACAAAATCTATTGAAAAAAAACAAAACCAGTTTCTACAAAAAGAGGCCTACAGGTTAAATAACATAATTATGCATGCTAACACACTTACACCGAAACGTGCATGCACACACATGATCTAGCCTTCATGTCATATGAATAGTTTTCACACGCACTCTTTTCAAAACAACATCCAGAATTACAACTACATTTCATGCAAGTGGATTCTAATTCTATTAATTTCAATTTCATGCACATCACTTAAAGATTAACTGCAATAAATGTGAAAAACAGGAAGAAAATTATATGTCATGTGCACTTGAAAAATGTATAACTCATTTGCACACATTGTACAAAATAGTTTTTGTATATGATTTGTTGTGTATATCCACAATGAAGAATATTTAAAAACAAAAATATGACAAAACAGAACATCATACTGCCTACAGATGCACTGGTTTTTTAAAACTAGGCATTTACCAGGACGATCAAAGACATTAGCGTGCTGCTTGAAGAGACCAGGGGAGGCAATGCTGACCACGAAACCCTCTCCAATCCAAAAGGACACAATGGGGCCCAGTTCTTTATGCTGTTGTTGAAGGAACTCATGGAGACTGCCAGCTCGCTGGATATCTACTAAATTCCCATCTCTGTTCAGAAGGGAAGACCCAAACAATGAATCAAATGAGATGTCATGCATGTCTATGTTAATCATAAAAAAGCAGACATTCATAACATATAGATTTAAAACAAAAGTGCATTCAAATGTTAAAAATCCTGAACACAAATAAAATATGCCTCATCTTAATCATGGACTAAAGACATAGTTGTACCTTTGGTTATAACATCTTCTTCCAAAAATAAATCATCACAAACATACAAGAAATGTTAAAAATAATTCCAGATAAATGTATATTATAATGAGATTTTCACTGAGAAAAGAAAAAAAGACAGAAAAACAGCTTTTCTTTTAGTTTGTTTGTTTCAAGCCATCAGTGTTTCATCAGTGGAGCAGCCCTGATGTGGCCCTTTGCGGTCGGCTGGGCTATAAGCAACATTATCTTATCTTATCATCAGTGGAGCCGAACTCTGAAGACTTAATTGCTTAGAAGGCTTGTAGAGATTATAGCCATGGAATGTCTCAAGGTGAAAGCTGCAAAACTGCAAAAGATTATTTTGGTGACATAATTCCCAGCCTGATAAAACAATGCTTGAAGATGATGTAGTCAAGCTGTCAATCAGTAACAGTCACTAATGATGAAAACATGCCTGCAGTGAATGTGCTAAACCAGAACAGTCACAAATCATCATTAGAAGTGGTAGACATCAGGCAGGTAAAATCTGAAAGCTTTTATGCTATCCTCCTCAGATACTAGATTCAGAAACTGTGCTGTCTTTGGATACTAGAATTGACTGAGATAAATTGTGAATTATGGAGATCAGCCAAAATATATTTGAGAACCTTGTTCCAGCAATTAAACCTGCTTCTATTCATTTTACCTAAAAAGGAAGCAGCACTAGATAACGGAGGTCTTCTTGCATGATAAACCAGAAATGTCAGAATTAATCCAAGGCAGTTTATCACTGGGTGCCTCCCTCTTCCTTTCTGTAAATCTCAGTCACTGGGTAAAGAGGACCCTTTTGATGGAAAATTAGTTAAATACCCACTGGCATAAACATTACGCTGTCATGGTCCTGGAGTTATCCAAGTAAGAGCAAACAAGGCTATTGCTTCATTAACTTTTTAA
Organism: Conus ventricosus; assembly: GCA_018398815.1. NCBI lineage: Eukaryota > Metazoa > Mollusca > Gastropoda > Neogastropoda > Conidae > Conus > Conus ventricosus. The sequence goes on along the minus strand of CM031597.1, from coordinate 51,657,499 downwards.
CCAACTTTTTTTTTCAAATAGCAATGTGTTAAGTGTACAAGCAACATGCATACTATTATAGCAAACCTGGAGAACAGATTCCAGCTTGCCTAAATCCAGGCACTGTATGGTTTCATCAGGTCGAGCTGCAGATTAAAAGATGGCAGTTTCAAGAATAGAAGATAATCCAGGTTTATACTGCATTATGAGTAATCAGTGTCAGGAGGCATAGTCTGAGATATAAGTGATACTTGCTTATACTTATACTTCAGGGTTCGCGTTAACTGGCAATTACCAGTAAATTACTGGTTATAAAGAGGAAATACTGGAATTTTTTTAGCTGTCAGTCCCAGGGACTGGTTATATTTTGCTGGGACTGGTTACAGATTTATGGGCAAAAAAAGAAAATCAATAAATTAAAAGGCTGAAAAAGAAAAAGAAAAAGTTGATCGTTCATACAAATTATGTGGCCCAGGCTTTCCTAGCAGCACTTTACTTGCCTTATCTTTCAACCAGCCCTCTCCCCTCTCCACCACCCTCCCGCCTCTTCGCACACATGCAGATTGTCACTTAGCCTAGCCATCGGCAATAACCGCTGCAGGCTATAGAGCAGAACAGCGAATGTCCCAGAGAACAGTAATATGCCGACTCTAGGCCACTTTCCGCGATCAACCAGTTTTGGGCGAAAGTGGCCTAAAAGCCGCCTTTTTCCTGTGGCGGAAGAGAGAGAGAGAGAGAATCACAGACAACCCTGACAAAGCCCGTTAAAGTCAAGTTGCCCTCAGAACAGACAGACAGACAGAGAAGAGAGAGACAGAGAGAGACAGACAGACACAGGCACACACACACACACACACACACACACACACACACACACACACACACACACACACACTCTTCTCTTTCTCTCTCTCAGTTAAATGTCATAAAATCCGCACACTTCTTCTGACTAAATTTTTACCTACAAACTTTGTACACAGGCAGACACGGGCTGAAACCTGATCACTTAATTTACGGCTCGCGGCAGTTTGCAACCAGAGCTCCTAGCCTGCGCTGTGTAAACGAAGCACACTCGGCTGGGTTGCACAACATTGCATCAGAAAATGATTTGGAAAATTCTAGATTGCCACGTCGACACGCCGATCGAGGCTGTCACGCGACACGACTGGGGTCGCCATTGTTGTTTGAGCCACTGCACAAGAAGGCTGTGTGTTTTGACTGCGCTCTGTTGTGACCACTGTGTTTTACTTGTGTTATTTTAAAATGGCTAAAACGTTACTGAAGAACAGTTTGTTATTCGAGCCATAAGTTTTACTTTAACTGCATGTTAGAGTATTTGTTGAAAGAATTAGGCGAAGCATGTTGTGAAACCGGAGAGATTGTTTTTTAGAAAACGAAAAAAGTGAACTAACTGCTTTGGAAATGAACGACTATCTTAAAGGTTTGTTGGTTCAAGGAAATGAAACAAGATGTAGCTAGTTTAATACGTGTTTGACTATTGATGAGATGGTTCCTTATCTAATAAATGGCGCTGCATTGTTGAAAGTTGGCCGAAGCAAAACGAACCATCACGCGTTGATTGTTGGGAGCTGGCTTGAGGCAGCTAAAGCCATGTTTAAAAAACATGGCGTTCATTTCTTAAGGCGGAGGTAAACACGGCTGATTCGTATGCTAAAAAACTTATATTTGAAACATTTTTGCTGTTCCTCCCAAGTAAAAATGTTTCTAGTTTGTATCAGACTTGATTGATTGTTAACTACAGATTCAGTGTTCATGTGGCAGGCTGATCTGTGTATTAAGATGTGTATACTTTTCTACTTTTTTAATTCTAACCAGTTTATCTGCCTTCAAGTGTGCCTTATGCAACTGAATGGCGATTTTTTAATGTTCTGGCAAACAAACTAGATAGGGTTAGGCAGACCTTAGTACATCTACAGTATGGAGAGGAGTAGTGTGTGGCCGGCACTATCTTCATATAAATGCTCCAAATATACAATGACGGATGTACAACTACTGGCGATTAGAGCCGCCATAATTGCTGTAACTCTGCTAAAAGCAAGTTGCAAGCGTCCTACCACTGACGTAGATCTATTTTATAGATACCGCTCATGCAGTGAGCGGTCGGGGTTGTTTAGAGTTGGCGCTTTAGCAACAGTGCGCGCGACTGTAAGACCACTGCAGGCCTACCACTGACGAAGATCTATTTTTAGATACCGCCATGCAGGAGCGGTCGGGGCTGTTTTAGAGTTGGCTGCTTTAGCAACAGTGCGCGCGACTGTAAGACCACTGCAGGCCTACCACTGACGGTAAGATCTATTTTTAGATACCGCTCATGCAGGAGCGGTTGGGTTTGTTTAGAGTTGACTGCCTTGAATTTCCACCAGCACTTCATGACTTTGTATATATTGCTGTGATTACTGGCTTCACTGCTTCGCTTCAACGTCCTGCTTCAACTTTTTTGGCTGCCTTTGGGCGGCCACAGAATGTACTTTATTCAACTGTCTTGTTTATTAAATCAAGCTTTTGATAAAATGCACTGGTGGCTGCTTTGAATAATCTTCAGTTGACAGAGAGACCGGCAGCCGTCTTGAATTTACGGCGCTTAAGCGCCAACCATAAAACCCTTTCCCCCATTTCCCTATGCAAGCACTTCCTTATTTTTTAAATGTTTGTGCGTGTGTGCTGTTATTGTTGTTGTTATTTGTTGTTTTACTGATAATAACTATATTATATTCTGAACATTCGTTTCAAAGGTGCGCGCACACACACGCACGCACGTCCCCCCACCCCCACCCCTACGCACGCACGTCCCCCCCCACCCCCCACCCCCACCCCACGCACGCACGTCCCCCCACCCCCACCCCACGCACGCACGTCCCCCCACCCCCACCCCCACGCACGCACGTCCCCCCACCCCACCCCACGCACTCACGTCCCCCCACCCCCACCCCCTGTGTACACCACACACACTCCCACCCCCAAGTCACCCCAAGTTCTTAATTAAGTTTTTAATTAAGTCACCCCAAGTTCTTAATTAAGTTTTTAATTAAGTTACTTCAAGTTCTTAATAAGTTCTTGATTAAGTTTTTAATTAAGTTTTGATTAAGTCACCTCAAGATCATAACTAAGTCATCCTTTAAGTACAACCAAGTTCGTATTCAAGTTATCTTATAATTATCAAAAAAATACAATTTATGTTTTTATCTTAAATAGCAGATGCCTAATATAGTACACACACGCCTCAAAAAAACGCGTCATCGTTGAGGATGTCTTGCTCAGCGTTCTTGCATAGATCTTAAGGAAGTTCTTACATCCTAAGCAACCGCATTGATTACAATATCTGGTCTATGGAGATGTCTTTATAGACTCCATGTCTTTATTTATTGACTTTATCATTTTATAATACGCCATGATCTATTTTTATAAAAAATTTAAAATATTATTGCATTATAAATGGATCAAAATGATGCTTTGTATTGGCGGTTTTGGCGTGCTGTTGCCTTCTGTATTTAGTGGTTCAGATTTTTTTGATTGCTTTTGTTTCTGCTGCCATTGGTATATATTTTATAACCGTAATAACTGCCCCCAACAGCAGCAATGGCGCCAAAATGGCAACAGTTATAAGTTCAATATTCCATGAAGACTTTGGGGCCCTTGAATCACATGAAGTTTTTATAGCTGGCATTGAATCAACTTGTTCTGGCGTTGGCGGTGTTTATGTTTTCATGATGAGTTATATTCTGTAACATTAATATTTTTTTGTCTGTTCCACTCTGCTAATTTTTTTTCCTGCTTTAACACGCCCAGGATGCTTTTCACTGGTCCCCACCTGGTTCAGTGTTTTTCTGCTGATTTTCTGGCTTGGTTACTTTCTCCACCTGATTCAATGTTTCCTGATTCTGATGATTTCCAGCTCGTTCATTTGAAGGGAAACAAAATCTATATGATTAAAAGTTATTAATCCCATGATTAATGGCGATAACAATGTTCCAAATCTGTAAGTATGGATCACACCCTAGAGACTCTAATGACTTTGTTAAAACTGGATCTTGCGTTAAATCATACGTAAGATCTTGTTCAGAATCAATGGGAGCAAATCTACTGACTAGTTTAGTGTACAAACTAAGAACCGTATTGCCCACACTTTCACCATTCTAGACCCCAGCTGCGCTTCATACCTGTTATGATACTTTAAAATGTCTTGCGGCGGCATCTGTTGAATCTGTTTCAATGCTGAATTCAGTTCCGAGGAACTGTTTTGTTTTCCCACACGCTGCCAAAGAATACAGCCTCTCCTTTTTGGGCATAATAGCTTGGTCACAACTTGGTCATTCATAAGTTCGGGAAGGTTTAGGCCGCCTTGTAGCTGTAGTAGATCATCACTGTTCATGTTTTTTAATAATTATAATTATTTTATTTCTAAAAAATGAGCACCGAAAAAACTGTTGCTAACCTTGTATACCATTCTGCTGTTATTGGAGGCCTAAGTGTAGGATACTCAATGCTTGGTAAAAGCTTGTTAAGAATTAAACCAGCAGATCTTGGCAAACTAGACTTTGAGGATTCAGCAAAGCTGATTGCTATCATTGCAGCTTCGTTTGCTACGAAAGATTTTCTAGTTAAGCAAGGAATAATTCCGGACAATATAAATATGTAAGAAAAAAATACATTTATAAAAAAATGGCTTCACTCGCAATAATGATAGGTGGCGCTGTGGTGAATGCGCTTGCTTTTAGCGGAAGTAATTTCGCATTTAGTAAACTGGGGAATGACGGCGAGAGAAAAGACATAACAAAGCTATGGAGGAACTAGCAGCTGCGCAGACGCCTATGAAAGGCAGAGACTTGAGCAGTTAGATTTATTAATGACACACTGAAAAGACAGGGGCATGCAGCTTACACATTTAAAAATGTTGATCAAGCAATAAAACAATATTATCTAGTAACAGGCAAACCGGTCCAGACATTGCCCCCACCAAAATTCAGTGACTTTATCAACCATCAGAACAACAAAAGATGCAAGAAATCGGGTTTAAATTGTCGTTGGTATGACCGTTGTGTATTTTGTTGCACATAATATTGGCTGAATAAAAAATGAACAAAATCTATTATTCGCCCAAAGGATATTGGAAGGGTATCACAGCAATACAAAAGCTAACCCAAGCGGCAGGAGTCAGTAAACCCAAACAGCAAAGAATGGTTATCTAAAAAGCGATTTGGCAAATTTATTTACTGCACCTAGGACAATACAGAGACCACACATTGTCAAACAATACCAAACGACACCCCTCAAATGGATCTTCTATATTTACCCTCTGATAGGGTTAGACGAAAAAGAATTAAGTACGCACCACAGTCCCTTGACATAGCTTCAAAGGGAAAAAAGATGCAGAACCATTAACACAAAAAAGTGCTTCTGCTGTTTCGTTGCCATACAGCTGATATACCAGCGAGGCCCGCAAACTTACCCTCGCATGATTCAAGTTGATGATGGAAAAGAATTTAAAGGCCAAGTGAATCAATATTGTTAAAACATAGATTTACCATTAAAAGAGGCATTCCAGGAGTTCATAGATCACAGGCTTTAGTTGAAAACTTTAACAAACAGTTAGCCGAAAGACTTTTCTCCTACCAGTATCACAGAGAGCTGATTGACAATTCTCGCAACACAGAATGGGTTAGAAGACTGCCCTCAGTTTTGCGCGCAATGAATAATGAAGAATTTAAAGGGCTAAAAACCAGTACAAGCAATCAAAAGAAAAACAATAAATGTTGTTGAAGGAGAGTCTTCATCCGGCAAACTATTACCATTTGGTTTGAAAGTAAGGTACCTTTATTTACCGGGGGAAGCAGAAGGGGACACTCGTATTAGGGCAACCGATCAGTTTGGAGTGTTGATCCATTATGAAATAAAAAGAATTGTAAAAATGAATCCGCCCGTGTATTATTTACGAGAAACTGACACAACAAAACAACCAGCTCCTCAAAGATCTTTTGTGAAAGAAGAACTGCAGATAATTCCGCCAGACACAGTTCCGCTTTAATTAATTTACGGTTCTCCAGTGCCCGATTGCATATGAAAACTCCGGATTAACAAACACCCGTTTTGTGTTTGTTCTATCTAATGACTTTTTTGTTACAACAGTTGTGCTGATCTCATGTAGATTAGATCGCAGTTTTACGTTGTCATGATGAAAAGTCTTATTGCCAAACAATGCTTCTTTGTAGTTGTCATGTGATATGTTTGACTGCACAACGCTGCGGGATATTCCCTTTGCTTTCTTAATGATTTTCTCCTGGCTCGAATACTGTACATTTTTACCTTAACCCCACATACTCCTTGATTACCTTTCCAGATAATTCATCCTTCATCTTTCCTAAAACCTTCTTGTTAGTAATTGAATGTAAAGGCGAGTCTTTAGGATAATCGGACGTGTCATACCATCCTGCATGCCCTTTAGCCACTTCGGTTTCCATGTCTTTATAGATGTCTTCAGTAGGAATATCTATAACAAAACTATCTGTATCTGTGTAAAGTACTCTGGACTCAGGATACGAGGGCTTAAAGTAGTCATAAAGAAATTCTAACATCAAAAGCTTTGATAATTCTAAAACAGTAAACCCGATAAAAACAGGTTTGTCTAATTTGACTTTCTTTTTTTTCATCATTATGCCAAAAAGCTGATCATGAAATCTTCTAAAGTCCTGATAATTTGGTTTTGAAGTTAGCTTAATTGCTTCGTTCTCTTTGGTGACTAATCTGACATCTTTGCGCTTGTGCGGATTCTCCATAGTCTTTCCGAAACAACTGTTGTTCATCAGCTTGAAAAAGTCTTTTTCTGAAGCATCTGTGGATTTGGTTCTGAGACCAGTGTTCTTCATGATATATGGTTTCATGAACTGTTCTTGATCAAAAGCAATTATGCGATGAACAGCTGTTAACTTTAAACCATGTCTTAAATAAAATTGTAGAAGTCTGTAATGACAGACATAATTTTTTTTGCCCCGAAGATTGGGCACAAGTTTAGGTGGCTCTCTTGGATCCATCTTTAGACTTTCTGCTGCTAATGGATAGTCATTATGCAGGTCATGGAGTTCATGAGGATATTCTAAGTCAACTTCTAGAATGAAGCCGCGCTGCTGATCAGGCGTTAAACTGTTCAACCACTTTAATGCCTTTTGAATATTATTCGTACCTGTGTACATCTTGAAGTTACGTAATGGAAGTGATTGCGCCATTGCCCAACCATACAGATTGTTTGCGTCTAAATACATGAGATAGTTAGACCTTTTACTCGGATCATAGTCGTCCAAGTATTTGTTGTTTGCTTTACAGTAATGATGCGACGCCATACTAATTCCCCCACGCAATCCGTTTTCAATCATCTGAATCATTGGTAAATCCGACAATAAATCAATCTGTATTCCTGTAAACTTTAAGAAAGCGTCCCAACTCATCCCGGGCGCAGAAATGTAATGCGCGGGATCCAAGCTATAATGTTTCATGCAGGTCTTTCTATAATTTTCAAAAATATCCGCCAACAAACATACATCTGCCATTAAGTAGGAGTCATGATAGTCTCCCATCGTTTTACAATCTAACTTCTGCCACGCATCTTGAGCATGCTGGTAATCAGAATCACTGATGTCCTTTCCTCTGAGACTAGAAAAGAACGCGCCTTTAGGAGGAAGTGTGTCTTCATCAAACCTTTCCCAACTGTTCATGTACTCATAAGGGTAAACGCCCTTTCTAACAAGAGTTGAGTCAAAATGTTCTTCCGTTATTGGGCAGGACTTTAAGGACATAGCCAGTGACTCTAATGAACCCATCATGTGTTGCATAGAGTCATAAAAAGACATGTTATTTAGATTAAAGCACATGTACTTTTCTGATGACTGTGCAATGCATGACACCCTGAAGGCATCGTCCACTGCTTTCATTATAAGATGAGAGTCGTAACCTCGCAAGTTGTGAAAGAAGATGGGCAGCTTCCATGTCTTAGGATCAAACTTTAGTTGAAGATTGCATTTGTTATGCGCCGCTCCTCTGAACTTTCCGCTAATGTGATCATGGTCTCTTACTGTGGGGTTTACACTCTTGGGCGTTAGCTCTAAACCACAAATCCAACAGTGAGTGGCTGAGTCATACTGTTGTTGGGCTTCAGGCGTCATCATGATTTCAGATAAATTCAGATTATTAGAACAATCATTACGCACTTGCTGCATGCGCTGTAAAAATCTTCTAGCCGCATTTGGGCCTCTATATAATTCTGGTTCTGAATAAACGCCATCCGACCTAACAACAATGAAAGCAAATGAACAAATCTGATGATTACTCATTAAGACTGTTTTTCGAAGTTTTTGTGGTGCTGGCCCTTCATAAGGAACAATAAGCGACTCGAAGTCTGCGTAAACTACGTATGGACTTGTTTGCAGCCGTTTCCAGTTCTTAAAACTAACTTTAGATCCTGGCGGGGGCGTAGTTAGTTCTGTCTTACAGTCTACAGAACTTTTACAATGTTTTATATGTTCAAGCGCGGCTTGAGCGGTTGGAATTCTTGTTAAACATTTTCTACAGAATTCTTGTTTATGTTCATGCTTTGAAGTATGCGCTAATAATCTGCTCATTGTGCGTATCAATGTGTAATGGGGCAGCCCTGCTGGCGAAAACATTAGGAGTAAGTCCACATGACTTTTGGCTGGTTCGCCTATTGTTGGACTGTTCTTGGACACTTTAATTGGCACCAAATTTGTTTCCTCATCCCATGTGTATACATTAACAGTTATTGGGTTGTTTTGTTCTTCAAACTGATCAATTTGGTCTACACTAACAGGAAAGGATATTTCCATTGAAGTTAAGATCTTTGGCGTATTGCCGATAGTTAGTCACTCTCTCTGCGTGTTCGCGGACATGATGCAGCCTTGCAAGAACGCACCACATGAACATTTGTTGTCTGAATTTTTTATGTTTTAAAACTGCTCTCTTTAAACCAACTCCCGAGGTAGCGGAATGTAAGCCTTGCCTACAATCGGTGCATACTTAGCCTGTTTTAATCTAATCTCTAAGACTTCGCCCTCTGACCAACCAGAGCCTCTCATTTTAGCTTCTTCAGCGGCAGCGCCAAACTGTGTAAGCAGTTCGTCTGCCAACCAGGTGTTAAGTCATTATGAGAAAGAATAGTCTGCTGTTTAGTCGAGACCAGACTTCTAAATTTTCTTCATTTATTGTTACATAGTCGATTTAAAAGCTAACATTACTTTAACCGGTGGGTCTATTGTTAGGTTGCCTGGAACTTGAGAAATAGCATAAACAACACTGCCTGTACGTTTGTTGGGTCAATGACTTCTAAATCAATATCATTCAGTGCTCTTGATAAACGCTCTCTCTCGAGCATTCCTTCAAAAAATTCGTCTTGTCCTTCATATATCTTAGCCATGCTGTCTTTCTTTTCTAAGCCAACATATTTATTTAAATTAAAAAAAATACAACAGCTTAATCAGAATTAATATCAACGGTCTTTTTGTGCTTGGACTCATAAACTAAAGTATAAACACCCTTCGGTGTTGTTAATGTGAGCTGTTTAGAACAGAGTTTAATGTCTCGTTTACTTTTTTTAAGCATTCCTTTTTTATCTGCTCGGGGTCTGGCTATTGAGAAAAACTTGTCCTCGCCTTTCTTTGAAGCTCAAACTTTTGTCTTTTGTAGTCATCAAATCGGCCTGTAAACGATTAAATTCTTCATCCGTGATGTTTGAGTCAACTAGCGCTTTATTTATTGTCAGTTTGAACGAACTAAGTTTAGCCGTTATTAGTTGAACCATTAGCTGTGTGCTTTTGGAGTTTAGTTTTTAATTTTTTGCTAGCAGCACTTACAGCTAATGAACACAGACCGAGAGCTAAAGACAAACTCCTAGAGGTAAAGCTGCGGGTGCGCCTATGCCTGTGCTAAGAGACCAACACTCGTTCTGCTGATAGAGCACTTATAGTCGATGCTCCAGTATTAACTATGTAACAGCATTAAAGGCAGCAGAATACCTTCGTTTGGTTTTGCTGTATTTTGAAGGTCTTGCTCTAGTACTTGCTGCATTTGCGTAATGTTTGTTAATCTGAAGGTTTTTATGTTAGGGGTTTCTACTATCTTTCTTTTGGCGGCGCTGTAGGCACATTTGGATAAACCTGAACAGACATGCTTTTTTAAAATAAAAATAATTTAGTATTGTATATCTTTTAATCTGTTATTTCAATATTCAGCTGCGCATCATATATTAAAAACAAATGTACATTAGCGGTTTATCAGCTTCTTCTTCTTTATCAATTTGAATGTTTATTACGTCTCTCACAGTTCTCCCGTTCCATGTAATGATTATCCTCCGTTGACCTTAGGTCAATCCATAAACCGTATTTTGTTGTTAAATATATCATCAAGTCTTACGCTGTGAAGGTGTAGATCTTTAGCCACAAGGTCAACTGTTGGATTTCTACACCTCCCACCTCCAAACAGTTTTCTTATTTCATCAAAATGCTGATAAGGTTTAAGCCGCTAGCATAGATTTGGTTAGGACTGCCCTCAATCGAACATTGTACTTTCGTTATTTTTGGATTAAAAAACTTTTCACTTCCTCTTTTGAATGGTTCTTCATCTTCACACAGCAATAAAATACCTTTAAGCGATCTTGCTGAGACGCTAAAACTAAAATTCCATATAGTGTCTGCCCTGCTTCTAGGTTATGTTGTATGATGAATCACTCTTTCGTAATATATTGCTAATTTTGACTGATATTGTTGTTCAATCAGCCTTGCTAAATTAGGGTTGCTAACAACGTCAAACTCTAACGAGATGTCAGAAATGCTGTACTTTGCTTCGGTGTCTGATGATTTGATAACCCGTTTGTATTCATTAAAAGTTAGTTCATATGACAATCTGTCTTTTAATGCTCCTTGAAAATATGGCGCATGCGCTTTTAACAAACTCAAAATCTAAGGGAAGGGAAAAAAAGCGATTCCAAACGCAAAATTTACAGCCACATACTTTTTGCCGTCTTTAGTATCTGCGGCACCTATTCTATGTTTTAGTGCTTCTTCATTTTCTATTCCTTGAAACGCAAAATCAGCCCTTTCATTCCCGGTTAGCCATAGATCAGAATAGGTTAAAAATATGTCTGCATTGTGTAAAGAAATATTTCTTGCCCCTCAAGTTTTATAGAAATTTTCTTAACGATTGCCCGCCCCAGATTCTGTACAACTGTCCTGTTTGGGTCTGTTGTTGAATCGAGTACTATTTTGAAAGTAAGACGCGCAGAGCCTGGCACAATCACGTCATCTGCTCCTAGGTCTGGAAATTTGACAGTAAGAATTTGATCTGCATCAATAGTAGATGGATTATTTGGAACAGTAATAGTCCGCTTATTTCCCTTCACGCCAAAGGGTTCTTTCAGTCTTCTATGCGGGTTAAGAATCGAGCCATGTGCTTGTGACATTTTTATGAAGCAAAATAAAAATTAATTATTTAAAAACATGGCAGGAATTGAAGATGAAGAAGATTATGATGTTTTGATCCTGGAGACGACATGAGTGAAATGATCCCTTTGACACAGCATCGCTCAATGCGCTCAATGCGGCATGAATTAACAGAAAGTAAGGTTAAATCATTTTACGAAAGTTTAGGCCAAGAACCTCCGAATTTATAGACCCAAATGATTTTGAATTAAAGATGATCATTTGTCTGTAAAAAACGATCAAGGGCAACTTGTTCGGCTTACAACTAAACCCGACCCATCAAGTTTTTAGCCAAGAGTCAATTATACAAAGACTTAGTGTGAAAGATCAAAATCGCCTTGGTCTTGGTAGACCGAAATTAGATAGGGAGGCAGTTGCTAAACTTCAAAACACACTGCAGGAACTCCCAACAGCTAACCAAATACAAAACATGGACTTGAAGAATTAAATCAATCGGCAGATGAAATAATAAATGCAATAGAAGCAGAAACAGTTTTTCAGAAGAAACAGCATTAAAGACTATACACGACTCGCCGTACCCATGCGAGAAATAGCGGCCCTTGATCATGCTTTGAGAAGCATCAGAGGCGAATTAACAAACAATTTAGCAAAATAGGTGAACTAGATGAGCATATAAAAAGAGAAAAAGAAAAACTGTTGAGGCTGATGACGCCAACTTAGGGCCTGATATTAAAGAAAGAATAAGACAAAGACTAAAAAATCTTGAACAAGAAAGATCAGCAAGACTAGAAGCGCTGACTACTAACCGAGACCAATTACGAACTCAAGTGAATAGAATAAGAGAAACTATCCGAAAAATTTTATATGAAGACACAACGCTAGCAGAACGAAATAAAAAACGCTGTTTAGAGAGCAAGGCGTCACATTAGCAAGCGTTATTAACTGCCTTAGGATTTGCAATAAGTACACTGGGTGATGGCTATTACAGGCGGTGGTGGAGGGCAAGTTCAGTACCTCCACCGCCATCGCCTCCACCTGATAAATCATGGGTAAAAAAACAGCTTGATCATCTTGCGAATTTATTAAAAAAAATTAGCTGGTAAAGCTATAGACGCTTTACCAGGAATATTGGGGAGTATTGTCAGCTGGCTTTTGTCTACTGCAAGCAAAGTAGTTGGCTTTATGGCCGTGCACTTATGGACATTAGTTCTTGTAATAGTTGGGTTACTATTTGTAAGATAAAGACCAAGTAATCCTATGCCAGTTAATCCAAGAACAAGCGCTGTCTTTTCATATTCATGGTCATCGCGAACAGAGTCCGCGGCTTTGCTGAGCCTTCAATGACTTTTGGGGTTTGGGACTTCGGGGATTGGATGACTTAATCTTGGATGTTCTTTTATTGTTTGTAATATTACTGGCTCAGAATTTATGTCGTTTTTCCCAACCTTCTGTTCATTGCCTGCTATAAGAATTTCATTATTATAGTTTATTATTGTACCTATCTGGAGTCTGAGGTCAGAAGGCAGCATGTATAAACCAGTGCCAACAGCAAAGTCTACTTTCGATCTTGCGTATTGTAAAACATGTTGGTACCTTTGAATACTTGAAGGTAAATCAACTGTAGAATTAATGGCGTCCTTAAATTTGCTAAGTATTGTTTTTGTGCGTTCAAAGCCAGTAGAAAGATCAGTTATGCTCGATCTTGCCTGTGCTTGCGAACCTAGCAAACACAAACGTAAGTACGATAGAGTCGTTTATTCGTTCTATTCCCGCTCTAGTTAGGCCCTTAGAAGTGTCTAAGATAAATGTTGTCCATGCTGTTTTATGCTCTTGCTCTATGGACCAGGGCTGAACAATTTTGAAAGGAGAACGCCAGTCATAGTTATACTTTCTGTGCGTGCCCCGAAAATAAATGACGCCTAGGCCATGATTAAGATCCAACTTTTGTCTAAAGTCTGTCTTGATGTTAATATTGAATTCGTTACAGATCCTTTCAAAAGCCTTCATGTCTATTCTGTTGCTGAATGGATTAAACGATTTGTCATTCGGTAATGGTGCTTGCAGTTCAGTCAAAATACGTCTAAAGGTGTAATAGAAATGAAATCTGTACACTGACCTCACCAAAGGATCATGGTGATTTAAATGATCGGCATACGCCACTCCACACCCAGTTGATGCACAAGACACAGCAAAGTTTAACTGGTTCTGATAAAACTGCATCAGATGACTAACCACGCTTTCTGGATGTGCTCGTTTTCAATAGGGGGGTTAAGATAGCTCTTCAATGGAGTACTCACCTTTTATGAAAAGAGGCAGTCTGGGTCACAGCAATGTCAAGAGTATCAGTTGCTATATTTTTAAGATTGTAGTGCGGCCCAACAGAATATTTTGCACCAGTTATATTTGAATGCACTCATTTTTATTTCGTTTTAAAAAAATGTTTGTAACAATAACAACTCAAGACAGTCCTTCGTTTTTAGAACATGCTATTGATAACAATTGCGGGGCCAAAACGGTCGCGCTCCATGAAATATTTTACAAAGTCGAAGGGTTTAATATAAGCGAAACCAAGGGGAATAATAAGATTACAAAAGTTGTGGGGCTCAAAGCTAACCAGTTAACAATACTGATGGTTATTACGGGTTTTGCTCACTAAAAGAAGCAATGTGTTAAATTCGGCATTACTCTCAAACTTAACAATGCAAATCTAAAAACAATATTAACATTCGAACCTGAAAAAGCAGATTACTTATTTGATAAAGAGCTAGCTAAAATGTTAGGCTTTAAAGTTGACACTCAGGTCACTAAAAGATTTGTTGTTGCGCCAAACAAAACTACTTTTAAGGGGGAAAATCCGCTCGATCTTGCATTTACATTCATTACTTTATGTTCATTTGGATGAGCTGAGCACTGATGAAAACTTATATGATGGAAGGCCCTCAAATGTTTTAAGAGCTTTACCGGCGGGGAAAGCTGCATATTGCGATTATGAAATTATACAATTCCCTAATTTACAGTTTAAAAGATTAGTTTGTGGGAGGGTTGGATCATTTAATATAAAAATTGCAGACAAAGCAGGGAAAGTTGTGAAATGCAATAACCTACACATTGTTTTGGAAATAAAATAATAAACTGTACTAAAATGTCGCGTGGACCAGAAGAACCGGGAGTTACATTAGCGCCTGTGAGGTGTATAACCTTAGAATTAAAGACCTTGCAGACGTTGCGGACTTTGAACAGAACGGCGAGATAGGCGCTTTGTATGGTTTTGAGTACACTAAAGATGGTGATTATAAACGTAAAGAGGTTGCCGACAGCAAAAAGTTTCCTAAACTTGAACAACTGCGCAATCTAGAAGCAAATAATGTTGGCCAGTATGAATATAAAATAGTTCGAAAGCCTGACCTCAAATGGCACTTAGAACCATATTTAGAATGGGAAATAAAATTTGAATTCATAAGCCATTTACATATTTTAGCCGTCAAAAAAGTTTCAGAAAAGCATTCAACTCTGGCCCTTTACATGTAAGTCTTATGCCAGACGACAATAGTCGGAAAGAATTGAAATAACGCCGTATGGGAAAAAGCAGTACATCCTCCACAGAAGAGGAATCAGTTTTGAAAGATGCTTCTAACAAAATTACAGTTCATTCCGCAAATGAAATTAGGGACACGTTCACAATGATATTTGAAATTTCTGTCTTAAAAGATAAGGAGAGGGATGGGGTTGTGGGCGTTAGTGACGTCCTTCTAAAGGGAATTTCTAATTAGCTGGCAAAACTTAGACGTTGAAAAACTTAAAGTTACCGTCGTCATTCTTCACAATGGCGAGGATATTAAGGTCATAACAACAAGCAACAAAATCAATATTAGTCTAAATAGAAACAATCTTACAGAACTGAATTGGATTAATCTTACACATTTAGGCCTCGTAGGGTTTTATTATACTGAACAAGTTTTGACAGAGAGTATGATAAAAATAATACTGGATTAGATTAAAATTCTGCTATAAACTATGGAGCAGTTAAACTTTATGACAAAAACTCCTCATTGCTCATTGATTTGTGGGCAAACTGGTTGTGGAAAAACAATATTTATCCTTGACCTGTTACAAACAGTTTATCGTTATAATTTTAATCATATTGTGGTTTTCTGTCCAACACTTAAATGGAACAAGCATATCATGATAGAAGGTTTATATGGACAGATGATGACATTATATTTAGTTGATCCCAGCAATAAACTGAGTGAGTGTTTAGAACAGTTTTATAGACTGTTTGAAGGAACGCAAACACTATTTTTATAGATGACTGTTCGGCAGAAAGAGACATAGTTAAAAAGAGAAACACTTTGTCGAAACTAGCTTTCAGTGGAAGGCATGCTAGGATAAGTGTGTGGATTTTATGCCAAAAATATAACTCAGTTTTAAAAGACTTTAGAGAACAGTTAAAGACTGTAGTTTTATTTCACATGAAAGACAGAGACTCATTTGAAGAATGTTTGCGCGAAAATGATGTTATTGAAAATGACCAGGAAAAACGCAGGATTAAACAAAACTGAAATCTGAAAGTTTAGATAAATTAGTATTAAAAAACGGATAACCCTGCACAGTATGTTTGTTTGTAGATAATCGTTATTTTTTGGTTATTGAAGTCTTACTTGTCAGAGAACAGTAATATGCTGATTCTAGGGCACTTTCGCCCGAAAACTTGGTGGAGGAGCAAGTGGGGTAGAGTCGGCATATTACTGTTCTCTGTCCCATAATAAAAGCTCTACAGACGCGCTGTACAGATGCGCTTTACTGCCTGTTACTCGCAACTTCTCCCAGACGTCTGTCTGGGTCGTCGCTTGCGATGCTAGGCTAAGTCGCGTCATTACAATTTTCAAACTGGATGCAGCAGAGCAGTACTTATTTCACGCACCTATTCATTGAATGATCAGTGGGATCACAATGGCAGAAAAGAACCAGCAGTCAATTTTTTCATTTTTTTCACGAAGTCGAAGAAGTGATTCAGACAGGCAGCGGAAAGAAGCGCAAGTTTAGGCAGTTCAGACCGACCACAGACTTGGAGTGACAGTACTCCAATCAGCTCCACCAGCACAGATTGGTCTAGCACCAGCAGTAGCAAGAAAATGAAATGTAAGCATGATAAATTCAGAGAATCATGGCTGAAAGATTTCAGATGGCTGGAGGTTGATGCAAATGATGAAATGACAATTTGCAATGCTACCGGAATTTTTTCACAGGGACTGGTTTTGCTCAGAGGCGCTGAAAAACGGTCGGGGTAGGAGACGAGGGGACTGGTTTTGAAAAATCCTAGCGCGAACCCTGTACTTGATGTATTGGGTGTTTGAGGCATTTTTTACAAGGCCTGTTCACCACTCCTGTTCAAACTAGACTTGCGTGCGTGGCATGGCAAAAGCAGTCTAGTTGTAACAGCTGGGGTCAAATTTGTTCGGCAGACTTTCCCAGTGGGCATCCAGTCTTCTTTTAAAAGCACTAATGCTCGGGGCCGTCACAACACTATCTGGAAGACTGTTCCATGTGGACACCACTCGCTGCGCAAAGAAGTTGGAACGCACGTTTAGTCTGCAATGTCCTTTCTCAAGATATAGAGAGTTCCCTCTTGTGTCTCTACCTAGGTGGAGCTGGAACTGAGGTCTGTCTGTATCATATAAACCATGCACGAACTTGAAAGTGTCAATCATGTCGCCTCTATTTCTGCGGTGTTCCAGGCTTGGCAGCTTAAGTACTGCCAGGCGCTCTGGATATGATTTTTCTTTCAGGGGGCCAATGAGTTTTGTTGCTCGCCTTTGGACATCCTCCAGATCCGCACACAGGGTTTTGAATCTTGGCTGCCATACTGCGTGACCGTACTCCAGAATTGGCCTCACAAGGGACTTGTAGAGTTGGACAAAGGTTTCTGGTGTAAGGTGATCAAAGGACCTTCTGATGACCCCAAGGATTCTATTGGCCTTTGCTGTTGCTTGTGCCACCTGGTTCTTGAAACTAAGGTCCCTGTCTACCAACACTCCCAAGTCCCGCTCTACTTCATTCTCTTCCAGTCTAATAGTACAGTCCTCACCCTCAGAGTTTTTGCTGCAGAGTTTTTGCTGTTCATACAGTATGTTGCCTCTGTTCTGGGGTTACCAAGCCTAATCACACTGCATTTTTGAGGGTGGAACTTTAGTTGCCAATCAGTTGACCACCTCTGGAGTCGGTTAAGATCTTCTTGGAGAGTTTGCTGTGCATCATTATTGTCGTTTCGGGCAAAGATTTTTGTATCATCAGCAAAAAGCTCAACATGACTCTGGACGTGTCGGGGGAAATCGTTGATGTACAATAGAAAAAGAACAGGTCCTAACACACTGCCCTGTGGGATGCCGCTGGTCACATCTGCTTGGCCTGACCTTGTTCCGTTGATATTGACGCACTGCACTCTGTTGGTCAGGAAATCTTGGATCCACTGAAGGACTTCACCCTTAATTCCATGGGCTTCAACTTTAGCTATCAATCGGCGATGCGGTACGCTGTCAAAAGCCTTCATGAAATCCATGTATATTGCATGATCTATGCCACCTCCAGCATCCAAAGTCTCTGTCCAGATATCTAGGGTTTCCAGAAGCTGGGTTATGCATGAGCGTCCTTTGATGAAACCGTGTTGCCGTCTACTGATTAGGTTGTTATCTAGTAGGTGCGCCATCACTTTCTCACGGATCAGCTTTTCCATCGTCTTACACAGCACACAGGTGAGCCTCACAGGTCTGTAGTTGTTAGCTTTGAGCCGACTTCCTTTCTTGAAAATGGGGGTGACCGTTGCTGTTCTCCAATCCTCTGGTATCTTACCCGTCTCTAGTGACTTCCTGAAAATGATGGCCACGGGAACTGCTAGGACGCTTGACAATTCGACAAGCATGCGCGTGCTGATACCATCTGGTCCTGATGCCTTAGAAGCATTTAAATTCGAGAGGAGTTTCTTAACTTCTTCTGTGGTGATGGTAAGACCGCACAGTTCTTCTTCATAACTGTACTGGGGTATCTCTGGTAATTCGCCCTCTGTCTCATTTGTAAAGACACTCCAGAAGAAGCTATTTAGGAGGTCAGCTTTTTCCTTGTCGTTTGTTGTTCTGGTTCCATCTTCTTTTTCCAGGTCACCTACTCCTGTTTTCATCTTTGTTTTTGATTTGACATAAGACCAGAATGCTTTGGGGTTGGTTTTGGCCTGTGTGGTGACTGTGGCCTCCAGTTTCTTCTTTGCTTTCTTGCATGCCTTAGATGCCTTGTTATTGGCTTTTGCATATGCCAGATATTCCTTACCATCATCTGTTTCTGACCATTGTCTGAAGAGCTTGTGTTTTTTGCGCACTGATTTCAACGTTCCCCCATCCATCCATTTTTTTCTCGGGGTGTTTGAACCACTGGTTTTGGGGACATGTTTTTCAGCACACTGGTTCAGTCGTTCCTTGAATTTATTCCATGCCTCATTGACTGGTAAGCTGCTGAGTTCATCCTCCCATTTAACAGCTCCCAGATCCCTTTCCATCTCACTGTAGTTTGCTTTGTTAAAATTTAACCGGGGATTGTTCGTGGCTCCTTGGTAACGACATGAGACATTAATGATCAAGGTGGCATGGTCACTTTTACCCAGTCCTGGAGCTGTGGTAATGGCGTTAATTATGTCGTCTCTGTTTGTCAGTACGAGGTCGTCCAGTGTAGGTCTCTGCCCCAACCTTATGCGCGTGTTTTCCTTCTGATGTTGTATCAGAAATGCATCTTGATGAACATGAAGAAGATGGATCAGTAAGAAACAAAATCAATGTACATTGAAAAAGCTCCTAAAAAATGCATTTTAACAGGAAATGGCCATTATATGCAATCAAAAACTTACTGTGCAGATGTGCTGTCCAAACCAGGTATTGTTGTAATCTTCTTTGAAGACTGGAAAAGACAACAAAACAATACATTTATTACACCATCCAACATGCAAAGCTGAACATTCATCCATCTATATCTTGCTACATACAAACACACAGGCGGTGAAGAGTTATGCTTTGAAAAATAGGGGGAAAGCATTTCAAAATAAAAGAACTTAACAAGTTGTAACAGTCCTACTAATCGCAGAGTATGCCTGATATACAGCACACTACTGTGACCATACCTGAACACACAAAGCCGAAATAAGCTGTAGTGTGCTGCCTGATTTGCACATTGCATGCTCAATGCTTTGTGTTGTGTAGACACAGACCCTGACCATGGTTTAGTCATGTTTGAACAAGCTAACCAACACAGCAGAGCTCTAATATTACCGCATATAAGGTGCTTAAGACACTCTGTGCATATACTGGATGAGAACAGGCACCACTAAACACCTGCCAAAAATGTTTGTGATCGGAAGAAGGGATGGGTTAGGCTGTGAGTGTATCCTTGTCATTTAAAAAATCATGAATATTGGCTTAAAATTTGTTCAGGGGATGGGTTGTGATGGGGTAGGAACAGCATTAGCTGCCCATTTTGCAGCAGCCATCATCCCAAGGCTTTTCATGTTCAGCTCTTTGGTATTCTTGTTGTGTGTGTGTGTGTGTGTGTGTGTGTGTGTGTGGAGTCGGGGATGTGTTTAATAGATGTTGATAGATCGGCTATCATTTTATTACAGATTGTCAATGAGTAAATATAATCAATGTTGATTGTTTTGTTTGTATATTTGTCCGTGACAGCCCTCGCCTGTGCAACGGCAAGTGTTACCAAAAACAACAAACTGAAAGCTCACTCCGCAAACACACATGTATGCACACATGTCTGGGCTTTTCCACACGATCACAGGCTGACAAGCAAAGACAATCATCATGAAAAGAGAACGAAAGTGCCAGTCAGCAACTTTCGTCAGTCCTTCGAGGCAGCGGCTGCCAATCCTCAGTCGTGGTCTTTTTCCATCTGTTATGACCCTAACAACAATGCACATATTTATTGAGAATCCACCAACACATACCGGGTACATGTAAATGACGGCGATAAGAAGAACGACGACAACCGTCACTGCAAATATGACAAAGTCAAGCATTTTCACTTTCTGATACTTCTGATCTGCTTGTCTTGTTCGTCTGCTTTGTGCACTTCCGCCCACATCATTGACGATGACTTCGCTTATACGCAAAGCAGTTGTGTACAATCGTGTACGTTTCATTTAAAATGAGACAACTCCCATGATTCCAAAATGTCGAAATATTAATTATGCGGATTATTAAACACAAACACGCGCGCGCGCACACACACACACACACACACACACACACACACACACACAAATAAGTTCAGTTCAGTTCAGTTCAGTTCACTTGGGACTTTGATAGCCTCACAGCTTTTTGTGTCCCAATCATCTTATTTCATAAACATTGGTTGCTTAATGCATGCATATGCTCAGGATATATTTTAATCTATTCAATCAATCAAATTGAAATTTTAACATATTTAACTCAGCGTTAGTATCCAGAAGGTTTTTAAAAGTATTCAAATCTTTTGCTTTTTTAATGTGTGCAGGTAGTTTGTTCCAATACGGTGCCACTCTGTTACTAAATGAAAATTTTCTAATATTAGTGCGACAATATTTAATTTGGATTTTGTTATCAGAATTTCTTGTAATTTGATTAGTGGTTAGTTGAAAAAATGTGTTAAAATTTGTACTGTTAAGTCCCTTAAATAGCTTGTAAGTCTCAATCAAGTCTCCCCTTATTCGTCGGAACTTTAACGATGGTAAATTTAACCTTCGCAATCTATCTGCATAGCTAACATATTTGAATTCCTTAATTAACAAGGTGGCTCTTTTTTGTACTTTCTCAATACTTGCTGATTGCCTTTTTAAATAAGGGCTCCATATCACATTTCCATACTCCAGGTGGGGTCTAACTAATGCCTTATATATAGTAATGTAAAAACTTCAGTATCCAAATATGAAAAAGACCGTCTGATTATGCCGAGCATTTTATTTGCTTTCATCATTACACTGTTTATGTGCTTGTCAAATTTCAGACTGCTATCAAACATTACACCAAGATCTTTTTCTTCTGAAACGGAATCAACATCTGAGACAGCATCATTATATTTCATAGTATATGTATACTCCGGATTATTTTTTCCATAATGTATAACCTTGCATTTAACTGGATTAAAATATAAATTCCATGTTTCACTCCACTTAATTAGATTATCAATATCATCTTGTAATTTAAGATGGTTACTTACAGAATCATATATTTTCGTATCATCTGCAAATATTTTACATGAACTAATTACACATTCTGGCAGGTCATTTATAAAAACTGTGAACAGAATAGGTCCAAGAATACTTCCCTGCGGAATACCGCTTACAACATCTATATTTGAAGAATAATTATTTCCAACTTTCACCCTTTGTACTCGATTAGAAAGAAAACTCTTAATCCAGTTGTATATATTCCCATTTATACCATAACCTTCTAATTTTTTTAACAATCGGTAGTGGGGCACAGAGTCAAAAGCTTTCCTAAAATCCAAGTAAATTACGTCAAAAGCAAGCCCATCATCGATCATATTTGTAAAATCTTCCATTACTTCTAAAAGTTGTGTCATACAAGATTTACCCTGTCTAAATCCATGTTGGCAATCTGAATATACGGAAAAATCATTCATATGGTTTACTATTGCATCTCTCACAAATGACTCAAGCACTTTGCAAAGGATACAAGTCAAACTTACAGGGCGATAATTTCCTGGGTCAGACCTGGTGCCTTTTTTAAATATAGCAGTTACAGTTGCAAACTTCCAATCACTGGGTACCACTCCTTCACTTATTGATTTATTGAACAGCACACACAAAGGTACTGCTAGTTCTACACATAACTCCTTTAGTACTCTAGCTGGTAAACCATCTGGACCAGAAGCTTTAGCAACATCCAATTTACTTAATTTTTCTTCTACCGCTAATGGTGTAATGACTATATCACACAGAGTTTTTCCATCAGATAAAGAGGCGCTGTCGATTTCAGGAACATTTTCAATATTTTCATGTATGAATACACTAGAAAAGAATTTATTTAGCACCTCGGCCTTATCATTATCACTAACTGCAATATTACCATCTTCTTTTCTCAGGGGACTAATTGAAGAGTTGACATTCAATTTTGAGCGGACATATTTCCAGAAGCATTTAGGATTCTTCTTACTATTTTTTGCAATTTTATGCTCATAGTCTCTTATATGAGTTGATGAATGTATAATCTTTCTTTCTCCTCTCCCTGTTAATCTCCCCAGCTTTGGGACTAAAAATTATTTGTATTCTTTTAGTCTTCATACTTATCCATATAATAGTTGTCAATATATTTTTTTGTTTGTTTGTTTTTCAGGTGCTGCACTCTCGTTCAAAAAGAGAACAAAAAGAAGTTGACTATTAGAGAGGAACAGACCAATGTTGGGTGAGAAACCCATAAGTGTCCAGGTACATTGTACAGGTTTTTATCACCAACACAGGTTTTTTTGTTTGTTTGTTTTTGTTTTTGCTTATCAACCCAAAAGGCTGTAGCTGATCTCAGCAAAAACCATGGCCAAAAAATAGATCTATAATAGTCAACCTACAATTTTGAAGATGTAGCATGCACAAAGAAAAGCTTATGGAGTGGAAAAGAATCATATCTGACTACACTTGCAAGCTATGTAACACCCTTGAACTAAAAAAGCAAAAGAATCATATCTGACTACACTTGCAAGCTATGTAACACCCTTGAACTAAAAAAGCAAAAGAATCATATCTGACTACACTTGCAAGCTATGTAACACCCTTGAACTAAAAAAGCAAAAGAATCATATCTGACTACACTTGCAAGCTATGTAACACCCTTGAACTAAAAAAGCAAAAGAATCATATCTGACTACACTTGCAAGCTATGTAACACCCTTGAACTAAAAAAGCAAAAGAATCATATCTGACTACACTTGCAAGCTATGTAACACCCTTGAACTAAAAAAGCAAAAGAATCATATCTGACTACACTTGCAAGCTATGTAACACCCTTGAACTAAAAAAGCAAAAGAATCTCCAGCTGCTCCCATTCTTTCAGGCAATCCAAGTTGACTTTAGTATCTCAATGGTTCTGGGAAAGCAGGAATATTCTTAGTATTATGTATGATACTGCAATTGTCACTGTGTTACTGGACACAACCAATGAACAGATGATATGTTGTGAATTCAAACATTATCTGTTTTAGCTTAGTTTCAAAACAGAGTGACTGAGAGTGGAAAATGAAGCAAAATTTGGAAAGAGAGGGAGTTAGTTACCGCCAAGGACACAGACAAACAGAGTACAGGACACATGTCTAGTCTTGTATTCTGTCTGTCTGTGTCCTTGGCGGTAACTAACCCCCTCTCTTTCCAAGTTATAGTTTAGTTTAATTTTGTTTTATCTCTATAATTTAGCACACCATGGCTGTTTCTGCAAAGTGAATCAGTTGAAACAGACATCAATGTGTAACAAATGCAGGAAAACTTTAATTCATATACACGCTGGTTGAGACAGACTTGTCACTCATGCAAAAAGTGTATAATTCAAGATTTGCAGGACTGGGCAAAACAAGGCCAATGCATTAACAATGTGTAATGGTCACAAAGCGATGCAACTCATGTTCTACTGCATCTCCGACCAAGCTACCACGATCATCAAGTTGATTTCATTTGTACTTTTCAGGTTGGGACTCAATTTGAGAAAAAAAAAAGGAGAAAAAAAAACAAAAGAAAAGAAAAGAAAAAGGAAGGTAAGAATGAAAAAAAGAAAAGAAGAAAACAGGAGACCCAGTCAGCCATAGCCTGTTTAGAAGGCCTCACAAGACTTTAATTTCAATCAAAACAAAAACACCAACAAAAGCAGAGGATGAGGATGAACAATCTACAGAACGCTTTCCTAACTCTTGAATGGAAAGCACTTACAATGCAACTGGTAGTCTCTGCTAGCAGCTCATTCTGATCTCTGGTAGTCCTGGGAAGGAATTAACTCCGTTGTTATTGTGTGCAGTATTGTCCCCATACACAAGGTCATCTAGGAAAGGAAATTGGAGCGACTAGTTAGTTCTTCACATATTCTGTAATGTAACACATTACTTGGGAAAATATGTAGATGGATATATGTGTGTGTATGCAGTTATTATAGCAGACTCTGACCTTCACAAATGAGTCGGCCTCATTTGATCCAGGTGCATCCTCACTGTGATGACCAGTTCTGGCTGCTCGGGAAGCCAACTTAGTTTGGAGAGTTACACTATCATGTATCTTCAACTGCATTTTGATATCAGTAAAATAGTTCATTCTTAAATCTTGGAAGAAATCTATTGAATCTACACCATTTTCAAATAGGTGCATTTGCAAAAGTTTTGTTGACCTTCTGACATCAAACTGAAGTCAAGCTAATCAATTACTTACTAAAAAGCAGCGAGCAAACAATCATCTCACAACCTCATCCACATTTACTCTCATGCATGCACTGGCACATACATATGCATGCGCTGGATGGTTTTGTGCAGCAAGATTTCAATTGGCACTTGTTTTCCACACAGCAAGGCTAAACTTCAAATCATACTGTTATCCAGTTGCACATGAGTAAGGACAGAGAGGTGTGAGGATCTCCAACATGCTGAGAGCCGTCTATGACAAATCCGCACCCCTTGGAGATGAGACAAGGATATTTCAAAAGTGTTAGAAATAAAACTAGCTTTTTTTTTTTTTTTCAGTTGAAAGTAGAGAAAAAATCTTTGGGACCTGATTTGAAGACCCCAGGTTGGGTTGGACAGAGGTAACCAGATCAGGTTGTATGTGCAGCTATTTTCAAAGGTGTGCGATTAGTTTATGATGAAAGCAGTAAACATTGAGACCCCATACATGGGCTTCACAAGGTTCACTTTTACCAATAATTATTTGAATTTTACCTCTTCAGATTATAAGATATCCACAAAGAAATGGCCACCGGTTCTGTGTTATCAATTTAATTTTCATTGGACTGGATGTTGGCAATGAGAAAGTTGACCAGTGTGTTTGTAGCATTTGACCTTTACCAACTGTTCTGACTGGGCTACTGGTTTTGTTTGACACATTTGCCTTTGCACAGTTTGCCATACTGGTTTTTGAAATGCTGGTTTTCGTGGAGCGTGTGTGTGTGTGTGTGTGTGTGTGTGTGTGTGTGAAAGAGAGAGAGAGAGAAATATACCATAACAATGAACAAATGCATCCCTATCACACAACTGCAGTTTATCTTCATACTTGGTATATGACTTGTATCATCTTCCTCAGCCAACGATCAGATTCTTTGGTCCTGTCCCCACCTGGGGGATATGTATTCTCTATTTTGACTTCTTTTGATTTTCATACTTTCACATCTGGGAAAAGTTCAACCATGATCATTGGTGACAGTACCACCATTAAAAGATTAAAAAGGTTAAAGGACAAGAAAATGGAATGTTGGGGAATATGGTCTGTGCACATTAGTCACCTTCTTGATGATGGTTAAAGGTACATGGTAAACTTTTCACATTCCCTCTTGAAGCATGAGTGAACTTAAACGAAGAAAGACAAGTCAGTGATCAAAAGCACCAACTGATTTTCACTTTTCATTAACCACTTTTCATACCAAAACATTACAGTCAACACTTCAAATTTCAACACTTAATGCCACAACAAACAGTAAAATGAGCAGTGTAAGCTTTCATCACTTTGTTTATTGTCAAGAAGCTAATAGTAAATTTCGAACACACACACACACACACACACACACACAGCACACACCACACACACACTCACACACACACGCACACACACACACTGAACAAACACACTGACAAACATGCATACACACCACATCACACAACACTGCCTGTACAGCTACATGTCCCTATAAATGGAGCTGTAATCTTGACAATCAAATTACTCTGTCATCAAAGTGTCTACATTCGGAAGTGCATAAAACAACATGTTTTAATCACATACGCGCAGAAATCCCACAAACATATCTGTGATAATATACAGTAATGGTGTGCATACTTCATACATTTCATGATGTTAATGTTACGAGCATACAAGAATCACAAACACATACACAATATTCATTTGTGGAATGTGGACATATATGACCCCAAACATTTAAGCACATTATATTTCCAACCAATGAAATGCATTTTAAACTGATACTAATCACCAGTGCACTGGTCCATCTGGAGAGGAGATGGGCACCTCCAATCATTCTCTTTTTGTCTACTGAAACATTGAGATGATTGAGGAAAGCGCTGGAGCATCCCAATCAGTTGGAATATGATGACAATGATGATACTGACTAAGAAGATGATAATGGTGGTGAGTAATTCATATAATACACACCAAAAATTCCAAGTTCAGAATGACACAATAATCATAGCAATCACACGCGCAGCAAAAAATCATGTCAATCACAAGGATTCATTCTCAACATCGGGTGTATACAAACTGTATGGATAACACATATATATAAGAACAGTAATGATCAATGATGACATAAAGAAGACTCAGCAACACAAATGTTAAGACATTGCAAACATTCTATCCAACACAAACAACGCAGCATGTTCTGAAAGGTTTAGTCATCACAATTATTTTTATCTGCATAGGATAATTTAATATGCCCTGTTTGTATTTAACAGACTATCAAAATCTCACCATGTTTCTGGTAATTTTGATCCCAGAGAAAATGATTGATTCTCAGACCCATGACAATATCCTTTGAAAAGGTATCTCAAAAGATTTATCCTTCCTAATTTTTTTATCATGTTTATACATTCGGCTCTTTTGACATTGTTGACCAACTCCTTTTAACCAAGGCACTAATTTTCAAACCCCAGCTCTTCCTCTTATGGAAGACAACCAAAACCACCACAAGAAACTAGATTTTCATTGACACTTGCTTGAGAAAAATCATCCAGATCCACTCGCAAAACACCATCAGCAAAATAGATCCAGACACAGTAAAATCTGGGACCAGATGAGACTGAAAGATAAGGATGGGGGTGGATCAGGCATACTCTATGGCAACCAGCACCAAAGGCAATTATGATTCACAAAGAAACAATAACAGAAACTGCTTTATCATAAAGGTGTTAAGTGATGTACAGATATGACATTAGCAAGGTTTAGATATATGAAGCAAAATGGTGATAATGTATTATAATTTTTTTCCCCTTTAACACACACACACACACACACACACACACACACACACACACACACACACACTCATGCATTCCACAAACTTACAGCATAAACGGTATTAATACTGACATCAATCTGGGATTTTCTGTAGATTTTCCTTGCAAATCAGAATTGTCTCTTGATGCAATGTATTTATTCCTTAAGATTTCAGCAACTCGGTAAGAGTGGGATAGAATATTCAAATATATTTACTCTTATTACTTTCAGTTTTCACAAAATCTATAACTTAACAGCTCATCTCTCTTCACAAATTTACATCTTTTGCACAAGAGATTTGAGAATGCTTAAAAATCTTCTTTTTTTCCCATTAATTTTACATAGTAAATTTTCTAATTCATGAATATAATATACTTGGTGTGTATTCCACTGTACTGTAAGATAATAATGACTAGACATTTGTGCTTTTAAAACCAATCAATTTTTAAAAACTTTTTTCTTTTTTTCCCCAATCCTATCTGAGCCCTTTCCATCTGAATTTAGTGCATGTGTGCTTATAACAATAAGAAATTCACCTGAGGTCAGCCAATTAATGCTAAATAAATTATGAAACTTCCCAATCGTAGGCTGAACCCTCCACAAACCCTCCCCTTATTCTTCCCTATGTTTTCAACAAGAAGCCTAGTTTTTGTCCAATGATCTATCGCTCCTCTCAGCTTAGTGAGATGACCTGTGAGTTCATAAAATAAACATTTTTATGTTACTCCTGTTTTGCACGAGCACTGAACTTTAAGCAAAAACTAGACGAAATTGCTGGTCTAAAACAGAATGCCAGCACTCACGTATCACACTCATACACACCTAGTGCACTTGTATCGACTTGATGTGCATTAAACACTAGGAATACCATCTGATCATTTAACTCATTAAGTAGCAGCTAAATCTCATGTTTTAAATTACATAATCACTTTTGAAGCACAATTTAAAAAAACAACTATATAATAGCTTAACACAGTGAAATAAGAACTCAGAATTTATAAGGATAAGAATACTACATGTAAGAAGTTTAAGCTATGCAGTGTGCATGCATGCACTATACACTCAAGCAAATACTAACTACCAGCCAATCCAAATAATAAGCTTACAAAAACACGTTTGAACATGCAATGGGATGACTTCATTTTGTGACAAGCAAAAAAAAAGTCCGATTAGTGGTACATATATGAAAACTGAAAAAACACACACAAACATGACTGTACAGTGCAAAGCCTACTGAGATGCTGACAACTGAAATCAATTAATTAAATTAAATGGAAGACTGACATTATGATGATGCTGCATTGAATAAGCCAAATAATTCTTTGACATGGAACTGACATGCTAATTCAAAGTTACAAAAGTTCACCGACAACTGAAAGTTGAAGAATCAACTCGGCAGGTAATCACATATCCTTCCACACTCTGGTTGAATGTCTTGTATCCAAGTCCTGTGGACATCATTATGCTGAAAACCATCTTTTTTAAGGTTCTGTTGGTCATTTCACTTTCTACAAGCAATGACAAATGACAGAACAGAAATTTATAGACATTGGCATTAGATTACATCATCTTGGAAATGCAAAAATGGCAGTAATGAGAAAAAGCTGGGGGAAGTAACTGGGGACTTGCGTTTAATCTGGGCTGGCAGAAGAGATAAAGGCAGACATTAGGGAGACAGACATTAAGGAGTAAGAGAGACATTAGGGAAATAGATATCATCACATTAAAGTTCGGTTTTGTTTTTCGCCAAGGTCATCCTTGGAAAAGATGTGAAATTTTCATTCAATTAAATATTTGAGAGATGATAAGAAAAGCTGCAGCAGTTCTTACCATCTTCTGCCAAACATTTTCTAAGTACTCTTCTCCCTTTTCTAGCCAAAGAGGAATTAAACCAACTGCTGAAGAGCAACTGTAAAAAGAAATAAGATACTGGTTAAATTAACATACAAAGGCAAACTTAATCTAATATTAAACAAAAAAGTACTAGCTGAACAATACTGCAATTCTAAAAAGGACAACAACTGTTAAGTCTGTAATAACAAGAAAAAATCATAATAACCTTAAACACCATCATTCTGAACAAAGAACTGTCTTGTCCACAAAAACAAATGTCTGTTTGGCTTCATTTTTCACCAGTGCATGAACCAATCTATTTCCCTTTCTATGCATGAAAAAAAAAGAATGTTAACAAATGAAGTGAAGGTTCAAACAGTGCCAAACATGAAAACACAGTGAATTATGCCCTTTGTTAAAATAACATCTTGATTTGGCTCACCTTCACACAACTTGTTTTAGTTTCAAACCAGCTGAGAAACAACATTATTCTCTGTAACATGTGTACATGATGTTTCGTTTTCAGTTGTTATAATGAGAAATGGAAACTTGCACCAGTATGGGAGTCTTCTTTAATTCACACTCCTTCTTTGGCAGAGTATCCTTACCATGTCAGGATTAATTCAAAACTAAGATACACCACAGACCATCTTTCATTAATTAACGGTCTTACTGTGCAGAGTGCTTCTGCTTCCTTTTATTGTAATAAAAAACAAAAACTATGGCCTAATCTTGAAAAAAAGAAGATTCTATCAGCTTTTTGCTCTGTGTCACATCAATCGTTTTTAAGAGTGCAATGTTAGTTGCTCCATTTCTATGGAAGTTCTGTTGTGTTGCATCCATTGGCCATCACACATTGGTGTGTACAAGGAGCATTTATGTCCCTTGACATCCTTGTGGAATGCCCGGTGTATGTCTGCATTCTATGTCCACACAGCGCAGGCTTCTAAGGGTGGTGCAGGATTGCTCCTGGCTGGCCGGTTCAGCAGTTGAGGACCTTCACATGTTTTTCCTTTTTTTTTTCTTTTTCTTAGTTGCTCATTTTTTCTTACACTAAACCCTTCTTCACCAATACTGTCTGGTCCCAAATGGTACATACTGACCGTCAACTCGGACTGGATCATCATTCATTTGTAACCATTTTCTATTCCTGCAGAGAATGCTCATTATCTTCATTAAGCTTGTGTGCAACATGCCTCCTTTGCAGCTGTTAAAATGAGGCATGGAAACTTGCACTGGTTCAGTTACTGGACAGCATCTAGAGAAGAAAGCCCTACAAAGTATGCCAGAAAGAGAGAAGGCCATCAGCACGCTAGCTGCTGGACACTCCATCGCAGCAGATGTGAAAATTTTCAAATTTATTGTACAAACATTGACTGATCAACAGGTTATTCACAGGTAATAAGAACAGCAGCAATTAACTTAAGTTTTGCCCAAGTGACGGTCTGCATTTCATTCTGCATATCAACTAGAATCTCTTGGGTACTCATCTGAGGAGTGGATTGTGTGGTAGTGTCGTGTGGTGACTTTATGATGATCATCTGCAACACTAATCTCTGAAGTTTCTCCCTCTATGATGTTCAGGAGTGGCTTCTGTGGTGTTGACATGAGGTGATTGTCTGCAGCAAAACTCTATGGGTACTCAGTCCATGACATTGAAGGATAATATGATGTTGATGACATGTATGGCAATAACATTCAGACACACTTTCTTCCTCAACCTTACAGGTCCGTGTATGGCAATAACATTCATACACACTTTCTTCCTCAACCTTACAGGTCTATGTATGGCGATAACGTTCATGCACACTTTCTTCCTCAGCCTTACAGGTCTGTGCATGGCGATAACATTCATGCACATTTTCTTCCTCAACCTTACAGGTCTGTGCATGGCGATAACGTTCATGCACACTTTCTTCCTCAGCCTTACAGGTCTGTGCATGGCGATAACATTCATGCACACCGTCTTCCTCAACCTTACAGGTCTGTGCATGGCGATAACATTCATGCACATTTTCTTCCTCAACCTTACAGGTCTGTGCATGGCGATAAACATTCATGCACATTTTCTTCCTCAACCTTACAGGTCTGTGCATGGCGATAACATTCATGCACACCGTCTTCCTCAACCTTACAGGTCTGTGCATGGCGATAACATTCATACACATTCTTCCTCAAGCTTACAGGTCTTAATGTATGGTGATAACATTCATGCACACTTTCTTCCTTAACCTTACAGATCTGTGTTTGGCGTAACATTCATGCACACTGTCTTCCTTAACCTTACAGGTCTGTGCATGGCGATAACATTCATACTGATACACATTCTTCCTCAACCTTACAGGTCTTAATGTATGGCGATAACATTCATGCACACTGTCTTCCTCAACCTTACAGGTCTGTGTATGGCGATAACATTCATGCACACTTTCTTCCTCAACCTTACAGGTCTGTGCATGGCGATAACATTCATGCACACCGTCTTCCTCAAACCTTACAGGTCTGTGCATGGCGATAACATTCATGCACACTGTCTTCCTCAACCTTACAGGTCTGTGTATGGTGATAACATTCATACACATTCTTCCTCAACCTTACAGGTCTGTGTTGGCGATAATATTCATGCACACCGTCTTCCTCAACCTTACAGGTCTGTGCATGGCGATAACATTCATGCACACTGTCTTCCTCAACCTTACAGGTCTGTGTATGGTGATAACATTCATACACATTCTTCCTCAACCTTACAGGTCTATGTATGGTGATAACATTCATGCACACTTTCTTCCTCAACCTTACAGGTCTGTGCATGGCGATAACATTCATGCACATTGTCTTCCTCAACCTTACAGGTCTGTGTATGGCGATAACATTCATGCACACTGTCTTCCTCAACCTTACAGGTCTGTGTATGGCGATAACATTCATGAACTTTCTTCCTCAACCTTTCAGGTCACAGCGATAACATTCTTTGAACTTTCTTCCTCAACCTTTCAGGTCTATGTATGGCGATAACATTCATGCACACTTTCTTCCTTAACCTTACAGGTCTGTGTATGGTGATAACATTCATGCACACTTTCTTCCTTAACCTTACAGGTCTGTGTATGGTGATAACATTCATAATGTTCTTCCTCAACCTTACAAGTCTACCAACACCACAACATCCAGACAATGTTCTGGCCTCTGCTTAGCCCAGATCTGATCCCCACAGAACAAGTCTATGGGGATTTCTGCAGCAATGCACCAAGCTGCTGCTGAACTTACCCAGCAACACAGCTCCACTGAAACAGATACTAGCCAGAGCCTTCCTTCATCACCTATCCCCTATATACGCTACCAAATTCTCTATTCACACTGCTTTTGATTATGGAACATACCTCTGCAATGTTTTAAAACTTTTCATCATGCTAAAAGCAATCTTCAACAAGCTTCAAAAAATAAATTCACCAACTCAATACAAATTCCCAATGAAATTTTAATTGATGAGAAATAAACCCGAACAGAGTTGTTTTTAGTTGTTGTTGTTTTTTTGACAAGATTTTACAATATCATATAACTGGTACAATAAACAAAAGAATTTCCTGTTAGCACCAATATCTCGGTCGTTCCTGTCGTCTTCATCATATCTCACTGGAAACACACACACATCACAAGTAATCAAAATGTTTCAGATACACGTTTTCACAAGTTCTAAAATCTGTTGCTCAAACTTGCTCATTTAACCACTTTTAATTCCTCCTCACAGACAGACCCTGTCACAGCGCTGTTCAACGTCCACTACAGCTGCACAAAGCCTTCACAGGCAGCCAGAGAGAAGAGGAAGTTCTCGGTGGCGGGAGGCATTTTGCGAGCCTTCAACGTCTCTAGTGACAGGGAAACTTGGCCGTCCTCTCCTGTGGTCGCCAGGGACTTCAGGTTATTCAGAAGCTCTTTTGTCTTGCTTGCCACGGTCTACACAGATGTAAAACAACTCTTTGAAAACATAACAGATACTTAAAACAACTCTTTGAAAATGTAACAGATACTTAAAACAACTCTTTGAAAACATAACAGATACTTAAAACAACTCTTTGAAAACATAACAGATACTTAAAACAACTCTTTGAAAATGTAACAGATACTTAAAACAACTCTTTGAAAACATAACAGATACTTAAAACAACTCTTTGAAAACATAACAGATATTTAAAACAACTCTTTGAAAATGTAACAGATACTTAAAACAACTCTTTCTTTGAAAAGGTAACAGATACTTAAGAAATTGATCAATCCATTTGTCTCTGCTTGTCTAATATTTCTTTATCTTCCTTACTGGAAAGTAAAATTACATGGGCATGTGTTAATAACAATCCAAGTAATAAAGGAAAGATAATTTGTAATACTGAATCACAAAAATAATTGGAAAGAGAGGCACGCACACACATACACACGTGTGCTCATCCCCCACCCACCCACCCACCCACATAAACAACTATTTACAAATACAAATTACTTTTCATCCTGTATACCTATGGATTTCTGTAAAAAGTATCAACATCCCTCTAGTAAATACTAGAAACTATTTGACAAATCTGTATGTGTGTGTGTATTTGTGTGCTCTTGTGTTCACTCAAATGCATATGCATGTTGGCATGTCTGCCTACCCCTACGTGCAGGTATGTACAACTAAGAGCACTTGATTATACCTGTGTACTTGATTATACTATACATGCATACCTTAATATTCATACTCTCTCTCCCTCCCTCCCTCTATATATAATGCTGAACAATTAAGTAGTGGGGGAAAACAAGTGCAGGCAATCAATTCTTCCATCATTATAGCAATGACTTGGCAAACATTTGAACTTAACAACAAAAAAGGGGGTGGGGGAGATTGAAGATGAAGAAATTGGGAACATATAATTTAATAAAATACATTATAAACATGAAAACCCTTCACTTGCATGAGAGAACCATTGTAATCCTTGAAGGCAGATCTATTCATATTGCCTGCTCCTAGGCCTTTCGTCCCCTGGATGGAATTCATCTGAGAGACACGTCAAATAGACACATCACAGTCCATAAATCTGTGGTGTTTTCACCACCAAGGGTTAAAAAAACAACAACAGTACCCCCAAAGCAGCCAGTGAAGGGTAGTAAATGTAACAAAACGAAAGGTGGAGAGGAAAAAAGTTGCTGAAAAACTAAAAACATTATGCAAACAGTATAAAATGTAGGAGACAATCTTTGAGCCTATGCTTGAGGATCCATTCAAGGATGCAAAAGATATGGAACAGTCTGAGTGGTCAGCTCTGCTGTTCAATAACCCAAGCATTGTCAGCAGTTAAGAATTGTGGAGAACAACCTTTACTTGGATCTCCTAAGAGATGCAATCTCCCACTGATTGACCAAACAATATAATGCTGAACAATTAAGTAGTAGAGGAAAACAAGTGCAGGCAAATTTGGTGGGGTTTCCGCTTCCGGTAATGGAGCAAGATGCTTTTTGTCCAGCTCCGATGTTGACAGCGAAAAACTGGCAGTCCCATGTCTCTATCCCCTTTCCCAATGGCCAAAACATCTCCTTTGGTATAGTAAATGAGGCAGCAAACTACTGTGACGTGCATTTTCAAGTGAAAGGATAGCTTAGTGTGATGAAGATCTTTTCTCTCTAGATTCATGGAAGTGCGTGAGTCCAAGACAAACTGTAGCCTAGACAGTAACCTGTGTAATGTTACATTAATACAGTGTCGGTGTGATGTGAGTATTCCAGCTTGTCCACCACCACTGTGACACCAAACTGGAACTAGCTCAAGTGCCATTACTTGCCAATGCGGATTCTGTGTGACCGAAGGGATTGGGATAAGTACCAGCTTCTCTTTGCCCCTAACCGAGTCTGCAACTGTGAGTATTACCTTTATATTTTGGTAATGATGTGCTTACCATGGTGTATAATACCAGGCCCCCAAGAAAAAAATCCTGCAGCAACTTACCTTTATTATATCTTGATCTGTGCTGTCTTCTTCTTCCGCCAACTGTACCATTGCTAAAGCAATGTCTTTATGCAGCTTTCCCATGGCAAAACTCTCTGTGGTAACACAGATCAAAACACAATTTTCGAAATAGGAATTTGCTATAATAAAAGTAATTTTACAATATACTTACCTATCCAAATGCCTTATCCCTACTGGACATGGATCATCACCATATTATGGGAATCCTTCAAAAAACAAAACAAAACAAAAAACCCAAAAAAACCTGGGAGGGCAGGGAACTTTAAACCTGCCTCCATAACTACTAAGGCAGAAGGAGTGATCCCCCTTAGTGAGTTCACTTATGAATCAAACCCAAACATGGTTCAGTTTTCTCATCTTTTCCCAGCCAAAAAGGGATGTTGGAGGACATCCTGGTGTTTGGACAGGTAAGTATATGATAAAACTCTTTTCAGAAGTAAAACTCCCTTTTTGCATACTTACCTGTCCAAACAAGTACCAGAATACTGAAAAGGATAGTGGGAAACATGCTCATATGAAGTGGAATGTAATAAACCCATAAGAAAATGCCTCTGCACAGTCTTCAATGCCCTTCACACAGTGTTATCAACCTCTATAGGCCCTTAACTAGGATTTGTCTCCCCATGCCAAACCAGGAGGTGAATGGATTAGTCCCCCGCTCTCCCTCACTAAGCGCAACCATAAGACATAAAGTAACAACATTGTCATAATACATTAAACAAATAAACATACGTACAAAATCAGAAAAAGAAGGGACCCCCCACACACCCACACCCTTTCCATTACAGAACTTACAGGGAAAGAGATGTTCAAAAGCCACCAACTGAAAGGGCCTATCTGGAGTTTAAATTTTGAGGATCCTGATAATATAGCAATATTCCACACTGAGGAATAAGTCACTTGTTTGGACAGGTAAGCAGGAGAAAAAGTGTGTGCGTGTGTTGATCAGTGCATGTGTGCGTGTGTATGTGTTGATTGGTTGGTGTATTGTGTGCGTGTGTGTGTGTGTGTGTGTGTGTGTGTGTGTGTGTGTGTGTGTGTGTGTGTGTGTGTGTGTGTATGTGTGTGTGTGCATATGTGTGTGTGTTGATTGGTGTGTGTGTGTTGATTGTTGTGTGTGTGTGTGTGTGTGTGTGTGTGTGTGTGTGTGTGTGTGTGTGTGTGTGTGTGTGTGTGTGTGTGCACGTGTGCGCATGCATGAGGTGCATCAATGTGTGAGTGAGTATGCTGCAGACCTGAGACCACGCATAAAACAAAATACCTCCACCACCAACTGGACAAACTTTTTTTTTTTCTGTCCCAACCTCTGCGCCATCTCGGTGGCAGTGCACCCACACCACTCATTCCGACACCCCGTCCACAGCCACAGCCCGGTCGGCCCCGCCGTAGCCCCGGCACCGGCAATCCACAGGGAGCAGTCAATGTCAAGTCGTCAAGAGAAAACCCACCGGAGGAGACACTGCACTGCTGCCGAATCACTTCGGTGGTGTTCAGTGGCGCCTGTTCTAATCAAACATACGCAGGACACCACCTACTAAGCCCCCTACTGACGACAATAATTGCTTAGTCGCGGAACCGGCATTGAGTGAGCTCTCCCTCCGGAGGGTGCCACCACGTCCGTCCAACGACAGCCCCCATGGACTTGCCGATACCAGTGACCCCGACAGAACCAAACCAAGGCCACCGACGTGGAGAGGATATCGAAATTGAAGTCACCATGAGAGCAGGGCATGAAGGGCCACAGAATCTGAGACATTTTTTTTTTTAATGCTGACTGATGAGAATGAGGATGATTAAGATGATGCTACGGATTTCCATTTCGGTCTGAGACTACATGACAGGGCTGTACTCAACACTTCCTTTCATAATATATCCTGGCGTCAACCAGGCCTGAGAGATACAGGCACCTGCAGTGTTGGTCAGGAACTTTGAGCAACACTCTCAGAAACACATCCATTAAGTGGATGAAACTCGACTGTGTGGTCCCAGTTTTCCCAACTGAGTCCGCAGCAAACTCAACTCTGGGTAGGAGCCGGTCGGGGCAGAAAAACCCACATGACCCTGATGGGATTCGAACCCACGACCTCCCAGCCGGTAGTCCGTGACGCTAACCACTTCGCCACGGTGGCTGGTACTGGACAAACTCTTGATAAGGTCAACTGTTATGCTGTCTGCCTGATCAATGAACATGACTTCCATTAGTTAAACTGTCTTAGCAACACTGAAAATGGTCCTTTTGTTTCAATTCTGACCACTAAATAATACCAATTTGTTAGACACTTTCACACTATTTGCTAACGATTACCCACCTTTTGCATGAGGTGCAATGGAAATCTGACTGTTTGGCGTATTCACAAACAGATCATATAAGTCAAGCCTGCAAAAAAAGATAAGCTCGCTGATGTAACAGTATGCTTATGACACACAAAATGTGCTGTGTTTCATTTCATTACCCTTTTCAGTTATTGACAGAAGTGTTCACAAAACTACACATAGGCAATGTCCAATACATCTGGAAATAAACTTTTTTCATCAGAACGAAATAATGCCATATGTGCACTAAGTTGTAATATTAGAACATTAGTGGCAGAACTGGGAGGCAAAAGGGAGTTACATGAAGTACACAAAAAGACATAACTTGCATGTACCATACAGCTGAACTACCAAAGAAGACAAAACAACCAGAAGTAGACAAAAACAATAAGAAATTGGTAAACCAACAATTAAAAGGGGAGAAAAAAAATCAAAATAACACACAGAGAAGAGAACAAAAAACACAAACAAACCCAGTAAACTATGGGGGCTACAGAGAGAGAGAAATAGGGAGAGCAGTTTTTTTTTTCCCCTTAACATTCTTTTATAGATATTTCGTTTGGTACACTTTCCATTTGTTAGGTGCTATCCATTAATGACTGAATGTCTGTTCATTTAATCCACGTGCCCTATACTTTGTTTCATGTTTTAATACAGAGAACTTGACTGTCGGCAACTGCTTTTGGCACTTCAAGGATAATGAACATGTTTTCCCTTTTCTTTGTGCTGTCTGATCTTTTGTGCCCCTCCCTTGCAACCCATTCCACCTCTGTGTTACAAAACCACAGGTGTGTCCTGTCACAGTCTATCAGGGTCTACACAGAACAATCAACTTCAAACCATCATGAGGCAACCCCCCAGAGGAGACAACGCACAGCTGCCCAGCCACTTTGGTGGTATTCAGCGGTGCCTGTTCTGAGTCAACAACTATGAAGAACCCACAGACTAAAACATTTGCTTAGCATGAATAAGAAGAAGAATGTGGCCACCACCTCCATCCAGTGACAGATCCCATCTACTTGCCAATAATGGCAACTTTGACACAAATTCATCAACGGCAGGGATGTGGAGAGGAAACCACAGAATTTTTTGTTTTTTTCCATGATGATTTAATGATGAGGACGATGCTGAAGATGATGCAGTGGGGTTTCCTTTTGCTCAAAAACTACATGACAGGGCTAAATTTTATACTCTTTTACACATCTGAAGTGTTCGTCAGGAAATCTGAGTAACATACTCAGATGCATTCATTAAGAAAATGAATATCAACCATTTGGTTTCAAATTTTCCCATTTGACCTTAACAGCAACTCAGTTCTAGATAGGAGCTGAGCTGGCTGGGGCTGAAAAAGCGCACAACTAAATGCCTCTGGTGGGACTCAAACCCATAACCTCCCAGCCACAAATCCCCCCCACTAACCACTGCACTACACTAACAAAGGCACCTGATCCATGTACAAACTTGGCTCCAAAATGGCTATTGTTGATTTTTTTTAACACAAAATACAGAAACACTGAGTACAAGAACTCTCCTTTACAATCATATTCATCATCCAGAGAAAAACTGGCAATTACTGGAAGTAAACTAATTTGAATTTATAATGAATATGAACATTTACATGCAAGAACCTTCTTTAATGATAATTCATAACAACTCCCTCAACAAGCAATCTAGCAGCTATTTCACAGCGTCACACTGTTTTTGACCAATTCTCAATGGCATACTCTAAAATTGTGACTGGTGACACACTGGAGTAGTGTACATAACAATTTGCAACAAAACAGTATAACATACTGCTCTCCCTCTTCTGACATAGCTTTTGCTTTTCAAAATATGCAAATACACTCAGAGTTACTTTCACAATCGTCTCCAACATTTGTAGTTCAAACCATCCACTTTATTTTCAGCTTATTTGAGATCTTACATTACTGAAAACAAAACAAGTGCACGGCTCCAATGATAATCTCTCTCTTGATAGTTTTAAAATGTCATTAGAACTCATGATCAAACAACAAATGTTTTACAACACACTCAGTCTTGCCTCTAGAAAACTCAAGACCGGCTAAAGATATTGATGCCTATCTATCATTGAAAATGAGCACATGTTTTGACTGTAAATGCAAAGAACAGCAATGATGTTTCCATAAATACCTAAAGATTGTTTAAATGTATCATCCACTCTATCACCCCCACCCCCCTTTCTTTTTTTTCCAATTTAATAAGAACTGGCAGTCTTTCTTTGATTTTCACATTCACAGTCAACAGCAGATTTCTCATTTAAACTGTTTCTTCAGCCAGAAGTTCACCATAACTGATCTGATTTTACACTACAACTTTTTCCGCTGTGGCTACATCATACATCCATCCTCAATTTAAAGATGTTGTTCTTCATGGCATTTTCACTTTAAGTCTACAGAAATAACACTGTATCAGGTCAACACAGTGCTTCAACAATTTTTTCTTTTCTTTACCTTCCCTCTGCTGCTGCTTCTGTGACTCCAGCGATGAAATGTGAGACAGTGACAAGGTCCTCTGCTTCTGGTTCTGACAGGTGTACATATGGATACACAATATTCCAGTTCTGCCGATGCCACACCAGTGCCGGGAGGGATCTGCATTAAATGATACAAAACCATCCTGAATTACAAAAATGTAAATAGATATTAAAAAACGAACCAAGTAATAGAACACAACATTTTTTTTTTCCACTGAGATTTCTATTTCAATGTTGAAGTTATTTAAAGCTTCATTGATGATACGTATAAGTTAACAATCTATTCAACTGAATACCCCAAACAATTTTCAGTCATAAAACAAAACTTGGAGTCAACCCACTCTAGACTTTCACATTCTTTAACATATTCTACAATTCTGTCATAACAAACCGATCACAAGTGATAACGGGAGCAAAAAAAAAGACAATATATATAATAAATTTCAGTGTCCTATATACATGCTGAGAAAGATCAGAATTACACAGGTTCAAATGGATGGCTAATTTATGAAAACAAGAATAGGAATGAGCACTTTCTATCAGAACGATGTTTTTTACATACACAATTCTGAATGTTAAACAGCATATATTCCAGCTTTATATCCTGATTTTGTATATCCGATATGTCTTTCATACATAAATTATCATCATCAAATCTGCATTTATAAATGTTAGGGTTGGTGCACTGTATGGTTACATCAAGCATTAGACAGACGAAAAAATTCAGAGTCATCAGCAAAGACAGCTCGTTTGCCTGGGGCTAGTAGATTAGATACAATGTCATGGGGGCAAGACAGACACTACTGTTCCTGCTTCCCACCAAGAACGGACAAGATTTGCAAGCTGTCAATATTCAGAGCAGATTGGATATGAGCAAAAGTATACTAACCAGTGGGCATTTATTTCATCTTGATTATAAGATGAGATTTAAATGATTAAAGTGGTCCTTATACTCAGTTGCGTGTGTGTGTGTGTGTGTGTGTGTGTGTGTGTGTGTGTGTGTGTGTGTGTGTGTGTGTGTAATCATATTCATATTGTCTCTCTGGTATTCAGCTGGTCAGTTATGATTTTTGAAGGAGTTAAAACATTGTGTTCTACTAATCTTAGCTGGTAATATGTTCAATAATGTTGTTGTTTCGTTAGTAAATGAAAAATTTCCTATGTCAGTATGGCCATGTTCAATAAACATTGTTCTCTTTACTGTTTCTTGTTTCATCATGCCACAAAATAATTACATCAACAACTTGTTTGAAAATCTTCTAACATCCAAATAAATTCGCTCTCAATTCTTGCATTTATAGTGGGTAATGTCAGAAGATACTTTAGCCAATCTCAATACAAGTGATCTTGAATCTTGTGTATTATTTCTAATGCTCTCCTTTGTACTTTCTCAATCACTGCCGACTATTTCTGCAAATCTTACTGCTTTTGCAAATCTAAAACTGAAATGGCCGAATGTTGACTATTTACAAATACAGTAACAAACACATGATTGTTGCAGGATTTCATCAAACTTGATAACACCTGCGTGTGTGCATGGAATCCAGCCTGTTACCAGCCATTGTTACTGATCAAAGCTGCATGATAGAAGTTTGAAAGCTATGCCTGTAAGCTGTCCTATATGTTCCTCAAGAGATAAGTTTCCTATCAGCAGTCATAACCATTGTCTGGATGCCTGTTTCTTACAACTGTGCACATGTAAGTGCTGGAATATTTCTCTTAAGCTGGAATCCTCTTCTCTTTCTTTATCTTATGATTATTTTACAAGGAAACTGGTATTCTCCTTTCATAATGGAATTTTTAAAAAAATTAAGAAAAAAAAGAGAAAATACCCTAGATGATGAGAATTGTGTTGTAGTTTCATGATAGCAGCAGTAGCAGTTGTACTTGTTTAATATCAGCAATAAAAGATTACCGTGTATATTCCAGTAGCTGTCCAAGAGAATGTGGCGGGCAGTAGACAAGGACTCGCTTCTTTAATAACATAGCAGTGTACAGCAGAATTGTTTCCACTCCAAACATCTGAATAATATCTGCATAAACACACAAGGAAGTACGCACATTAACAGAGGCAATAAACCCATTCAAATAAATTTGCCCTCAACGCCTAGACAGTCCAATTTTCTTTAAAAGTAGTATAAAAAAAACTATAGCAGATATGATCCATCAAAACAAGTGCTCATCCATTCAAATCATTAAGAAAGCAAACATCTACTGATGACGGCTACATTACCACAAATTTCTACAAAAAATACACAGTCCCCCGGATGACGGCCACCTTCACCTCCTATCACTCTTGCCAGTGCATGCGGAGAACCACCTACAGCCCAGCCCTTTGCTTTTGGTGTATCTGTTCTACAGCCAGAACATTCCATTAAAGATGCCAGGAACACGCTGAGAGACTGGTGAGGAGAGGATACTCCCCAAACCTGGATGAGGTGTCTATGACCTGGATGTCAGCCATCCCATGCTAAGACACCCTTCCATACAATCAGCAAGCAGCCCTTTGTGATCCTGCCAACCTACCTCTGGGCCAATGACTTAACTTATGTCCATTCTTCACAGCAGCAGATGTATGACAGAAGCAAGCTCTGTATCACCAGTTGCAGGTGAACAAAACTGTGTGAACTTGAAACTCTGTTGATGCCCTCCAAGATTCACCCCCCCCCCCCCCCCCACCTCCCTCTCCCCTTTAGCTCCAGACAGGTCATGTCTCACATGGCCGTTTCTGTATAATACATGCAGAAAATGTATCATATGCAAAAACCACCTCCAGCAGACATTCACCTTTACAAGTGTTAAAATCAAGCTGCAATTCACAATCACAGATCACTTTGCATGCAAGTCATCCACATTATCTACCTCATCAACTGTGGCTACTGCCACAAGACACGATATGTTGGAGAAACTGGCATGACATTGCAGAAAAGATTTTATACGCACAGATCAGACATCCACACAATAAAACAAACACAAGTACCAACAGCTTAGAGTATACCATTGTACACCTTATGTGTGCAGCAGCTGAACAAATAGCCAGATGAAACTACATGTTGTAAGCACAGAGAAAAATGCTGGCACTATAAAGTACAAACAAACTTTCCTGATGGCCTGGATCTTGGGCACAGGGAGTGAGAAAACTCTCAACCCTAGTTTGAATGAACTGAACTTTCTGCCATCTGCACCAATTTACTTTGGCTTAACAGTTTCAAAATTTCTTGCTGTTTGCTTTTCAAGCTTCTTTCAGCTCTACATAACTGATTACATTATTTATTTCATTGTTACAGAAGTCTGATGTGCATTCCTTATGTAAACTCCATTCCATTCCCAGTCTACTAGCTCCTTTTGTATTCTCATTTAATCCTCTAATTCCATTGTCTATTCATTTCCCCCTCTCTCTTTCACGCTAGCTCTGATATGCTTCAACCTCATGACTTCCAGTCTTCTTGTCATGTATTCCCTTTCCCCTTCTCCCATCTAAATACTCAATGTTTCAAAGCAGCTAAATGCAATGTGCTTAAAGTAATTAAAACAATGAAAAGAACAAACCGCAGATGGCATGTCATAAATGACTACATGAGAAAAATGTGTAGAGATTTTCCAGAATAAAGACATGTGAATGGACCACAAAGGCACAGAGGCAGTGTCCAGATGACAGTCAATGAGTGATCAGTGTGACAGTCTAACGGTTAAAACACTAACTCTAAATGTGAGGGTTACAGGTTCGAGCCTCATCAAAGCTTCAGCAGTGCCCAGTGGATGGAGTGTGGAACAGGATTTCTCCAATCTCACACGTCGAACTGTGTGTAAAGATCTGCATATGGATGAACCCCCCTCACATGGGTACATGATCCATGTACACATTTGACGGATCCTGCAATCTGTATCAGTCTTTGATAGGTTATGAAAATTCGCAAAAATTACCCAGCATGCACCTGGGTATCTGCAGAGGAGACATGCACAACTAAGCTATCTCTACTGCCCACTGGCATGCTGGGATGATCACTGGGGAAAAAACATCCACATTTTGTTCTTCATATGTCTATTGCAACACCCTTACTACCTCACATATGAAAATTAATATGTATTGGTTAGCATTTGACTCTCATCATTGATTACTGATAGTCAACTAATTTCTTTAATTAATTCCATCATTGGTATGAATTACCTTCACTTCTGAATTAAAGACATTTATATTCCATGCATGACCAATTGAAGGTAAAACACGTCCTCTAGTTAATTACCTTTCTTTCTTTTCAAAAACTGAAACCTTTCAAATTCTGTACATCAACTTCGAAGACATGCATGACACAAATTAATGAAACCATTTTTT
Organism: Conus ventricosus; assembly: GCA_018398815.1. NCBI lineage: Eukaryota > Metazoa > Mollusca > Gastropoda > Neogastropoda > Conidae > Conus > Conus ventricosus. Next base: position 51,612,874 of record CM031597.1, on the reverse strand, counting down.
CTCTTATCACTGGAAAATAAGGTTTCTTACACTATCTTTTCACAGGCATGTCTAGAAACTAATCCTGTACAAAATGCATGAATTATTTATCATAAAGTTAAAACCTACATTTACCTTTGAAACAACTTAGAATATAGAATACACATGGGTACTAGGACTACCCTGTTGCCAAACCTGAAACTAAAAATCCTGAGAGCCGTAAACCTGAAACCCCATATATAAGAAAATGTTGAAACTAAACAGCTGTGCCTAGTCAGTAATACTGCAATGCTAACGCAGGTCAGGCATAGACAGCCGCCTTGGAGGTGTGGGGGATAAGAGGACAATGTGGTGAAGTGGGCGCATTGGCTTATGGTAGGTATACAGGGATAGGGGATAGTGCCCTAATAGGGGGGGGGGGGGGGGGAGGGGGGGGAAGGGGGGGGGCGGGAGGAAATGGAGCAATCCCCTTTTCCCACAAAATGTTTTCTTGTTTACAAACGTTTTTGATGCTCTCTCTTTGTAGAAGCTTTAAAAATTCAACATTAAAGTCCTTTCACAATAATATTGTCTACCTTTGTCAATCAGTTCCTTACTCACACACACACACACACACACACACACACACACACACACACACACACACACACAAAGAGACAGATCTAATCAGGTAGGAACGAAAAATTCAGACAGCTGCATGCAGTGGCACAAATATGAATAGCATTTCTTTTATATCAGATTTATATGTAAGTGTTTCCCTTCAGGTGTAATACATGAACAAAACAACTTTGAATTGTGACTTGGCAAACCATAACTTAGGAGCCCATTTCTGTTAATGGACATTGCTGCCAAAAACAGCACAAACATAAACCACTTGTATATTACAGACAAGATTGTACTTTATACATATTAGCTGTTTCTTATAATTCGTATGAATGTATTTAAGAAAAGAAAGTGAACAGGAAATGATTTCCGACTGTTTCCTAAATCAAAACAAAACATAAAAAACCAGCACAATTTCTTTAAACTTAAGCCCAAATACGACTTGCCTTGCTAAAATCAAAGTAAAGAAGACACACTGTTACACTAACAGTATAAATTACATACACAGAATGTTATTCCATTGTATGATGAATTTTTTCATCACTGTTCAAGTGCAACAGCATTACAATACTGACTAGAAATATCCAAAACTATACAAAGAACCTGAGCTTATTTCTCAAGGCAGTGGTATACATTTAAATAAGGAAACATTTTAACTAGTTAGTTAAACATTTTTCATAGGGTCCAGTGGATTTTAATAGCATTTGAACTGATATATATATATATATATATATATATAATATAACTACAAAGAAAAACAGATAAATTCAGTTATTTCATAAAGTGATTTATGGGAGATTCAACTTGCTAACCATTAGATGGGATGTGAGTGATGTTCCATTAATTATAAAAGATTGTGAAGAAAACATTAAAAAATCAAATTGATTTTTTAATCCCCCCCAAAAAAATTAAGAATGTAAAACCCAACCAAGCGAAGGTCAGAAGTCCAACTTGTAAGACTGAGTCCTAGCAAGTGAAGAAAATACTGAATCAGACATTAAACATAATGCACCACGAGTCTGTATTTCTTCGTGACGGAGATTCACTTCCAAAACCTCAATGTAAAAAGAAAACACATTTTTGAAGAAAGTTTTAAAATCAGTGGCATGTATCATTTAAATATCAATATAACCATTGTTAAAATCATTAATAGATTGATGGTACTGTGAAGGAGAGCCCGTTTGCTGAGTGGTTGGGGTGCTTGCCTGCCGCGCAGGAGACCTGTGATCAAGACAACTCTCAGAAGAAGACAATTTTCCATATGGTCTCCAGTCCATCCAGCTGAAAATGGGTACCTGGCCCTATTCAGGGTTGGGGAAGGTGAATGCAGCGAGGGAGAGTATTGGGCCCTGCCCATATTATGATGACCCCAGAGTAGTGGAAACTAGCGTTCTGCTCCATGCGGCCGAAATGGCCACGTGACTACCTTTACCTTACCTTTTAGTATCGTGTAGAAGTAACCTGTATTACATTAGACACTAGAATATAAAAACCTGCCAAATATAAAGTATCTAATATTTAACTTGTGTATTAGTTTTTGTCTGACACAAACAACATGCAGATACGTTTTTATTAACCTAAAATTGTTTACTCCCCATGTGACCCAAGTCTTTGTAGTTAATTTACATGAATTTGATCAGAAACAACCAGCATCTTGTGTGACATTGTACACGTTTCAGTTCATCACATAAATAATAAAATAATCATCATTCCCTAGTTCCTCTTTTTTATATGGAAGTTTCATTACTGATGTTTGAAACAATAAGGTCAAAGATGTGTCAGTGCTGGAAGTGTTCAAGTTGGTGTGTAATTTTCAAAAAAATATTTTGTAAGCTTCTTTTCTCTCAATTTTTTAAAGTCAAATCAACAGACTTTATTTAGTCATTTGTTTCAATCACACACATCTCAATGCCTAACAAAAATAAACATTATACAAAGAAAGAAATATTGATTATGTCATCTTGTGGAGATTACCCTTACAAAGTCAAAATTGCAGAAGAATGACTACTGAGCAAGTAATTCATATACTGATGTAGCCAACAAGGCAAGGCATGAATGCCACTTGGCATCTGCATCCCATCCATCTAACAGCAAAACATGATTCCTAATCTGTTTTGGGTATTTTTGAGAAAAAAGCACGTATGTCATTTTTGGCTGGCCTTTTAAGCTTGGCAAATTTGTCAGATTTTCTTGTTAGGAGACAGACAACGAAGTGGTTCGGTCGCCACACAACCTCAGGAAGGTCCTTCCCATTTATCCGTGACCACACTATACCGACTTTTGCTCCTGGTACATCTGTTTCCTGAGAAGCAAGTTTTCTCGGAAGAAGTGGTTGATGAAGGTGGTAGCGGACGTTGTTACCCCCAAATGTAGGGTATATGGAGAAGACCACAGTCTGGAAGACACTGGCAACAGTATGCACTTGCCAAATGCCCAAGTACAAGTTCATCACAGTTGCAGCCTTTACCTCCTCTTGAAAAACACGCTTAATTTCTTCAGTGGTCAGATCATCCATGTTATAAAAGTCAGAGTACTGAGCATACACCTTTGTGACTTCAGGAATGTCTGACGACAGTTTAGAATTGTTGAACAATTGGATAGATAGTGATCTTCATTCAGTGCCAGTTCCATAACAATTCTGGCACACATTTCCAAGTGCAAATCTTCACTGCCACAGGCTAATACTGAGGCTCTTCTTGTGAGACAGTTACCGCCTCCATAAATGCATACGGGTGTAAGTGCGGGACCATCTTCTGGATACAGATCTGATGCATGCTGATCTTGCTGAAAGTTATCAGCACAATTGTCCCTTTTAATTGTCAAAGGATAACTTTCAACTGTTTTCCCAGTTCAACGAAATCTAATCCAATTGAAAACGGCAAACAATGTTCAGCTATGAACGCACACAGAACAGTGTTCAACTCGGCAGTTCGATCACCAATTCCATCTCGGGTCACAGTAGTTTTAGCAGCCCCATCAAGCTTAGCAGTCTGTTGCAACGTGCCTAGAATGCGCTTGTGCTCAGTATCAATTGCATGAGCCGACAAGGCTTTTTTCCCACTAGAACCGTAAGTTACCGTCCGGTTGCAGGGAACACAAAAGCAAACACCGGGCGAGTCAATCTTCCTGCACCAACTTTCGAAGTACACACCATCGTTGTTTTTTTCCTCCAGCCACACCCACCTCCATCTGTTTTTTTTTTTTTAACACCTTTTTCAAGGAAAGAAACGTCACTGTCCAAAGTCAGTACTTTCATTTTTCACTTCCTTTGGCCTTAAAATGGCGATTTCGACCATGCCGCTTGATAACAAGGGACGTTACTCTCAGCGAACAATGTACGTCTCTTTCGAGGCTCACGAAGCAGACCACTTCTCTTCACTGCCGATGCGATGTTTCTTCGGAAACAATGTTGAAAACCGGTGAAATTCTCCGAAATTATTTCTACCGCAAAATATACTTTGAACGAAATCGGAAACCGGAAACATTCTCCCGAAATTATTTCAAAACCGGAAAATATATTTTGAACAAAATCGGAAACCGGAATTCCGGCTCACACCGGAAAATTAGCACCCCTAAATTATACATCACACGAAGAGCCTCTTACCTTTCAAGCACACTTTTGAGTAAGCTTGCTTTTTGTCATAGTCTCCTGAAGAAAATTTCCCATTCTCATCATTGGCACAGGTACCTCGGGTCACCACCGACAGGTAACCCTCCAACACAGATGTGGGGTTTCCTGTCTGTCTGTATTGGCGCAGAAATATCTGACACAATGTCTGGTACTTCTCTGGGTTGAAGTCCCTGGATATCAACACCAGGGCTACGTCTGTCACCTGCAGACCAGAGGGATCACAGTGCTAAACAAAAGACAGGTAGTGTCTGTCATTCAATGCATAGTTAAACTCTGAGATAAAATTAAAGGAAACTGTGTCCTCATTAGTATTTTCACATCTTAAACAAAAAAAGTTGCATTCTGATAACATTTCTGTTCCAAAACAAGGACACTTTCCTGTTAACAACTATCATTATATCCTAAAACAATGAAATCATTTTCTGTTGATAATTATGTTCAACAAACAATAAATCATTCTCTGGCATCCCAACAAAACCAAATGAAAGACACTCCATCACACTCTGTTGTCTGTTTCCTTCCATACGCTTCCTTGTCATCTCCATGCTTCCCACTTTCTGTAACTCCCCACTCTATCCTCAAAATCTCCAGCACCTGGCCTCATCTTGGTGTTGTGATAAATTTACTATTGAAGCATGAGATGACCATAATTTCATCCTGAGAGGACTCATCTGGCTTACCAATCCTGGTTGTAGGATTCAAATCAAAGACTGGACATATCATCTAGGATGTTGCATTTTATGTCTTTTGAAGCTCCAAATATGGAATTCTGGCTACTTCTTTCCAGTTTCATCCCATCAGGGATCCTTGCATCTCTGTTACTGTATAACTAGCTTTACCACAGCAGTTCGCAACCAAACTGTGGTGAGTCTGCTGAAGATGAAATGGCCATCATTTATCCTATAGTAACTATACACTGTGCACTTTTCTTGCAAAGAATAGGGTGAAAAAAAAACAACTACACAGTCAACAAAGAACCTGTGCATTCTGATTGTAATCGACAACAAAACCTGTAAAACCTGGATTAATTCAAGTTCTATTTTTTGTCCACATCACTTGACTTTGATCTTTTTGAAATATCACTAAACACAATATTTTTGTTAGGATCTATACTCATTTTCACACTCACTCCTTGATAAGCAAGCTGAAAAGACAATTAAGGGGAAACGAAAAGGAGTCTTTTTTTCTCTTTTATTAAGTACCAGATTTTGCTATGTTCTTATGTTGTTGTTTTTTATTTGACAGTCATGCGGAAACCTCTTGCTTGCAGTTTACTTCACAAGCTTTTGTCTACATCATCTTCGGGCATTTAGTGTTTACATTTCAACAGTTCCATGTCTATCATTCTGCTAGCCACAAAATTTAGGTTAACTACATAAAACTTAGGTTAAATATATATAACAATTATTAGCATAACAATCTCCTATGCTCCCTAATTATTCCATGGATTTCTTACATATTCTTACAAATACAATCATTACTGGCAATTTAAATCTTTTTAAAAGATCTACATCTAATTTTAATAAAAGAGAAAAAAAAAACAGACATTGTTCAACAGAGTAAAAAAGACAAGTGAGATAAATATTTAAAAAAAGCTCACTTGTCTCTAAATCTCTGTATGTTGCAGAATTTTGAAAGCAAACACACACACACACACCACACACACACACACACACACACACACACACACACACACTGTACCCACTTACCTTTGAAAGATGACCACCTTCAGAGCCCCCTGTACAGTCTGCTCTCAGAAGGTAATACCACATTTGCCGCCACTGGCAGTACAAAAAATTCACAGGATTTGAATTTTCTGACCCCAGGCCAGACTTCAGTTGCAGAAACTCACGCTGTTCTGCTGTAACTGATGGATACGACCATGCCCATATCACATCCCATTGACGTCCTTTTCTGAAAACAGTAGGGTATATTTCTATGAATCTCAATCTTTGCAACTGACATTCACAGGGGAAAGGACTATGATGTTTCTATAGGTTTTGATCATTGTAATACTTGTGTATAACAGTTAACAACCATCATATAATATACATTAATATAATATTGCTATCAATTTTGATAATTAAAGTGTGCCTACTTTTCTGGACAGCAAGAGACAAACAAGCAAACAGCATTTCTATAATTTCAATAATGAGACTCTGTGTGTGTGTGTGTGTGTGTGTGTGTGTGTGTGTGTGTGTGTGTGTGTGTGTGTGTGTGTGTGTGCATGTGTGTGTGTGTGTGTGTGTGTGTGTGTGTGTGTGTGTGTGTGTATAGCATCTTACTATATTTTGATAAATGACATCTGTAATTTTACATGTGACATTTGACATTCAAATAATAAATTCTGAAATTATCAGCAAGCATTCAGTTGCTCTATAGCTTCCTGCCTGTTATCAATTCTGGAACTGCATTCTTTTTATCTTATGTGAAAATATGCCATTGACCAAATGGACAGAGCTTCCATGTTTGAATCATACAGAGGTTATCCTGTCTCTGTTTCCATATAGAGTAGTAAACACTCATAACACATGTAATGCTAATAAAGTCTTCCAAACATTTAATTGTAAGTGGGAGAGTACATACACACTGATATGTGTAATCACATATTCATTCAAATATGCTTGAGTTATACGCAGTATACTTCATTACAAAATGTATTAATTTTTTTTCTTGTTATACAGAAGGATCTCTCTCTCTCTCACACACACACAAACACACACACATGCGCACGCACAAAACACACACACACACACACAAACACCTCTCATTTAGAGAAATCAGCATTTCTAATCTAACCACTACACATGGGATACAAGAGTACATTCTTAAAATGAAAAAAAAGGAGGAAAGGAGAGGGAAGGGTAAGGGTCTGAGCAAAGATAGTTCGCCCTACTGAAAGATGGTTCACTCCACGGAAAAGTGAAGCCAGATGGCTGGCACATTCCATCCTGCCACTCCCACCTTCACCGGCTATCTTTCCACCTGTGTCCAACATGGCAAGTAAAGCAAGAGGCAACTGGTGCCCCCACCGAACTGTCGTTATTCTCCGAAGAAAGGGTTCCGGTGTTGTTGTTTTTTTCAAAAGACGAAGAAAGGTTAGATCATTTTCTGTGTTACATTTCCTAAATTCGTTGTTTTAAGAGAGAGAGAAAGAGAGAGAGAGAGAGAGAGAGAGAGAGAGAGAGAGAGAGAGAGAGAGAGTCAGTTCAGCTGCTTGAGCGAGGAACAGAGAGAGAGCGTACATGCACGCGCGCATGTGTGTAGTGTGTGTGTGTGTGTGTGAGAGAGAGAGAGAGAGAGAGAGAGAGAGAGAGAGAGAGAGAGAGAGAGTAAAAATGCATAGGATGCTACTAGCGCTCACATACACACACACACACACACACACACACACACACTTGTATGAAGATGATACGCATGTGCATAAGCAAGTGACCATGTCCTCACACGGCGCACATATGCACACACTGAGAGAACGTCTACAGACTGGCATTAAAAACAGTTTCTATAATATTATAGAACCAAGTTTCACCATTCTTTTTGTGTTTTTTACAGATGCAAGAAAATGGGTTCAGAACTGTAGGCGTGAAGATCTGGTGGGCAAACCAGCTGCGTACCTTCATGCAAACTGCTGTATTTGTTCTGAGCATTTTGAAGCCAATCAGGTCATGGACCACACCCGCAAGAACTGTCGACTGATTTGGAGCGCAGTACCAACGCTTTTCAATGTACCAAATCCACCACCAAGACTGACCATAAAACGACCACTTCCCACACAGACAAAATATCCCATGTAAAGAATGCAAAACAATACCAAACAAAGATAGGACAAGAGACCTCCCCCCCCCCCCCCCCCCCCCCCCCCCCCCCCGCACTCTCTTTCTCTCTGAAATACAAGACAGAGTGATGTAAACAAAAACAAAACAAAAAAGAAGAAATAAGATGACGATGAAGTCCACACACACACACACACACACACACACACACACACACACACACACACACACACACGCACGCACGTGCGCACACACGCACACGCACACGCACACACACACAAAACATACACACACACATGAGACAGATGAGACAGAGAGAACACGAAACTTGTAAAACATTCTGTTCCATCACTTTCTGATCTGCCAGTCGACTGTGTTATGCCCGGGTAAATTGGGAGTGGCAGGCAAAGCCTGCTAGCCGCATGGCTGACTTCAGCCAGCTTCACTGTGGCTAATACTGCGGACAGAGTAATGCTCAGCGAGTGAACTGTCTTTCCAAGTAAACTGTCTTTCCGTAGGGCGTACAGTCTTTGGTCTGAGGGAGAATAGTCAAGCACCTTAGTGCCATACAGGCCATCTATTCATGACTACCACAATATAAAACTGTATCCAGTTACAGACTTGATTGCTACTTTTGGTATGTAGACAGATGGATGTAGAGAATGACTCTTTTTTGTGGACATGGTAGGTACTTTTTTGACAGGTGTCATGACTCATTATTTACATTTTGTTCCCACAAACCATATGGTTAACCTGACATATGTTCTGTGCAAAATGCAGTGCCAGTACCCAACCATTAAGAAATTAATAATAATAATAATAATGGAGATTTATATAGCGCCTTCCACGGCACAAGGCGCTTTACAAAGGCAGAAAAAATGCAATTGCTAAATGTAAAGAAAATGCATTGAAAAAAAAACGGCTCAGAAATGAAAAAACAAAGCTCTCTCTCATTCTCTCCCACGCGCACACACACTCTCACGCACAGACACAACAAACCACAACAGCCGCAACAAGCACAAACTACTAAGCAATCCACAAAATAACAAAAGTCAATCAACTATCTGGTAATGACTGTCTTCTTAGTATTGTTTGAAAAAGGTAGGTTTTCAGGGAGGTTTGAAGGAAGAAAAGGTTTGAGAATGTCTTAAGTCATAGGGGAGTTTATTCCAGAGTTTGGGAGCTGCGTATGAGAAAGCTCGTTCGCCATGCTGTTTACGATGGGGGCGGTAACTGGGAAAGCGGAAGGTCCTAGTGTCGGTGGAGGAGCGGAGCGTACGTGATGGGACATATACTTGAAGGAGATCGGATAGATAGGCAGGGGCATTACCAGTGAAAATCTTGAAGCAGAGACAACAACATTTGTATTTAATTCTTTCTTCAACGGGGAGCCAGTGCAACTTTTTCAGGAGAGGGCTGCAGGGTTGGGTCCTAGGAGATTTGCAAATGAGACGGGCTGCAGAGTTCTGTACACATTGGAGGGGTTGGATGACAGTTGAGGGACAGCCAAGGAGAACACAGTTGCAGTAATCTAGCCTTGAAAGGATGTATGATGAAACGAGAGTTTTTGTGGCGTCTTCAGTGAGATAGGGTCGAATAGCAGCAATTCGTTTAAGTTCCATGTAGGCTAACTGACAAATTTTTGTGACATGCTGTTTCATCGAGAGGTCACTATCAAGGAGAACACCAAGGTCACGAACAGTGTTTGAAAATTCAATAGTGCTGGAACCTAATGTCAAAGAAGAAGGGAGCGGATCAGGGCCATGATGTGACCGCTTTAAAAAACGGATGGCTTCAGTCTTCTCACAGTTTAATTTAAGCTTATTTGCTGACATCCAGGTCTCAATATCAGAAGTACAAGATTGAAGAGTAGAAACAAGGGTGAGTAGTCATCGATGACAGAGGAATGGAGCAGCTGAGTATCGTCCACAAACATTTCGTGTGAAACGGAATGGCCGTGGATGACATTAGACAATGGAGTGGTGTACAAAATAAAGAGGACAGGTCCAGCACGGATCCCTGAGGCACTCCAAATTGGAGGTTAGATTCATCAGAACGGTGGTCACCTACTTGAATGAACTGTTTCCTATCTAGAAGATAAGAACGAAACCAATTTAAAGCTGTTTCCCTGATGCCACATGTGTATTTCAACGAGAGAGAAGGATTTCATGGTCTATGGTGTCAAAGGCTGCCGAAAGATCTAGCAAAAGAAGGACAGAAATTTTGTTTCGTCTAAGGAATTTAGAATATCATTGAGAATGCGAAGGATGGTGGTCTCCGTGCTGTGCCCAGGGCGATAGGCTGACTGATGTGGTGTGAGGAGGTTGTTTGAGGCCAGATGGTCAGAGAGCTGTTGAAGAATGACTTTCTCAAGAATTTTGGATAGGAAAGGAAGATTTGAGATGGGTCTGTAATTTTTAAGAACGTTGGGATCAAGACTGCTTTTTTGAGTAGAGGTTTAACAAGGGCGGTCTTAAAGTCAGTGGGAACTGTGCCAGAAGACAGGGACTCGTTAAGAATTTTGGTGATGGTAGGAAGGAGAGAGTCAAGGTGTTCAAAGAGGAGTGGGGTGGGAATGGGGTCAAGGTCACAGGATGTTTTCGCAGACTGTGTGATGATTTTACGAACAGTCTGCTCCGACACTGGCAGGAACTCACAGAGTGTGGTACCGTTAAAAACAACAGACTGATCTGAAATATCTGAGGATGGGAGAAAGCGTTTCGAATTGTCTGAATTTTATGGGCGAAAAACTGAGAAAACAGACCAGGAAGCTGTGACGGCTCATGAGTGGACGGCATTACAACACTTGCAGCCTTACCCAACATGCTAGTGACAGTTCTAAACAGTTCTTTACACGAGGATGCTGCTGCAACTTTAGAAGAATAAATGCGGTTTTGGCTTGATGGACAAACTGTACGACTTTCTGTTTGGCAGCAAATTAAACTAGCCAGTGATTTATTCCATGTTTTTTATTTCAGTTCTTTTTTTTCCACCGTTTTTAATAATGATATTATTAGCTGGATTTCCTTCACTTGCTCTTTCAGGATGACAGCTGCATGTATGATAACTGCCTGAACTGTGTTCTTTAATCCAACCACTTAACAACCAGAAAACAGGACAAACTCATTGGTATGTATGGCATATCCTAGGCCAGAAACTAAAAACAAAGCTAGGAAGAACCTGGGTGTCACCTTCTTCACAGATATCACATAGGACACCCATTTCACCCACATCATCAACAATGCTCGTGAATAAGACTTCTCTTTCTCCAGTGCAATACGAAAACATGATTTGGGGTGCCCAAACTAGGAAAGTCACTGAAAAGGTCCAATGCATTATACACATCAAATGTGCCTGACCTGTCTCAGACCCATTATTTGCCTTTACAGTAGGATAAGAAAGTGCAGTGTGATGACTGTGAGAAGATTTTTAACCTCACATCATATGTACCTTCATGCTAAGTTCTTGCCTGAGATAGTCATTTATCTTTATTGTTTTGATTGCAAAGAAGCCTTAAAAACTGTTTTTTTTCGAAATCCCAAATTTTTTACTCAAGATTTGTGTCCCGTAATCACTTTCAAACATCATTCAAACACATGCTGAAAAATACTACCAGTGACTATCTGAACTGAGTGTATTCTTGGAAACAGAAAAATTAATGTTTGAGTCTTTGTCACCACAGGTATGGCCTGGCTGAGCCTTCTTTTAATTTTCATTAAGATGCTCTGCTCATCGTCAAAATGGACTACAAGTCATCACTCTATGTCAACCTTTTACTGTGTCTCTCCGTCCAATCTGATGCTGATGTTGCAAAGATGTACTCTTTTCTGACCAATGTTTTCCTTTCCTTGATTGGCCTTATTTTCTGAATGTTCTGGCTGCTTCTTCATGCATAATTATGTGGAATTCTCGAATTCTGCTTCATTATTTGATTTATTTCCTATGGCTGAAGTCAGTCATTGGTGAAGGTTATAAAGTAAATAATACAGCCCAGCGCAGTGTAATATTGTAGTAGTATTCAGGGGCTATCCCCATTGCCTTTCCCTTTAAAAAAAATTGTTGCACACAAAATATGTATATATAAAAATATTCCACTCTTTGCTTTAAACACTGGCAAGGATATCATTACTGAAACGTCCATGATCCACCCACTGGAATTTCATTTACACACTACTGTGTGGGTACGTCTGCAGCTTTTTAATGTTAAGAAATGAAAAAAACACTTGGTCAGAAAAGAGTACATTTAAGTATTTTACACTGCAGACGTTCGTTAACAGCTGCCAGCGAAAAATCCTCCACATCCACTGGCCAGAGATAATCAGCAACAATGAGCTGTGGGAAAGAAGTAACCAACTGCCAGTAAAACAAGACATCCATAAAAGAAGATGGCAGTGGATAGGAAACACGCTCCCAAAGCCCAGGACACCACCACCAGAAAAGCCCTGACCTGGAATCCTCAAGGCAAAAGGAAGCGAGAAAGACCAAGAAACACCTGGAAGCAGACATCATGCAGGTGGGCTACAGCTAGGGCGAAATAGAAAAGACTGCCAAAGACCGCGGTCGTTGGCATGCAGTTGTTGATGGCCTATGCTCTGGCAAGAGCAATGGGCCTAAGTAAGTAACTACTATGTAGGTAAAGTTAAGTTAGAGAGGAAGATAGGAGGAACAAGGAGGAGGGGTAAAGGAAAGAGGGGCAGAGAAGAGGAGGAAGGGAGGAGGGGAACCTTTGTAAGTACAAGTAAAGTGCTCTTCAGAATTCCTGTACCTGTGCAGTTTCCAAACACAGTAGGTCTGCCATTCCATACTTACATGCCACCCGTAATGCAACTTTTTCCCATTAGTAAATTAACTGACGATTAAGATCAATACAACGCAACATCTATTGTACAGATAATCAAATACAGACAGACCTCACACAATAACAGCAGCATGACTGACACTAAGGTAAGGTAAGGTCATGTTTATAGCCCAGCCAACCACAAAGGGCCATATCAGGGCTGTCACCACGTTAAAATCAACTCACGTCATTCATTCACACAACTGTTTAAAATACATCTTCTAAAAAAACCCTGAAATTTGGTTAAAAATCTTTCACTATAAAATCTCAGATCCAATGAAAAATGTTAAACTTTTTCAAGAATTCAAAGATAGCATCAGGTGGAACACCTCTGAAAAGGTTTTCATGGAATCTGCTGTAGAACGTTTGTGTCTCACATCATGCAAGTCCCAACACTCTAAAAGAATATGTTTCATTGTGAGTGGCACATGACATGGAATGCACCACGGAGCTTCTTCACTCTTTAAAAGGTATGAATGAGTAAAATATGTATGGCTGGTGAGCAGCCGGCATAGAACCGTTTCTTCTTTGCGACCACCAGAGGTGGATAGAGGAACTCATTAAGGTTTGGACGGATCTGAAAGAGTTTGTTATCCATCTGTGTATTCCAATCCTCCTGCCAGAGGTCTCTGACATAATCATTAACTTTTGGTTTTTGATCTGTGTAAGGGATAGATATGTTAGATAGGTTCCCTGTTGTGGCATTCTTTGCCAATCGATCAGCCATTTCATTCCCTCCGATTCCAACGTGACCGGGAACCCAAGCCAGAACAATGTTGTGACCTTCCACTTTCAACATAGTAAAAAGTCAGTCAGTCAACAAGTCTGATCAACAGACAATTGAGATGGTTCTCAACAAAGTATAGAGTTGCATTCCATGATAAAATAGAGCATCTTCATGTTACGTTAAGACCTGATCAGATGGTGCAACGACAAAAATCTGAAAACTAAAATTTGTTTAGGAAAGATCTTGTACCCCCTCCCATACAAACGTTTCTTAAATTTGAATACTACAGATCTTTATCGGACCTACTTAGTGGAAATATTACATTCTCTTGGCTTTTTAGAGCACTCTCAATATTCTCTGCTACCAAACTGACCATAATATTGGGACCTGATGGCAGTTTACAAAACCTCCTGAACAAACCAAAACTTCCTGCCCTTCAAGACAGAAGTGAGATCTGTGACTGGTCTTTTAATTGTGGGTGATTTAGGGGTTGGTGCCAGCTATGCTTCCTGAGAAATCTGTTCATTTTCATGTGCCTGCTATACTGAATTGTTCACAGAAAGATTGCACCAATTTAATTCCAACACATTTAATCAACATTATCAACATCTGCCTTCACAGTTACAAGTTCATCACAAGTAAATACCACCAAATGCTACTAATAATATAATTATGTGTTAAAATGGCTTCTTTTGTCATACTACTCTTGAACAACTTTGACAGTGTAGTTCAAGCCTAAAGCATCATCACTTTCTGGCCTCTGTTGTCAAGCTGCTGGTCACTAACCATCAGCTGCTGCTGCAGGTCATGTATTGCTAGTCAAGTGAATTTTTCGACAACCCACAGATAAAGAAACTAGTAAACTGGCGCTGGTGACCTACTCGTTTTTGAGTGAACCAGCATTTTAGGAAGAAGAAGAAGAAGAAGAAGAACTAGTAAACTAGTCTTTGGAGAACGCAAATGAGGGGTGGGATGGGGCTGACAAAAGCAAGCCTTTTAAGAATTGATTTCAAACGTGCATAGCAAAATGAGAACGAATGTTAAGCCAGTCAAGGAAGTTATTCTGGTGCACTTATCATCGGTCAAGTTCATTTAATATTTCTACTTCACAAGCAACCGGCACGCCCCCAGCCAACCAAAAATAGCAACTTGTCAAAGTTGAACGAGTGCTCATTTTGACCATTAAAATCTGATTAGGGACGGTTCATGTCAATAAAATCACTGTTACAGATAAGGGAAATCTCTTAATCAACAATATTCAGAAATTCATTTGCTTTACAATCTCTTCTTTCTTACCAATAAGTCCTGCCCCCTTCAAGTCCATGAAGGCAGCCATTTTTGTTGTAAGAAGTTTCACTTTAGATGCATCGAAACTTTTTTTTCAATATTTGCATATGCGATAGTAATTGGCTATGTTTATCTCAACAGTCGATTTAATTTGAATAAATTATTTTGTTACGGTTGTTGTTGAGTTTTGTTTTATTTTGATTTGTTTATTTTTTATATCTCAATACCGAAATAGTAACAAATATTTCACCACAGTATACTGCTAGTGGAAAAGTATCACCGGACAGATTTCATCTCGTTTCACCTCGAATTAAGGAGCTTCTTTCAATTTCAAAAGGTTTTTCTTTGATGTTGTATGATTGCTAATTCAAGGGAGGGCGCAGCTTTGTGTTGCACATACTCTAATCTTGCCATACATCGTTATTTGGTACCAGCACAATTCTACTATCCTATGACGGATCTCACAGAGGTTTCGTGTTTCAGACCATACCTGTCAACTAATATAATGCAAAACTTAATTAATCCCCCAGAATGAAAAGATGGATCTCAAGAAACAGATGAAGGCTGTTTTAATAGCTCGATTTAAGAAGTAAGAGCTAAAGAACGTCAAGGGACTAGACACCACCCGAGAGCAAAACACAGGTGTCCGTGAGAGTCCAGGGCTGAGAGGACATAACGAACGAGTGGCATAACACCTCCCATGGTGAGATTAATATCTAGCCCATAACACCATATTCTGCATTGAGCACATCACCCAGCAGAATCTGTAACACAGGGCACACAGAATAAACGAGGATTCATTCCCCAAGACAGATGTTCCAATGTTGTCCATATACCCTGTACCCGACCCAGATACACAGCAACAATATCTGAATTAATCAAACACAAATTAACATTTATATGCAAGACTGGCACGGTCTTTTTGGTCTTCAAAATAGTCAAACAAACACAGGCGAAAACAAACAAACAAACAAACAGGTAAGCTCAGTTTGATTGGTATAAAAGAAGACCAACCAAGGAGAAGACTACAACTTGGCCCTTGCTGAAAGTGATGTGAAAAGGACCTAGGCGTCCTGATCGACAACAAGCTTGATTTCAAGGCGCATGTCGCGAGCATCACAGCAAAGGCGAACAAGGTTGTTGGCATCATACGGCGCTCATTTGACTTTCTAACTGAGGACCTGTTTATCCAGCTCCCAAGATGCTCCCAGGATTCACCGAAAGGGGGAGAGAATGATGAATCCATCGGTGCACAACCAATCACGACTGCAAATCCCAAACGGACTATGAACATGGACCAAATGGAATATCCATGTGTCTGTGGAAAGCGTTTCGCTACCACCCGTGGCATGAAGATCCACAGAACAAAGATGGGATGTGTGAAGACTCATCTGAATGCGCAGCAGCGTACTGTATCAGCAGATAAGACGTCAGAAGACCAAGGCCAGGATTTAAACCACAGTGCCAAGGACATCCACGCTGTTGGTTCGGATGAGGAATTTGCACAGGCCCTCGATGCCAGGCGCCTGAAACTCAACCTGCCACGAGCAAACGAAACTGAAGACTGGGAGAAACTGGATGCAAAAATCGTCCAAAGACTCGATGCACTGATAGGGAAAAGCACCCTGGAACACAAACTAGCCACATATGGGGACATTGTGGATGCCACATGCAGAGACGCCTATGGAGCAAAACTACCCAAAGAGAAAACACCTCCAAAGAAATCCAGACGCCAAGAAAAGATGGACAAGATCAGGGTCCAAAAGAAAAACCTCAAGAAGCAAATGAAGACCGCACTGGCAGCTGAAAAACAAGGCTTGGAAAAACTGTGGAAAGACCTGAAAGAAAAACACAGCGCCCTCAGCAAAGCGGAATCTGCGAGGAAGAGGAAGAGCAAAAAGAAGAAGACACAAGAGCGCTTTTTCAGAGACCCCTTCCAGTTTGCCAGAACACTGTTTGAGCAGCCAAAATCTGGGACCCTAAGTGTAGACAAAGGAGTTCTTGAGCAACATCTGAGGAAAACATACTCTGACTCACAGAGCAAAGCACCACTCGACATTCAAGGTCTGGTGTGGCCAACCAACCCCGAGGAACAGTTCAATGGCAAGCCTCCAACGTTGGCGGAAATCAAGAAGGTGGTCGACAAAGCCAGAGCCAAATCATCACCAGGGCCAAACGGAATACCTTACCAGTTTTACAAGAAATGTCCCAAGGTGCTGGAGTGGCTCCACATGCTGCTGCGATCGGCTTGGAGAAACCAGAGGATCAGCGGCCAGTGGATGACGGCAGATGGTGTGTACATCCACAAAGAGCAAAACTCAAGTGACATCAGCCAGTTCAGGCCAATATCACTACTGAACGTCGAAGGGAAAATCTTCTTCTCTGTCATGGCAGCAAGGCTGACCAAGTACCTGATGGAAAACAAGTACTTGGATGTGTCAGTCCAGAAAGGTGGCATCCCAGGCGTGGCTGGCTGTGTAGAACACGCCACAATGATCTGGGACGCAATCCAAAAAGCAAAAACAGAAAAGAGAGACCTGGACGTAGTGTGGCTTGATCTGGCAAACGCATATGGATCTGTGCCCCATGAGATGACACAGTTGGCTCTTGAGATGTACCATGTGCCAAAGAACATCCGCGACATGCTCAAGAAGTACTTCAATGGTTTCTCAATGCGGTTCTCTACCAAGGAGTACACAACAGATTGGATCAACTTGGAAGTGGGCATTGCAATGGGCTGTGCAATTTCCCCAATACTGTTCGTGCTGGCAATGGAACTCATCTTGAAAGCAGCAACAAACAACGCGAGACAAACAGACCTTGGCGATGGATACAAGATGCCTCCTCTCAAGGCCTTCATGGATGACACTACAGTGATTTCATCCAGAGAAGACGAGACACGTCATGTGCTGGAGAGGCTGGACGACATAGTTGCCTCATCCAGAATGAAGTTTAAGCCAAAGAAATCACGGAGTCTCTCACTGAGGAAAGGAAAAGTGGCCGAATCTGTGGTCTTCAGTGTTGCCAACCAGGCCATTCCAACAGTCACAGAAGAACCAGTCAAGAGCCTTGGAAGATGGTATGATGATACGCTGAAAGACACACAAAGAGCAAAAGAAACCAAGCAGATGTCGGAAGAAGGCTTGGAGACCATTGACCAGTGTGGGCTCCCTAGCAAATACAAGGTCTGGTGTCTGCAGTTCATGCTGATACCAAAGCGCCTATCGCCTCTGATGATATACGACATCTGCACCAGCATAGTGGAGGCAATGGAAGCCAAAATCAACAAGTTCACAAGGAAATGACTTGGTGTCCCACCCTGTCTGACTAACATAGCGCTGTACTGTCGCCAAGCAAAGCTGAAACTACCACTGAAATCCATCCTGGAGGAATACAAAGCAGGGAAGATCAGACTTCAAAGCATGCTGGAGGACTCAGGAGACAAGGTGGTAGAAGCAATCAAGCCCAGCTGAAGACAGGCAGAAAATGGAAAGTTCAAGAGGCGATGGATTCTGCAAAAGAAAGTCTCAAGATCAGAGAAATAACAGGACACACACAGACCAACAGACAAGGACTGGGGATGACCAAAACTGAATGGTGGTCAAAGGCCAAAGGAAAAGCCAAAAGAGACATGATGATTCAGGAGATGAGAAAAGAAGAAGACCAAAAAAGACTCCAAAAAGCAGTCCAGCAGAGCCAGCAAGGGCAATGGACAACGTGGGAGAATGCACTCTAAAGAAGTCTCACTTGGAATGACATTTGGCGCATGGCCCCTCTCAGGATCAACTTCATTCTCAGATCTGCATATGACCTTCTGCCCTCAAATGCAAACGTGGTGAAGTGGGGGAAAACAGACGATCCCGCATGCCCCCTCTGCCATGAAAAACAAACAGTGGAGCATGTTCTAAGCTCATGTAAAGTAGCCCTGGCTCAAGGAAGGTACACATGGAGGCACAACCAAGTGCTCAAAGAGATTGTACAAGTAGTCTGGGCTAGTACCAACACCACAAAAGGGAAAATCAGGACTCCAAAAGCACCCGCAACATTCCTCACGGCAGGAGGCAGCAAATCATGGCCAAGAACAACAGTGCCACTCGAAACATGCAGGCAGAGTGTGCTGGACGAGGCAGATGACTGGGAGTGCACTGCAGACCTCCCAGAATGGAAGAGTCACCCAGAGATCATCAGCAAGAGTGGCATGAGACCAGACATAGTAGTCCACTCTAAGTCAACCAAGCAGCTGATCATGATCGAGCTCACGGTGCCATATGAGAACAGAATGGAGGCAGCTCAAATCTACAAGACTGAAAAGTATGCTGATCTGGCAAACAGCCTGAGGAGAGAAGGCTATCAGGTCAAAGTCCTCACTGCAGAAATTGGAGCTAGGGGGTTTGTAGGAACGTCTGCATACAGCCTCATGAAACAGCTCTCAGTTGCAGGGAAGGAAAAAACCAGAGCCCTGAAAGCAATGGCAGAGGCGGCAGAGAGGTGTTCAAGCTGGATCTGGTCAAGGAGGAACAAAAGTGAACTTCATAAGGCTTAATTTCCCTATAAATATCAGGTGTCCCTGTGGCTCAGTGGTTAGAGCGCGAGTCATTAAGTGGAAAATGAGCATGTCCAGAGGGTCATGGGTTCGAATCCCAGCCATGGCTCGTCCCAAGATGGGAAAAAAGGGGCAGCAGAGGGACATCCGGAGTCATGAACCGGGTGTGGCCCAACCCCGCTAGAGTGTCAAGAGATAAGGGCCGAAACACTTGCTTGAAGGGGGTTTCTCTTCTGAGGACTCTCTGCTGCCACGTTCTCTTCTACTCTTCAAGTCGCTGGTCCGACCACTGGTGGAATATGGGCACTCTGTATGGAACAAAGCATCTGACAAAAGGAAAAAATCAAGTCTACTTTGCTTTAAAGAAGTTGATTTTCTCCAAGTATAGCGTCAGCATTCTTGATTATTTTCTCTCCAAACATCGCCTGATCCACATTCCTCAGTCATTTTCTGTAGTTCTTCTTATTGTAACAATCAATATCTATCACAATAATCCAATGACCCTCTGCAATCTATTATATAAAGCTGAGTTTGTCTGTCCGTCTGTTCGCTTATACACGCCCACAGGTAAATACAGAACGCTTTACCATGACTTGGGACTGAAGGCAAAGGAAAATTCAACAGAACCTGAAAAAAATCCTCTGATTTTAGAGTTCTCCGTTTTAAGCCCTGATTGTAATGATCGTTCGGTTTACAGATACAGAGGTATGATAGGAACGCCATTCACCACATCATTATCAAAATAAAACCCCGTTAAAAACCGTTCTTCTTATTTTCCACTACATTTTTATATAAATCGGTTTATAAGAAATAAATGGTTGAACGAGGGCTGAAGACCTCAAAGTCAAAGTCAAAGTCAAAATGATCTTTAATGAGGGTAAAAGAGTAAGCGATACAGCTTTTTTACATCCTGCCCTCCTGACCTGAGTAATGTAGTCCTATAGACCTCTCTCTCTGTCTCTGTCTGTCTGTCTGTCTCTCTCTCTCTCTCTCTCTCTCTCTCTCTCTCTATCTCTCTCTCTCTCTCTCTCTCTCTCTCTCCCCTCTCTCTCTTTTATATACCCGGGCGACGCCGGGTAACCGGCTAGTAATATTATGATTCTCATAACTTCTCATTTTATCTACAAACACTTTATAAAACAAGGGATCGTCTCTATTCGGGATCATAAATATCAACCAAAAGTATTTCCTTTTCCATTGTAGATGAGGGTATAGTTATAAAATTACTGTTTCCTTCACGGTAAATATTTCATACTTTAAATTCGAAGTCTGAAAAAAACAAACA
The DNA here is from genome assembly GCA_018398815.1 of Conus ventricosus. Classification (NCBI taxonomy): domain Eukaryota; kingdom Metazoa; phylum Mollusca; class Gastropoda; order Neogastropoda; family Conidae; genus Conus; species Conus ventricosus. The sequence goes on along the minus strand of CM031597.1, from coordinate 51,592,206 downwards.
AACAAAACTAAAGACAGCCACTCCTCTTGCATTTGATCGAAAGAATTTAAAGAAGCATTCCATTCCCCATTCAAAAGTTTTAGGTATTTCTAATTAATTGTTGAAGTGAGTATCTTGGAGGCAATAAATTGAGAATTGTTTTTATTTCAGATAATTAAACATATCTCTTCGTTTGTGTAAGTATCCCAGTCCTTGAAAGTTCAAGGACAAAATCGTGATACTACCCATGGTTGATGATATCTTTCTGTACTAGAACAACAGCTGGATATACAAGAATCAAAGCACACAAAAAAAGGAATCGTGAATGTCCAAGTTTATATAAGTTGGTTGTTACAGGCTCCAGTAACTAGGAACAGTAACAGAAAATGTTACGAAGTGAAAAAAAAAGTCCAGCACAGTCTTTCAGACACACTGTGAATCCATTCCGAAGAGCCTCCAGATACATGTACCAGGTGGAGAGCAAATAATCAGAGCCATCAGAAGAGAACTCGTTCTCCTCCAACAGAGAACTACTCTAGTCCTGCAGTGGATTCCTTCTCACGGTGGCATTGGATGGAATGAGGAGGCAGACCATCAGTCCAAGTTCGGCAGCAGGCAGGAACAGTCAGGGCATCCAATGTCCTACAGTAGCTAAAACTATCCTCAGGAACAACTTCAGAAGAGTGTGGCGCCAGCATCTGACATTGGGACTGAAGAGGACAGCATCCACCAACTCAACAGTGCAGCCCATGTCATCTTCAGGCTGCGTACAGGACACTGCCAGCTCCTCTCCCATCTCTCACGTCTCAAACTCTCATACTGACAAGTGCCCTTGTGGCACAGGCTTCCAAACTCCCACCCACATCTTACAGTCCTGCCCTTCCTTTGAAGCCTTGAGACGTCAGACGTGGCCCAGTCCGGTTGAGGTCCAAGAGAAGCTGTGGGGACCGGTGGGATCTCTACGGTGGACTGTGGACTTCGTCTTACTAACTGGATTGAGGACATAGCTTGGCCGGGAACGCGAAAAAAAAAAAAAAAACACAAAGAAAGAAGTAAGTCACTGAGGAAAAAAACACACAAAAGAAATAAGTTTTTCCCACATACATTGCCCGTTATTTTCAAGATGCAGTTTTCACCATCAAACACAGATGTACATTACAAATGACGAAATGATTATCGCTAAAGCTCCGCCAAAAAAACGTTGACTAACGAATCACAAGACAAAACACGACGCGTTTTTTGACCTCTTAGGTCTTCTTCAGGCAAGATACACAACACTGAGGACAACGAAAGTGAACGCGCAATCACTGGTCTTCATGCCATTGGGCGCAAGCTGGGCGTTGTAAAAAGATCTGTCAGTCAAGTCAAACAACCAACTGACAATCAAGCAAGTAGCAAGGAATCGTCTGACGCTTTGAGCTATGACAGTCCCATTGAAAAGGAGGATCGATGAATAAAATAATAAAGAAAGAATTTTAAAAAAAAAAAAAAGAAAAGAAAAAAATATATTCAGTCTGAAAAAGAAAAATGTTACACCGATCGACAGTGTACAAATCTCTCTCATATTGTCAAGTCTGTAAGAACAGGAATTAGGGCCTATGCCAAGTGACTTGAAAACTGCAAACGTCACGACACTGTTACACACACACACACACACACATACACGCGCGCGCGCGCGCGCGCGCACCGACTGACTCTGGAAACTGCAGACAAGTCAGACTTAACTCTGTAGTTTGTAAAATCATAGTCAGACATCTTCTTGATGTGATCGTCGGTCATATGACAAGAAATCAAAACTACTAGCTGTCGGCATGGTTTCCGTGAACAGCTTATGTCACCCAACTTCTCCTGGTAATGGAGGACTGAACTGACGAAATTTGAAGAGAGTGGACATGACATCAAAATTAGTTATCTTGATTTAAAAAGTATCTTGTCTCTGTACCTCATATACGAATTCTGACAAAATCTTGCATCAACATTTGCCTGATGTTTTGATTTGAAAAAAGAGAAGGCGTTTTTAAGCCCATATAACATTTTGCAGTCCTGCCCTTTCTTTAAGCCTTGAGACGTCAGACGTGGCCCAGTCCAGTAGAGGTCCAGGAGAAGCTGTGGGGATCGGTGGGGTCTCTGCGGCGGACTGTGGACTTCGCCTTACTAACCGGATTGAGGATACAGCATGACCGGGAACGCGAAAGAAGGAAGAAAGAAAGCTCCTTTAGGCTATGCTTTGAAATAGTCGTTCTAAGATGCTGAACTTGAACCTTGTAAGACTGCAGTTTCTTTATTGGTCCTAAGTCTGACACACTCAGCAGCCTGCCTTCTTGTAAATGGCAATGAACGTCTGCACTTTTTTTTTTGCCTTTCTGTATGAATTTTCGTGTGTTTGTATTTTATTAAAGCCAGTGCCAGTGTGAAGGCAAGATATTGTCAATGTAGTTTTCTACCGTTTGTATAAAAAGATGCATGCGAAACTTGGAGCAAAAATCAGGGCAAAGCTAGGGGGGGTTAATACTTATTATCCGCCATGACACTGATCTGTAAAAGAAACTGGAAATCGGAAACGTCAAATTAGGCTAAATAATCTCTTTGATCATAAATTCTACATTTCTTACAAAATGTCACGCTATTCAAGACCACCAAACACCTCTTTATACGTCAGAAATGTGCCTGATGGCACACGGTAAGATTTTTTGTTTGTTTATTTGTGTGCTTCTAACCTAAAGGATTTCACGCTGTTCGAGGCCCTACATTTTCCAATCAAAACAGTACACCTCTTACTTACGTAGGCAAATATAGTAGTTAAGCGTCGGAAATGTGCCAAGTAGCAAGCATTTTTTTTTGAACTTTTTTTTCTCTCTCTAAATCTGTGTTTGTGTTGTTAATACGGCAAAGGCAACTTAAAAAAAAAAAAAATGAACTGTCATAGTGTGACGATATGAACTAGGTCATTGAATCAATGAATGGCTTCGATTTTTTTCCCACAATTTTGCTTGATTCAGTGATCAGTAATGGCGTTGTAAACCGTTATGTTACGTACATAGTGCGATTATTAGACTATTACTAATAGAATTACTCTACCTCAACAGGCAATTAACGTTATTCGTGCTGTGAAGTTCAGGCACTTTCAGAGATGATTGTAGTGTGTGCTGGACTAGACTGTTGATCTTGATGTGGAGGATTAGAATGATGACTTGAGTTTAGCCTTATAGGGTTAGTTTATTCTTTATTATTTTTTCAGTTGTCTTTTGTAACAGTTTTGTGTCACTGTTCGAGCACTACTGTCTAAACTTCAGTTCATTCCAGGGGTTCAGTGCAAGGTGACAAATTCTTCCGTCCACCCCTTTGAGACTGGGGTTAATGTCATTAATTATGAGTGCTGTTAGTGAGATTGACACAAAGGGCAAGGAGGGGGTTAGGTGGGGGTGGGGTGGTGGAATGCAGGGCTCTAGTTAATGAGTACTTGTGATGGTTTTTAACAAACCTTCAGGGCTCTTAATGAGGACTTTTCGTAGGTCACAATTCCTAATTTGGACATGAATTCCTTCTTTCCAAAACCTTGTTTTAAGCCCCGTAAAAGTAAAGTAAAAAAAAAGCTGAAGCAAAACCATGTCACAGAGATATAAGTTTAAATAAGATAAGATAATGTTGCTTATAGCCCAGCCGACCGCAAAGGGCCACATCAGGCTACAAGTCTTCTGAATATAAACTGGAACTACCAGATCAAGAAAATTTTGGGAAAAAAGTCTCCAGAATGATGAGATTATGTCAGTGTTTTGATCATTTGAGTTGTTTTTTGCAATAGCATACTTTCCGGTTTCTAAATGAAGTGGAATTAAAACTCTGTGTGTGTGTGTGTGTGTGTGTGTGTGTGTGTGTGTGTGTTTCATCTTACAGTATTCATCATAATTCTAAGTAGACTAATGACTGGCAGATGAAGAGCACCTTATCTACAGGCAGTTACAAAGACACAGTGTCCACTTTCTCTGTTACTATGTTTCCGTCTCCCCTCCCCTCTCTCTGTGTCCAGTCTCCCTCTCTTTCACACACACACGCACGCACATACACGCATGCATGCACGCGCACAACACACACACACACACACACACACACACACACACACACACACACACACACATGCTCACAAGCTTACAGTACACTGCGAGTCCCTTTTCTGCTTTTCATAATCATTCAAGTGGACCCAGGATCAAACTGGACCACCTTTTAGACCATAGCCGGACATCCCTCCCTGAACAGATATCTGTTTCCTTCAGAATCTAAGGGGATTGGGACTGCCTTACAAGCCACTCCATTCTGTGGGCGGCCCATGTCCTATTTAACCTCTTCACATAGTTGTCACTAAGGTCCTGCCGGAGGTCGACAATACTGCCATTGTCTTGTTTGGCCAACACAGCTAAGATGGACAGCAGGGACCCTTTCTGGACCCAGTTTTGCAGATCTTTCATAACAGGATCATAGTACACTTACCTCTTAGCCCATAACTGGTACCTGAGGTTTGATATGAGCTTTGACTAATATATATAGAGTATTTGAGTTCTGTGCCCCCCCCCCCCCCCCCCCTCCCAGTTTCCTCCTTTGCACTCTTACTTTTAGTTTGTACCAAGGTTGTTGGGAAGATGGCATTATAGCATTCGGGGCTGGGAGGGAAGTGACTCACTTACTCACTTGTCCTTGCCCACTTGATGTATCTTTGCTTGCACCACATGGCCCAGTTGCAGGAGCTGTGACCACAGCTGGGGTTGACCTCCAACCAGGGTAGGCGGGAGCTCTGTCACAGCCAGTCCTCCTCCTTTATCAGGATGTCCTTGACACATGTCGGCGACTATTTATCACAGACTGGATGGTTAATGTCATCTATAGGAGCTCATCTCCCAGCTACAATACCTACCTCAGGATAGTCTTTGATTAGTCTGAGTCTCTCCTTCTGAGTCTCTGTCTGTCTGTCTGTCTCTCACGTGTGTGTGTGTGTGGTGTGTGTGTGTGAAAAGTTTGTAGCGTTTATGTAAAAAACAACAACAACCCACCAGCATTGGAGTGATAATAAAAGTGTATGTGTTTCTCACAACAGGCAAGAAGAACTGAGAAGCTTGTTTGGAAAGTATGGGCCCATTACTGATGTCTATGTACCAATGGACTATTACACCAGAAGACCCAGAGGATTTGCATATATCCAATATCCTTTCTTTGTTCATGTAAGTTGTATTCATGGAGCGTTTTTCAGTTTCTTTTTCTCCCTTCCTTCCTTTCTTTCTCTGATTCTATTTTTATTTGTTAATTTTGAATTCTTCATGTAATATTTGCATATCCGATTTGTGATTTATACTATTATAGTGAAGTAATGCTGCATGCAGTATTAATGCACCTAATACACTTAAATGGGTATGCTTCAAGCATGTTTTGATACCATGAACAGACAGCAGCAACATCAGAAAGAAACTATCCCATAACTCAGAGAACAGCTGACAGTAAATGAAAAACAATGGTCTGAAAGTTGTTGAAAGTTGTTTATTGTTTATGTCTCTCCACTTGCTAAATACAGCCCTGATGTGGCCCTTTGCGGTCAGCTGGGCTATAAGCAACATTATCTTACCTTACTTGCTAAATATTTGCTATGATTAGATTCTTTTGATTGTCTTTCTTAATTGCAACAGTGAAAGTAATGTCAGTTCTTTTGTTTTTATTATTTCTGTTCTTTTTGCTTATAAAAGTAGTATACTGCACTTATTTTATACTCATTTTGGAAGTTAAATGGCTTTTATTATCAATAGTACGTTAAGCTCGCAGTAATGTTCTGCTGTTTGTAAAGTAGCATGTTTTGTCTATTTCTGTCCTACATTGCCTTTCAATTCTTACAGTGAAATAGTATATTTTGTCTATTCTACATTGCATCTAAATCTTACTTGCATTTATTGGTATGGGTATATTTACTGGCTGGCTGATTTATTTACTCTTCATCTTCTTCCATGATTATTGACTATTCATCTTCTTCCATGATTAATGACTAGACTTTTCAGCCCCCCCCCCCCCCCCCCCCCCCCTCGTAGGGATGGTGGATGTTCTTCCACTATCAATGGCATCCACGTTTCTTTTTTTAAATCCTGTGCTAGTGGTGTTCTGTTTACAGTCCTTTTTAAATTAAAAACAAACAAACAAGTAATCTTGCTTTACTGTCACCCATGCCCCCCCCCCCCCCCCCCACCCCAGCTTTTGAAGCCTATTCATCTGTGTTTGTTATTGTCTGTCATAAAACAAGATAAATTATCAGAAGGAAGAAGAAGAAAATAACTTAGGAAAAGGTTTGTGGGAGTAAAAAATGTTATATAAAGAATTAAGTTCCTTCATGATGATGTGATGTTACATTATTCTAATCCAGGTAAACTGGTCATATTTTATAGTAGAACCCAGCAGATCTTCCTTTATGACCCAATAAAGTGTCCAGGATTGAGGAGTTCAAAGTGTAAATATTACAAAATATACGGTTCTAATTCTATAGAACTAGAAAATATGGGGTTGGGGCTCCTTTTTTTGTTTGTTTTAAACTTTTCTTTAAGTGAGATAATGAACTGACAAACTGAGAAAAGCTACAGTAGTAGACTCTATTCCCATCATGTCGATTAGGGTTAGGCTACAAACTGTCCTGCTGTGGTCGGACCCTGAATCTTGTCCATGCAAAAGTGGGACTTGTGAGATTCCTCCCCTCCTACAAGACATGAAGCAGATGAAGTAGACACATGAACCTACCTAGAGCAGATGAAATGGACACATAAACCCACGTATTGATACAGCAAGTTTGTTTACATTGAACTTTGCTGTCTAGTGTGAGCACAGCAGTTGTTTGTGACCAAGTGGAGGTACTGGTGTATAATGTTCTGGCCCATTGGTCTTTTTCATGTTAACTTTGTCTTATTTTTTTAACAAAAACAGATTGGTAATACGATGCAAAAGATATACATCAATTTCCCTTGGTTTCTTACTGTTAGTGAAATCAGATTTGGTTAAACAATCTTTGGCATGAAACAGTCCATAGATGTTCAAATTCCAAAGATATTTGGACACCAAACATCATGCTGTACTGGCACACCAAAAAATTGCAAACCAAACTGTACATGTGATTGTGAACATAAAAACATTGAAGAGACTGTATAGCGTGTGTTTGTGTGTGTGTGTGTGTGTGTGTGTGTGTGTGTGTATGAATGAGAGAGAGAGAGAGAGCATGCATGTACATGAATCTATGTGAGCATGTTAATGTGTTTGTGGATATCATGTAATTGTGTTTGCGTTTGTTGTGTGTGTGTGTGTGTGTGTGTGTGGACATTAATGTAATACATGATATTTCCCAAACAGTCCTTCAAATGAGACTATAAACCGAGGTTCCGTGTGTGAACGCATGCATAACATCTTGCACACACGTAAAATCCCATCACCAACTTTCGGAAGAGTAGGCCAGTTTGGCCGTTGGTATGGATGACACGTTACACATAGCATGCACCCTGCGTGAGAAATGGAAAGAATGAAGGAAGTAAGGAAAATGAGTGATCGATATTGAACGATACTGAATGGATGACACGGGAAACGACTGAATGAAGCGCCAGCTGGCAGCTCTTCAGTCGGCACTACCCAGGTAGGCAGCCCGTTGAGTAAACGAGTGTTGATTGTAAAGCGCTTAGAGCTTGGCCTCTAGCCGAGAATAGGCGCTATAAGTATTCATTATTATTATTATTATTATTATATACATATTTCTTCCCCTCTCTCTCCTGCCTTTTTTTTTTGAACAAGAGTGATGTTGCAGGAAACCTTTCTTCAAGTGGCTGTGTAAAAGCGAAGTAATAAGTAAAATAGAAGGCATTCTCAAAATGAATTGCTGTCGAAATATATCTTGCCTTTGTGATCAGTGTTGTTGCGTGTCCATGTTTGCCTGTGCATAGCTGCCAACTGCTACGAGATTGCCGTAGTTTGCTACGCCAAGAGAATGCTTGCTACGACGCTACTACGATCATTAAATTGCTACGGCGAAACAAAAAAATTCGAAGATACTTTCGTTTTGTTTGGACAGCGCTAAGTAACATCTCTATCGGTCTTTCGGAACTGCATTTCCGCTTTCGGTTTTACTGTAGCACGTAGATTTTTTTTTTTACAATTTGCCTTCTTCCTCTGCTTCATCTCTGTATAATAACATTTATAGATATACTAAGAGTACTGTAGCTTTAATGTGGTCCGTAAAACTGGTTATAGGCCTGATTTCTTTTTAGAACGCACGCAAAATTAAGTTGCTACTGTCAAATTGGAAATGCTACTGTGAAAATTGTGAAATGCTACTGTAAGCCGCATGAGCAGGTTGGCAGCTCTGCCTGTGTCTCTGTTTTCATGTTCTACTGTTTACCTTTTTATTTGCTTGTTATTTCCATTCGTCTTGCTTCTGCAACAGAATTGTTTGATTAACTCAATCGAGTCATGGTTTTGATTAACGCAGTCGAGTCATGGTGAAAGGGGTTGTAATTCTTCCTCATTTCGTACAGTAATAGTCTGCCTTACTGGAACGACAGTGGAAAAAAGAAAAAGAAAAATCAAGAACTGTATCCATAAACACCAACATTAGCAGATAGAAAAAAACAATTGAATCTTTGAGTAAATCAGGCATGATGTCAGTAGAATTGATAGTTTTCTTTGGATATGGTTTGAAAATACTTGTGCTGTAAGAATACACTGGACATGCTTTTAACATCCGGTATGTGTCGGATAATACAGTTATGAGATGACTCGATTGAGTTAATTTTAGGAGTTGCTCTGTGTAGGAGCCATTCTAAAGAATCATAGAGGTACTTGTGTAGGGAGACTGTGCAACTTCATGATGCATTTTTTGTGCGTGTTGCATTTGTTTCATCTGGCTGATGTTGGTGTGGGGTGATTTTATGCTTTCGGTGATATGAAGATTGTAAAATTAACACGTTCATCTTTCTGTTTTATATCAGTGGTGTATAACAAGAACAAGCAAGGGCTAAAGTCAAGCAAGTTCAAGTGCAAATCAAGTCAAGTCCTCCCCTGCCCAGGGTGCAAGGTCAAGGCTGACACGTTAAGAGATATTTTCAATCAGTCTGAAGAACAGTGAGGCATTATGGTCATTCCATATTAGTGCACAAAGAATAGCAGGTTACATCTGTTGCTGACACTCAGCAAATTACATAACATGAACACTGTATTAATGACCAATGAAATGCAGTAGGTCACCATCAGATAATTATACAGACAGGACACAGGCTTGTGCACATATGTAGGTCATACTCGCGTGCGCACGCACGCGCACGCGCGCACACACACACACACACACACACACACACACACACACACACACACACACACACGGATACAGCCACAGGGACAGCCACAGGGACAGACACGCACGCTCACACGCACGCACGCACAGTAATGCAGGTATACTCAATGTATACACGCTCGTAAAGGCACGCACACAGGGTAATGGACCAAGATATACACGGACAATGCACACAGTGACGGGTATGGGTAAAAACAAACATAAGCGAACACACGCACATATGTGTATGTTTACATGCAAGCAAGTACGCATGTGCATGCACATACACACACACACACACACACACACACACACACATGAGCACACACACACACATGGATGTTAACACGTGTACAAATGCGTGCACACATATGACAGAGTAACAAAGAGCTTATCAACCCTGTATCCTCCTCTCTGACCTTGCCCTTCAACCCGCATCCCTCATTCCCACCTCTGAAAAGCTTTAATGAAAGGACACAAAAACTCTTACAATCCACAACTACTCACTTGCATACACACTCTAAAATGCATTGTAACTAGCACAATAGACATGCATATACACAAGCACACTATTCACCAACCTGGATTTCACAGAAGTAAGGCATCATTGCTTTATATCAGAAGACAAAGAATATTGTTATGACTTGACCAGATTCAATCAACAAACATACAATCACACAAAAATCACAATAGGGGTATTTGATAGATTCGCAAAGCACTTGCATATACACATGCATGCATGCATTCACACATTAAAAAAAACGGTAACAGACACACACATTGTCATTCCATGTTGTTAGAACTTAAAAGTTGTCAGTATTGTAAACTGCAAATGTGCACACTAAAAAACTACATTAAGTAAATGATATGGTAATTTGCAAGTTGAAGACTCTGCCACAGACTCGAGGTTTCACTTTTCTCAAGGAGATACCACTGCATGCAGACTACACCATGTTGATCATGCTCACTACACCACATCTGCTTAGCAGCGAGCAAGGATTGCAGCTAAGTGAACGTACAGACATGAATAGCTTACATTCCCATTACTGTTTACAAAAAAGGCACACAAATGTAATACTTGCAACTACTCACTTGCATGAACACACTCGTAAACATGCACAGTAACTAACACACTCGCATACATATAAACAGAAACACACACGCAGACGCAAACACACAGACTGTGTGAGACACACACACACACACACACACACACACACACACACACACACACACACACACACACACACACACACACACACACACACACACACAAACACATATATATATATATGCATGCATATATATTGCCATTCTGTGGAGTAATATGAAAAAACATATCGGAGATATTAAAGAACAGGCACAGAGAGTATATTCTTAAAATTGCACACATACTGAAAAGTCACAGATCCAGAACTTTTTATTTGCGCTACAGCTATGACAAACATGAAAATTATAGACACTCAGCATGCATGCATGTACACACTCGCAAGTGATTTACACTGACATGCGCATATACTCGCTCCCATTTTTAGGAAAGAACATAATGCCTCTTGAGAAAAAAAGGAGAATTCAGGCTGCCAAGGCATTTGAGTAGAAAACAAGATTTGTTGCGTACTACACTGGTACAAGTTGTGGCAAGCAAGTCACATGGTGTCAAGTTTGCCAGCTTTAAAGGCTACTTCCTCAAGCCAAGCTTCACAAGTTTCACAAGTTCTCATACAAGTTGCACAGTCCTAGCCATTTTGTTGCCTGCAGGTGCAAGGTGAAGAGTTTGGTCCATATCCAGGGTATGGCTTTTTATTTTTCTTGTTCTGTTTTTGTGTCAGTGTTTGTAGTAAAAGAGTTATCACATGGAGTTTGTTGTGAGGTATGATATGTCCAACTCTGGAAATGCAAAGTTTTTTTGAGGATGCAAAGATTTATGGGCAAAATTGATGTATAAACATAAATGGGTGAAAAAGAATTTAATAAATTCTGCTGAAATTCTGCTGGAAACTTAGGTATAAAGCAATACAGAAATAAAATAGTACAATGGTTAATAAAAAACAAACTTTGTGAAACAAAAGTAATTGCGTTTTACACATGCTACAAATACTGTTATATAAGTGAGCAATTGGTATGATAAAGTGAAATAACTGTTCTTGGATGGTATATGTTTGTGTATGTATGAGTGTGGGTGTGTGTGCTTGTGTGTGTGTGTGTGTGTGTGTGTGTGTGTGTGTGTGTGTGTTCAATTTGATCTGCACTTTTAAAGATAGCTTGGCAAAAGCTAAAGCATGTGAGTAAGTGACATTTGTACTTTCATGATTCTTTTGGTGTTATTTATTTAGTCTTCTTCTCTATCTGCATTTTTTTTTTTTGTTTTTGCTGTCCCAACCTCTGCGCCACCTGAGGCAGTGCACCCACGCCGCTCATTCCGACACCCTGTCCACAGCCACAGCCCGGTCAGCCCTGCCGCAGCCCGGCACCGGCAATCAACAGGGAGCAGTCAATGTCAAGTCAAGAGGCAACCCACCGAAGGAGACACTGCACTGCTGCCGAGTCACTTCAGTGGTGTTCAGTGGCGCCTGTTCTGATCTAACATACGCAGGACATCACCTACGAAGCCCCCTACTGACGACAATAATTGCTTAGTCGCGGAGTCGGCGTGAGTGAGCTCTCCCTCCGGAGGGCGCCACCACGTCTGTCCAACGACAGCCCCCATGGACTCGCCGATACTGGTGACCCCGATGGAACCAAACCAAGACCACAGACGTGGAAAGGACATCGAAATTGAGGTCACCATGAGAGCAAGGCATGAAGGGCCACAGAATCTGAGACATCTTTTTTTTTAATGCTGATCGATGGAGAATGAGGATGATGAAGATGATGCTACGGATTTCCATTTCGGTCTGAGACTACATGACAGGACTGTACTCTGTGCTTCCTTTCACAATATATCCCGGCGTCAACCAGGCCCGAGAAATACAGGCACCTGCAGTATTGGTCAGGAACTTTGAGCAACACTCTCAGAAACGCATCCATTAAGTGAATGAAACTCGACTGTGTGGTCCAAGTCTTCCCAACTGAGTCCGCAGTAAACTCAACTCTGGATAGGAGCCGGTCAGGGCAGAAAAATCCACATGACTCTGATTGGATTCGAACCCACGACCTCCCAGCTGGGAGTCCGCGACGCTAACCACTTCGCCACGGCGGCTGGTTATCTGCATTATTTGACACTTGGAAAAAAAAAGTTGATATGAAAAGAGAAAATGATTTTATTAAAGATGAGGGTCTGGTTTGGATGGGGAGTTACTGATAATCATGATCAGGTGCCTTAACTGGAAGTACATTTGAAGACCCAAGGGATGCAGATGATGGCTCTCTACCATTTGGACAGAACACGCTTCTATGGCCGTGAATTGGAGGTTGAATTCGCCAGAGGTGACAGAAAAAGTAAGTCCCCAGAATGTATGATGTGTTTGAACATTATACTTCGTGCCGGTATGAGCTGCCTCTGTATAATTGTGTATAACCCTCTTTATCTCTGCACTTTTTGCATGTGATTTTATAATGGGAACACATCATCAGTGAATAACGCAGATTTTATGAGAAGCTTTAAAATTGACAGAGGGCTGGTGGAAGAGATGTGAGGAATTGCTTGCTTGAGCTGTATATTTTGTGGATTCAGCAAGAAGACACAATAACATCTAGTTTAACATTCCAACCATATTGAAATGTTGAGAACATTTTGGGTAAAAATGGATATACTGAGAAAAGCGAAATGTAATGAGTGTGTGTGGTGACTATATTTATGACTCAAACGTGAATTCCTTCGTGTGCGTCAGACCTGTTTACCCATACAATTTCACCGTATTATGTACACGTTTGGTGAAAATATGAAGAACACGACAAACTGAAATAATTACGTTGAAAAAAAAATTCTGGAGATTAAGTTCTTGAGCAGTAATTGCACTTTTGTCATATTCCCGTGGTGGAGGATTTACCAAAAGCAACAATTCTTTTGCGAAATTCCCCAGACAAAATGACCTTAGGCAGTGTCTGTTATTTCGACAACATGCCCTGAAATGTCGAAGAAAAAAAAGGCAAGAGAGCATGAGTTTATGTTAAAGTAGGCAGATGAATCAGGTTTGAAAATAATTAAAGTAATTTGTATAGAAAGACAACTACCCCCCCCCCCCCCCCCCCTGCTTTTCATTTAATTATAGAAATTTGGAATTTGGTACACTCTCTTTCTAGGAAATTTGCTCATTTTTTCATTGAAAAATACATGAATAGCAGTTTTACGGTAAAACAGGTCTGGAACATGCTGATTCTAACTATTCAGTCAGTCACCCAACTTTGCCTAATGAAACATTGGATGTAAGTTGGTCATTTTGCACAATTACTGTTCATAGTTAAATTGATTTTGTGAAACGGAAACTTGCTAAAGGGTCAAGAACAATTGAAGTGTCACATTGGGAAAAATTGACATGCATAGATTTTGATTCACTAAATGTATAATAATGAATTCGAAATGCCATAAAGAAGTTCTCAGGGACACATAAAAGCAGAAAATGTTTGTTTGCAAAAGTAGGTCGCTCATATACTGCATGAACTTTATTGAATGCTGTTGATGTACAATAAGTTGATTTGGTGTGTTCATGATTTAGCACCATCCCAGATGAGAACAAAAGAAAGATCATCACGGTATGGCCGACGTTCTCGCAGTCGCAGTCCAAGGCAAGTCAAATATGTTTTTACCATGAAAGGTCATATGCTCTCGCAACCCCCATTTACCACCAAGATAAGCATACTCTTTTCAGTAATCGAAAGATGAGTTATCTTTGGATTTAGTGGTAAGAGGTTATCCGAATGTCTTATCAGTTGCTTAATAAAGTACAGGTCTATAGTCCAACTTACTGCAGTTCCTTGAAGTTCTGCAAATTTCAAGCAATAAGCCCCTACTTTCCCCCAAAACTCTAACCCCTGTGGCTACTAGACTGGCGGCATGAATTTATGTATTTTACTGATTCTGTTTTTAGCACACTATGGGATCTTCTGATCCGCAGTTAATTGAACATACAGAGAACCAGTGCTCTCAGAAATCAGATCAGATCTCTTTGATAGAAAGAATTATACATGCATGATCAGATCTCTTTTGATAGAAAGAATTGTACATGCATGGGCGACATGCAAAATGACTGTCATTAAAAAGCGCTACATATTATTTTTGCATGAACAGATACTTCTCAGTGCCACGTGATTAAGAAAACATGCCGAAGTTGAGAGACAAACCTGTGACGTAGAATTTAGATTGAAGGTATCAATTTGGCTCATCAGAAAGGCAGCTGTTCAGCATGCAGCTAAAGTCGATCATTCAACGGTGACATATTAGTGCTGCAAATTTTCCCAGAGTTAAAAAAATCACACTAATCCATGATTATTGACAGGTTAAAAAAAATAAAAAAAACAGTCATACTCTTGACAGCAGATGACACAGAAGTCACAGTGAGCATGATCATGGAGGTGGAAGTACCAGTTGTGCGTGGACAACATGGCCAACATCATCAAAGAGTTCTGAAATCTTTCTTGTCTGACGCTGTCGACAGGTCCATTAACGGTTTTACTGCCGCTGAGATCAGCAACAAAAAAGAATCTGAATAGCAGTTTTTTTTTTGTCGATCATTGCATGTATTAGCCCTTTCCTATTTGCTTGCAGCTCATGACAGTCAGACCTGAGAGTACACAGGCTTTACTTCACCATTTTCACAATGGATTTTTATAGCTATTTTCTTGCTGCTTATTGATGACTGTGGATTAAGTGTGTGTGTGTGTGTTTTTTTTTTTTGCTGATTAAAAAAAAAATTGGTGGGGGTGTAGTTTGCAAAACTGTATGGTTTATAGCCTGGAAATCATAGTACTTTTCTCCACTTTAATGCAAATTATATCGAGAGTCTCACTTATGATTTGGCTGTTTTCGTATATTTTTGTTCAGGTATGGTGGTGAGCTTTTGTTAGGTTTTGAGTTGGCTAACAGTTTCTCCCAGACTTGTATTATAGTCTGTTCTTGAGAGGTAAAGGTCTAGTAAAGATCTTATGAGGTCCTTGGTTTTCAGTTCTAGACATGTGTGGGAATCCTCATGTCAGATTATGAATCTAAAGTAAAATAGGAGCCAGTGATCGATGTGGTCAATTGCCTCAGCCATGGAGGTTGAGTTTTCACCCACCTGTTGGTTTGGTGGTGTGTCTGCCTGACGGAAAGATCATGCAAAGATATTAATGAAACTTGGAAGAAAGAGGGAATGTGAATCCATTAAATTTTGCTGCGAATCCAGGACTTTTTTGTTTTGTTTGTTCACTTCCTGAAAGGTTGCAAGACACTGCCTTTTTTGTTAACTTTTCAGCAAATAATGTGTGGATCTCTCTCAGTATAAAACAAACTAGGCTTATGTTTTGATATCTACAAACTTATTAGATTGTTGGAGATCCAGATTGCAGTGGGGATCCAGTTAGCAAAAAAAAAACAACAACCCTCAAAAACCTGCCTGACCTCTCCTGAGTACCTTTATGCCTTGTTACTGTTTAGGCATGTTGGTGTAAAGGTCATTAACAAACAACACTGAATCTAAATGTTTCTTTTGCGTAATCTTGACTTTAGTTAGTGTATGTCATCAGTTATTTGTGTTTCAGTGGTTACACTCCAAAATTGTTCTCCATCATTCAGTCTTCATTTGTTATTACTTGGAAAAGAATTCCGTGTCAGTTATAGTGTATATATTGTTAATGACCCTGGCATTGTTAAAGCAATATAATAGGAAGCTGTGCACTCATTGCATATATTGTCTTACTCCTTCCACTTATTAACTACTCTAGGTTGAGTTTTGTTTTCTTATTTCTATCACATTCTATCAGATTCAGCACTTACTGTCTTGAACATGGCATTATCTGTGTCACTGACATGCATGGGAATTTTGCTTTTTCAGGTTCAGGTCTATTTTTTCTCGCTCTAGGTCTCGCAGTCCCTATTATCGGTAAGTTTCTTTGGGTGTTGTATATGGTCTGCATGTGGCCAGATTTGCAGGTGTTTTTTTGTTTGTTTCTTTTTAGGTACTGACTGGAGGTGATCACGTCTGAGATAATTTTCATCAGTGACTTAGAGGCACGACTATTCTTTTGTTTCCAAGAGTTCTATTTGAAACAGAGCTCGACCATGTACAATTGAACACTCAGGTGTGCAAACTTGCGTGTATGCTTGTACATGCATGCAAATACATGCATACACATACATTGTACATTAACATACACACTCACAATCAAACACTGCAAAGAGTGCACATTACTGAGGTGGACTTTTAGCCCTTTTATGGTTTTTAATATCTTAAGCAGTATCCAGCGAATAGAAATTTCTCACAGAATTTATTTAGGAATGATTCCTCTGTTGCTGTTGGTTCTTATCTGTAGCAGGTGGAGAAAGTAATATTTCAGTTAGATTGAATGAAGGAGTGAGATGGGTAGATAGATGGGAATCCAACGGAAGAAATCGTAATCCTTCATTAAGGGAACAGTGCTTTTCTTTTATGTGCAAAGTGTGTCAGAAAGCATCAGTTCTCATTTGTTTCCAGATTGTAACTTCCTGATTTGGCTGGTGAGTGAACAGGTTTTTTACTAAGAAAGTGAGGAAGTAATGGAAAATCATAGCTGCTTACCATTTCCAATTTTGTTAGTGATTTTGTTTTTCAATAATTTCAAACCTCATTATCAGATCATGAATTTTTTTTCAATTAAAAAAAAAAAGTTTGAAGAAAAGAGCGACATGAGCTGAAGGAGGGGAGGTGTAGGGGGATAGGTTGGAAAAAGGTAGTCAACAAAAACAAACAGAAAACAATGAAAGCAAAAGCAAACAAAAAATAGAGATAAAAGTGCACAGTAATTTGCAGCAGTCCTACATGCTTGAATCGTACTGCATGTGCACTGGACTGTTTTTCTTCCAACTCAACTTTAGAACCCTTTTCCCTTACACACAGGAGTATTCAAGTGTGTTGCTTTCCCTATGGCTAGCAGCAAGGAAACCCTATCACTGTATCAGATACTTTTAGTGCTGTAAGCAGGGTTCGTACACAGTCCTGGAAGTCTGGAAAAAGTATGGAAAAGGGAAAAAATAATTTCCAGGGCTGGAAAAGTCTTGGAATTTTGTAATTTGTGGCCATGGGTCTGGAAAAGTCCTGGAATTTTGTAAAAGCTGTGCAAACTTTTTCATGATGTCGAATTTCACTTTAAGTTTCTTTACAAAAACATTGAAATAGAAATAAAAACAAATTAAATCACGCACAATGATCGCGGTTTTTAGATTTCCTCTGGCTGGAGGTTTAGCAGACTACTTTTTTTTTTCTGCAGAGTAGCTCCCCTTTACTGTGAAAAGCGTTGCGCATGCACAGTTGGTACCATTGCTTAACTTCCATTCGAGTCAACAGCGCTGGGAGGGAAAATAGCGTCGAAGTATTAAAGAAAACATGGGAAAACGTGTGTTTAGCCTAGCCTGGCTAGACAATACAAATTATTGCAAATGGATTGCTCCTGCTTCCGATGGATGCAAGACAAAAGCACGGTGCCTGCTGTGTAAAAATGACTTCGGCATCAGGAACATGGGCGAAGCTGCTCTGAAAAGCCACGCGGCAAGCAGCTTTCAGACAAAACGACTCGGACTCCAACAATGACCGTGACTGATCATTTTAAGCCCGAGGATTGTGAAAAGTGAGTTCTACATTGAAGAAACGGTTGATTTAAAAAAAAAAATTCAGTGTGGGATGCGATCATGCATTGAATGGGGTGGAGGTGGGGAGTAGAGAAAGTCAAAGGGCCCAAGGGCGATACACTGGCCTATTTTTAGACACACACACACTGTCTCTAACGCACGCTCTCTCTCTCTCTCTCTCTCTCTCTCTCTCTCTCTCTCTCTCTCTCTCTCTCTCTCTCTCTCTCTCTCTTATCCAAAAATTTAAATATGAAATTGAATAGAGAGCACATTGGCTTATAAGTACTCGGCCATGTTGAACATCCAAATAAAAATGAAAGGACAGTTGGGAGGAGAGATGAATGTTTTGGTAAGTATTGAATGCCCTGCTATCATTAAATCAGTTCTTTTCTGATGTGTGTAGCATGGTAATCACATACAGAGGTGCACGCACACACACATTCTGGGGTCTGAAAAAATTATGAAAAGCCTTGGAAAAAGTCTGAAAAAAGTATGGAATTTTGTTTGGTCACATCTGTGGGAACCCTGAATTTTATTTAGACCTGCTGCATCCCGCCCCAACCCTTTGCCTGTCACTCAAGTCTCTTGGTGATTTTTTCATCATGCTCTAAGATCTGGCTTGTACACACCCACCGTGGGTGAAGCTTCCTGCATAGGCCAGGCTGAATCTTGTAAAATGATGGTGGTGGTTTGGACACAACACAGATATGGCGCAACATGTGCTTAAAAAGTATGACAAATTGTGAATAGTAGGAAAAGTTTCTTAGTGACATTTTGAAAGGGTAAGGGTTAAATTATACTTGTTACCAGCTCTGTTCTGTGGAGTCTCAAGTCTTAACTGCAACCAGCTGTTTTGAAGTCTCTGGTCATTTTGTATCAGATACCATATGAATCCAAAGAAGTCCATAGGTTTTCTGTTACTGGCTCAATCTTGTTGAGTTTGTGTTATCTTTTTTTTTTTTTTAGCAGCT
Organism: Conus ventricosus; assembly: GCA_018398815.1. Classification (NCBI taxonomy): domain Eukaryota; kingdom Metazoa; phylum Mollusca; class Gastropoda; order Neogastropoda; family Conidae; genus Conus; species Conus ventricosus. The sequence continues at coordinate 51,573,191 of CM031597.1, read as the reverse complement.
GTGCACTGTAGAATCTGTTTAAATCGTGCCAGCCACCATTTTTGTCCAGAGTCTATACGTGTAGTAACAAAATTTTGACTATTCTGTCATGCAGTCTCAGGTTAGAAAATGTCACAAGCTACTGGTTCTGTACTACAGTCTGTTTTCTTAAATTAGAGAAGCTACCAGCTCATCTGCAGTGTTATTTCAACCAGTCTCACCAGCTACCACTAGCTTCTCTGTTCTGCAGTCTGTTACAAGTTTCGCAAGTTCTCTTCTGCAGTCTGTTGTCACAGTATCACCAGTTCTCTTTTGCAGAGTGTTGTCATGTCTTAACTGCTGCCAGTTCTGTGCTGCAGTCTGTTGCCATGTCTTACCAACTTCCAACCTCCCCTCAGCAATCTGTTGTTTAAAGTCTTGCCAGTTATGTTCTACAGTATGTTGCCATGTCTAACTGCTGATTGAAAGTGATTCAGCTTGACATAGGTCTTGAGAAATGGCATACAGCACACTGAATAAAAAGAAATGCTATCAGCACACATATACGAAGCGTCTCAGTTATAAAGACAACATATGTACGCTGCACAAAAACATTCTCCCCCCTCCCCTCCCTGACTCGCACAAAGTAATACATTCATTGTGACCTATTTAAACAAAGGTTCAGGTTAGAGGTAAAGATATGTTAAAACTGGGTTGTGTTGCGTTTAAATGTCATGACCATCCATTTAAACACTTGGGGAAATGTGTGTGTGTCTTAATTCAGAGAGTCACAGTGTTCAGCTGTCTGTTGAGTACAACTGTCCGTATACTGTGGTATTCATCTTGATTTGTTTAGTGTTCATCCTGAAAGTAATTTATGTGTCATTTTCTGAACTTCCAAAAGAGGCAGTCATCCAGATTTCTCTAATGCACCCACAGTTAAATCATTATACAAACTGAAACAAGTTTAAGAGTGGCTGAAAGTTGTTTCTTTTCAAAAGAGAGACGAGTTTATAGTATCAAGTGAATGTCTGGACAGGTGTTTTTAAACGGAGAATAGCTTTAAATGTAACGGTTCGAATTGAAATTATGTGTGCAAGTGCTTGAAGCCAAACTCAAAATGTACGATTCAGATCCATAGGGCTACAAAGGAACTTTGCTGCATCAAACAGTTCTTGGAATAGTGGAATAGTCTTCAGTGTAGACATTTGAGATTTCCTCATGAGTTGTCTAGGCTGTGGCCATCGTTGCAGAATCGTCTTAAGAGAATGAGAAGTACTCACTATTTTGCTTTATTGTGAAGATGTATTATGTTCAAACAAGCATGGTTTGTTCCCCTAACTTTACTACTAAAATCACATTTATATTGGTGATTCTTTACTTGTTTATTAAAGGACATAATTTTGTTTGATTTAATCCTTAACATCTTTCCCACCTTTCTGTAATTTTGTTTTGTTTTGTTTAATGTTTCGGAAAGGAAATGAATTGTCATGAAGGAAGCACAAAACTGAGATGTGGCATTTATAAGCTGTCATTAGACTGGAGAGGAAAGAGAGGGTGGAATAGCAGAATGCCTTAAGGCATGCTAAAGGAATTGATATGCTGATGTGATTTTAACGAAACTTTATAAAAAGATGGAATGTGGCCCATTAAATTTGGTGCAGTTCCAAGGTGGGTATCTGGATCAAAGGCTGGATTCAAGATGATGCAAAAAAAAGAGAGAAAACTGAACACTAGTCATAAGAAATGTGAAGGAATGTGGCTCAAGGAGGAGCCCATTGTATTTTTCAGTGTGAATCAGATTTAGAGGGTGGATCCAGGATTTATTTCACTGGGTTGGAGACCGGCAGTCTCCTGACTGCCTGTTAAATTTTTTACCCCCACTCACTTTAGTGAGCATGGCCATACTGAAAGAAAATCAGTGTGTTGCAGAGCTTCCACTTTTCCTTGAAATTGTAGATTTCAGCAAAATGTAGTAATAAGAGTCCAGGGGTGTGATTTTCAGGGGAAAAAATATGGGAAAGAAGTAGCAGCTGAACCTGCTGATCACTTGTATTTTGGGTATGCTAGCAGACAACACTGACAATACAAAATCTGTAAATTTTCACTAGGGAATGGTCGGTTCCGTTTTTCCAACCTGACTGAAGGCTAAAAGAGAATGTTAGGCTCTGATATAATGTCACACAAGACACTGCAAAAATGGAAAAGGTTGTCAAAAACTGTATAAATAAATGGTCTTGATATGGTTAGACCAAACAGTAAACAATGCACCATGTAGTGCATCAGGGGGCACTGTTTTGAAAGCAAGTTTTGGCATTCGTCTGGAGCAAGGGAGTGCACGTCTGCTACACTCCCATATTAAAATGGCAGCGATTTTTGGTTTTCCTTAATTGAACCATTGGTCGCAGTTGTAGATGGCAAACCGACAATGAACCATAGTTTTTGTGTTAACTGAAGCCCATGATCCATGATCAAATTTGCAAACTTAAACTAATTAAGAACTGATTCTTAATTGAAATGTGAATGATCTTTTCTCAGAGAAAGGAATGCAGCCTCCAGTACTGCTCCCTGGTGCTCGACTGAAAAATATTACTATGCCTGCTGAAGTTGAAACTGTTGTAAATGGGCTGTGAAATGGACTTCTGCTATTTCTTTGTCTGAAATTTCACTTACTTATTTCCAGAGCATTGCGAACTTGAACAATATGCTTACTTACAAATTAGAATGAAAATTTAGGACAATAAACCAACTACAAACTGATTCCCATCATTTCAGAAGAGCGTTCTTCTTGTAATTTCTCATTGCATGGCCCCAAACAGTACCTAGTGCATGTTGGATGATTGTTTTTCCCTCTACAAACACAACTTCTGTGAGGTTGGCAAGCCTTACTGATCTTGGATCATAAGTCAAAAGATCAGGCAGTTAGGCATGAAGCATAAAAATCGACAAACAACGTTGCTGATCCAGGAGTGTGTTCAGTTAAGAAAAGCCTGTTGAGGGAGCCCTGATGCTAGTCATCTATCTTTATCACATATATTTTTTCTTGAATAGGGACTATTTTGTCTTGCATTACTGGATTTTACTGTGGCGTCTACTATATTTGATACAAACTAATCACTTACCATTAAACGAGGAGCTCTGATTTTGAGTTTGATTACTTGAGAAATCTTCAGTCTGTCAGTCTTGTACAGGCATGTGCAGTTGCTTTTTTTGGTTGGTTGGCTGGTTGGTTTTTGATAAATAAAAAATCAGGTTCACCTCTTGACTGTGAAAGAAAAACAAGAGAAAAAATGAAGTGGAGAGAATGATGACGATAAAGTTCTGTAGTCAACTGTTTCACTTGAGAATAAATTGTCAAAGTAATAGGAATCTTGAAAACCCCACCCCCATCCCCTTCCCTCCCCAAAAGATAAGAATTTGTGCAAACAAACTTGGATGTATCAGTTAAGATCAGTAGGAGCCAAAGTTAGCGTGATAGTTCATTTCCTTTTCAGGTACAGATCAATTTTTTCTCGATCGCGCTCACACAGTCCCTATCATCATTGGTAAGTTGCATGGGATGTTGTTGGCTGCGTGAAATCTGTGGTAGCTTTTTTTCCAGACTCCTGTCATGGTTGGTTGTATTCTATTTTCCTCAACACCTCTTGTTTCCAGCTGTTTCTTTGATAATCTTTGATGCACTGCTCATTTATGGTGTGTATTTTGTTACTGACAGAATGTTCTCTGGAATCAAATGCCCAATTTCTGTAGGCCCTTTTCTATGTGCTTGGCTCCGTCCAGTGCTTATTCTTCTCTCTCTTTCTCTCTCTCTCTCCTGTGTGGGTTTTTTTTTTGAAACATTTTACGAAGCAAGATTAGGAAGCAGTAAAGTTAAATGGGAATGGCATTCAGGGAGAGATCATATTCTCGCAGTCCATATGGATGGTAAGTTTAAGCTGTTGCGGTTTTCCCACCCATAGATTTCACATCAAGCGATGGACATTCCAACTTTTTAAAAGTACATTTGAGTTCGCTAAACAGACTTACAGGGGACAAGAGAAATGGCTCGTGTGTTGATAGACTCACAAGCACTAGCAGTGAATCAGATTTTTGATTGAATGATGTTGATGCAAAACGAAGATAACCACAATATGATCTAAGTAGCTGTACCAATAATGACACAAAGATGGATAAAGTAGCTCAAATCAAGTTCACCTTTTCACCCCTGACCGTGGGTATCTTCATGGCTCAGGTGTCATGGGAAAAGATAGGAATGAAGAAGAATACATGCATTTTGAGAATAGTTTTATTTGGTAAACCCAAATCAAACTTAAAGCATTACAGATTTGAGGAAGAGTACTTGAAACGGGTATCAAAATTACAAATAAGTCAAGGGAGGTAACGAGTTAACAGTTGTCAAATTAGCTGTCATGGAAACTACACATAAATCACGTTGTGACTGAGCAGTCCAAATGATTTGAAGTCAGATTTTAATGATGAGTGTGGTTACAGAGATTGTTTTTTAAAACCACTTTTTTGTCGGTGCAGATTAAGTCAAAAATTTTTGTCAATGTTACTATTTTAATAGGGTTAAATGAATAATAGGGTTAAAATGAATGGTTTTGATCAAGAAGAGAAAGTTAGCTGGCAAAAAAAGGAGGAAAAATCATTGAGTGATCAAGAGTTGTGTTAAGTGGATTCTACTGTATTCCAGATTCTGCTCTGTGTGTGTGTCTGTGTGTCTGTGTGTGTGTGTGTGTGTGTGTGTGTGCATGCATGTGTGTGTGGTGTACGGACTTGTCTTGATTACAAGCCTAGTTTATGTGTGGACGATAGGAAAAGATTCACGTTGAAAAGGTCTTTCCCAAACTAGTGAGTCTATTTGCTTGCATGTTATACGAATTGAAACACCAAACGAAAGGAAGCAACTTTAATGAAAGGAGAGCCCCGAAATTAATGTAGGTAGATCTGAATGAAAGAGTAGAAAGGAAAAGAAGAAGGATGGGGATAAGGGGACAAGACGTACCTCTTGGCACCAAGTTTCTGTAATGCCCAACTCTGTGTGCCACAATTACTAAAATATGTACAGAGTTTTAGAAAGAGAATCATCTGGACTACTCATTTGTTGAAGGACCCAGGTACAAAGCATACATTTTCTGCACAACTTACATAGTGATGGCAAACACCTAGCTGGCTCATGGCTGCAGAGGCAGTTTGTTAGATTTAGATATGTTCACTATCCACAGAAATGCTTGAGGATGAACCACATCACATGTCACTTGGAAGACCAGATGACTGTAAGTGATGTAACTTGGCTGGTACAGAATAACTCTTAGATGACTTCGTAATGCATAGTCCATCACATTTGCTGCACGCATTGATGTGTGGGTGCTCATGATGTGTGCACATTTCTTAGAAGGTTTTTTTTTTTCTTTTTGTAATATAGTTTGTCTATGCATGTATATGTGTGATTCAAATGCAAGTCTATTGGCGGAAACGAAAGACAAAAGGTAAGACAAATAGAAGAACAAGAGATTTGGGACTGCTTGTCCTTAAAGAGCCCTGATCACTGTATGTTGTCCGGAACATATGAAACAAAAAACAACCTGAACTTTGATAACATTTCATTGACCTCTCGGGAGGCACAAATGCTCATGAGCATACATGCACATGTGTGCACACTTATTCATTGTACACACGCACACAGACATGCACATAGACAGACAGACACACACACACACACACATGCTCACGCATTCATTCACATGCTCATTTAGTCTGATACAGAGTTTCCTTGGAAGCTGCCACAAGACCCCAGTAGTTCATAGGTCAGGTAGATCTGATTTTTTTTTTCCATTTGCCTGCCTGCTTCTGCTTGTGTGTGTGCTTTTGTTGTTTGTGGATAAGTAAGTCAGGAGTACCAAGAAGCATGTAGATTTAAGATGCATGCATTCTTGTATATTTTCAGGAACAGGTCATACTCTCGCAGTCCATACCAACGGTAGGTGTTCATTTCACTTGCTATTCTATCGATCAGCAGATGAGAACGGGGACAGTGAGATGATGAATTTATTATATTCTCTTCCAAGGTATTCTGCAGGTTCAGTTTTCACTCCTAATTTTTTTTTTAAATTTCTTTTTCCATGTCACTCTCTTTCTTTCAGTCTTAGTTTTTCTCCGTGTGTCGATTATGTACTTGATTTCTTGAATTCAGATGGAGAGCAGAATTAAGACTAGAGCTGCTGAACTAAATTAGTAAAACGGTAAAAACAAACCACAGAGTTATTTTCCCACCCATTTAAACATGTTTTGTTTCTGTGTTGCAGGCACAGGTCTCGTTCATACAGCCCAAAGGAGAAAAGGTTAGCGTTACTTTTGTATGTGTAATCTTTATCATAAAAAGATTGGATGTTTGCTTAGATGTGTTAGTAATTGTTCCCTTGAAGTAACTGTAGCATGGATGGTAAAGGACACTGAATCGGCCCGTCTCCTTCATGGTGGTTCACTTGGATAGGAATGGTCAACTCAGATGAAGGCTGCAACCCGCCAGAGCTCCTTCGCGGGTCCAACAAGTTGATTCTTGGTGGAATATCAGCGTGTGAGACTTTCATACATTTCTAGTAGAGGAGGCATTCTGTCTGTCTGGAAGTATTGCAGGGACAGGCTGCAGTCACTGATGTTGAACCTGGTGAGCATGTTCTGGAGTTTGGATTGTCCTGTTCTCAGCCTCACAATGATCTTTCAGTATCTTCTGAATTGAAGCCATCTTGTTTGGGGTGGGGATGGTGCTGATTTCGTTTTGTTTGAGGAGTAGTTGAATAGCTGTATCAGTGAAAGAGGTGTTGCTGATCTCCCTGAGTGTATAGTACACGTAACGTTGGGGAGAAACCAGCTGAGCTGGAAATCCAACTTTTAGACTTCAGATGGGAATTAATCAGAATTTTTTGTCTCTGTCTTATCTCCTATGTCCCCTCAGTGGCTTAAGTCCCACCTTCCCCTTCTCCCTCCCCCCTCTCCTTTCACTAGTAATAAACACAGTCATCGTGTTGCTGCCTCATTGCTGTGGGGACTAATCAGTATGTTGTCACAAGACAACTTGCCAGGTAAAACTGTGCACTCCTGCCAAGCGAAAGATTTTAAAGCAGTTTTCGGCTTGTGTTTAGAAAATCTTTTTATGACATGTGTGTGTTTAAACCTGTAGAGAGTGACTGTGGCAAGATGGACAGCCCTGATATGGTGGTTAGTGGTTGGTTGGGCTATAAATAGCATGAATTAAGCATTGATGATGTTCAGTCTGATACGAGTACATTGGACACTACCCATTAACAGCAGTATTGTGTATGTTTGGAGCTAGTGTGAGTGAATGCACCTCTGTGGCCATGGGCTTGCCAGTGCCAACAACTTTGACATTATCTTACCTTGGACAGGGTGAGGAAATGAAGACGAAGATCACCATGAAAGCGCTACATTAGAGCCACACCAGATTACCTCCAAATTTTGGGTTTTTGGTGCATTGTGTGTCTTTTCATGGTCTTATCAAGAGCTCCAAACCTGGTGATGTGATGTTGCATAATAGCAGAGATAAAGCGAAAAAAACACTTGTGGCACAGAGCAAGATTACCTATGTGTTTGGAGCAACAGAGGAACACCCGGCTTTAACCAACTGTGCTGAGAAAGAGGATATGTTAAGGAAAGGAAGGGAGGGTAGGCCACCTCCGTACACTTGGCTGATACTCTCCCCTGCTGTGAAAGATAAGGGCCAGCAGTAGAGGAAAAACGTCTGCCTTCCTCATTACACTGATTTATGGCCTGCTCTGCCATGTGGGAGGGGAGAGGCTAGGACGGTCAGATAAGGAGCACTACACCAGGCTTACCACTGGAAGTCTGGTGTGCTGCAAATTATGAAGAGCCCTGCGATGCAGTTTTCAAGCAAGGAATGACTATTTTTTGTAAATGTGTGTTTTTATGTTTTCTGTTGAATACTACTTGATGCTGCTAACAGCACTTATACATTACAACTTGAACTTGAACCATTGTGAGTTATGTGACTATAGAAGTACTCGTGTGACTTCTGCCATTGTTTAAAAACTTCAAGTGGGCATTTCTCAAATCTGCCATTTTGGAGATGAACCGGTCTGCCTCTAATGTAGCGAAAGCATGTCATGGAGGACCATAGAATTTGAGGTGTTTTTATGATGATCACTGAGTGACAAAAGCTCCAGCTCGTCTGACTTCATACAGGGTTGTACTGTACACATTCTAATGTATCCTGTGCAAATAATAATGTCTGATCATGTGGGTTACGAACATGCGTGGTAGTAGGATCACCTTGAGAGACGCTGGTCCAGAGTTATTAGTAACATGGTTATTTCCACCTGTCCATCATCACTTTTCAGTGGGAGGTGGAGGAGGGAATACTGCAGCGCCAAACTCCTTTCCCGGTATCATGGGGCAAGCCGATTGTTTTCAGGTTTCTATCCACATGATACTGCTTTAAAGGTAAATGAGGGTATTTGATCTTTAGTGTGCAAAATGTTGCCAGTTTATACAGGGTATAATGTGAACTATGTATGTTGTACAGTTTGAATGATTGTTGTCATTCAAAGATTAAATATACGGCTGTTTTTAGCATCAGATTTACTTCTTTACACTTCCATTTTCCATTTCAGACGCAGATCACGCTCTCATTCTGGTGACAGCCGGTAAGGAGGAATGGGTATTTCAACATTCATATTTTTAAGCATGATAATAGTGTGTTTATTAAAAGATCACATATGTGTTGTATTTTTACATTCAGTTGACAAGATCATTGCAGGATTTTTCGTAGGAGTGCTTTCATCATGACTTTGTGTGTGTTTTAGATAATTTTTTCTTCCACCAATAAACGTAGTTGCAAAACAAATATTTGAGTTTTCACTAGTTTTATCAATTTACTTTTGTGACGAGATAGCATTGTCAAGTTAAATGTGTTTCTTTCTTTCTGTTTTGTTGTTTTCTTTATTTTATGTTTGTTGTTGTTGTTTTTATTGTGCATGCAATGAAATAGTTTTGAATAAAAAACATTTTTTTTAACCATTCTCATTACAAGTGAATTTGCAGTATAAAACAATATTAAATTACATTTCAAGATGTAAAAAAGGTTCCTTTATCGGGACTGCCAGGGTTTCAAAGCTTCTATTTGTGACTGAGTTAAATACTCTTAATGGATTTTATTCTCAAGGCGTTCTATTAATGCTCAGAATTTTTTTTTTATGACGCCATTCAGGCGAAACAACAAAAATCTCCTTTACCAAAAACAGGCAATTCATTCAGAAAAAAGATCAGTCCTTTTCTTTTTTCATTTTTTTTTCAATAAAGTTGCTATTTTATGCACGAGTTACCATATATAGGTAGAAATTTAAATTATTATTTCAGAAAGAGATCACATACACGATCCAGAAGTCATTCCAATGAGAGGAAAAGCAGACGCAGGTAATGAGTCATGTTTATATTATAGTGTGTATTGAAAGAAAAACTAAAGATCAAAATGCTATCAGGAATTGCTTGACATGTTGTAGCTCGTAATGTTCACTATGTTGTTTGATTATAACTAATGCACACTGGAACACACAGTAACGCCCATAATGATATGTGCATTAATACCCTAGAACCTGACATAATGTGGGCAACTTTACACAACCTTTCACTTATACCATACACAAAATATGTACATGCACACATGTAACGTACACATCATATGTGTATGTACATTGATGCTCATTGAAATAAAAAACAGTACAAAAAAAGAATGATGCACACTTGCTCACCATTAACTTGCATGTATAGGCAGTGAAATCGGACTTTACGTGTATAATTTGCAGTACGTGACAATTATATTTGTGTAGAGTACAATTATTACCAGTACTGGATTTGTAACTTGCAGCTGCTCATGAGTGCTATGGACCTTTTGTGTTTTCTGTGAGTCTGTCTTGGTTGGTACGATTTTGGTATCTTAATGGGATTTGGGATAGGTTTGTGGAATCATTTTTAGTCTGCTGATGGGGAAAACAAATGATCATTTTCATTTGGGAAAATTGAGTGTATCTATCTTGCATATTCATGTTCAGAAGGCAAGAAATGTTTTTTTTCTGATGGAAAAAGGGAGTTGGGCGACATAGGTTGAGAGAGAGAGAGAGTGTGTGTGTTTGTTTTGTGGTGTTCTTGCACTCATGCCTGTGAACTGGGATTTCTCACAGACCATTCTGTATTGTCTGCTTAAAAAGGGGACATTGATGTTCAGTGTAACAACTGCTCAGTTTTGTGAGAATTTTAACTTCCTTGATTTTGATTTTGTTTGTTTCTTTAAATGTGATAAAAGACCATTCCAGTATATCTTGCTGAATGCATGATATTACTTTTGTTCAAGGAGTGGCACAGGCACTCCAGAAAATGAAAAGTCAGACAAGAAGAGCGGGACACCAGAATGATTCAAGTCGTCAGGCTTGGGAGTTGTGGAGAACAAAATGCTTTGTGACTTGGACATCTACTGATCATTCTGTGTGCGTATGTGTGTTGTGAATCCAGCTTGCAGGAAACTCATTAAGCCTCGCTCATTTTTTCCTTATAAGTTTAGATTCTAAGTTACACATCCTTTTGCAATTTGAAGATTACATGTATACATTTATTATGGAACAATAGTTGGGACTTTCGGGTGCAAAAAGCATAAAACTGGCAGAGTGTTGATTTTACTTCGCATTCTGAAATTCACGTTACGGGAAGGTTTTTACATTCCTGGTAATGCAGCTTCAGTTTTGATGGTTTATTTTTTTAACAATTGTTTTTTTTTTTTAATTTTCACTCTACCTAGTAATACTGCTTAGGTGGTTTTTTGGGTTTTTTTTTGGGGGGGGGGGTGTGTGTTCATTCATTCATCTAATGACTTAATGATGAGTATTAGATTGGGTAAAGATTCTAGCTTAACCTGAATCGCAGCTTTAGAATACTTTGATAATTTTATGGATTATCAATAGGATTACCACCCTGCTTTTTTCCTTTTCAGTTTTAATGAATTTTTGGGGGGGGGGGGGGGGGGGGGGAGGGGGGATTTTCAGTTCAAAAGCAAAGTACAATAGCAATACACAGAAAGATGAGGTCCTGCTCAACATATGATTGTGAAACACCTTTGGCCCTAAAATGGATTCGTGTCATATTAAACACCTTTGGCCCCAAAATGGATTTGCGTCATTGCTAATTATTTCACAGTAATTTTCTGAACCAGAGGCAATGAAATGTGCTAATTCTTAGGAAGAGGGGCATTTCAGTGTAGTTGAAATTTGTTGTTTTTCTGTTTACATATACTGTGTTGTTCTAGTTGTTTGTTTTCTCATTCATCGCCTGTTTTTCACTGTTCTTATTTTTATTGGCCACACTGATCTGAGTAGCTGAATAAATGTGTTTTGATGTAACTTGAATTGGTTGATGTATGCTGGACAGCTGTCATTCAGCGGGAACTGGATTTTGGAATGCTCGTTTTCTCTCTCTTGCTGTCTCTCTCCGTCTCTGTAGATAACTCCATTTTCTGTGGTCATTTTTTCTGTTTCTTCCCTCCGATCCCACAAACGGGCCTACAATCCTTCCCACATAAAAAATTTTCATACCTCAAGTCTGCTTAGACTGTTTGTTACAAATAGAATTCTGAGGGATTTTTCAGCCTCCGCTGGTGCCAGAAGTTACTGTGATAGAGGCTGAAATGAGAAGACTGGAACCACATAGTTGAGTTTCATCCAGTTTATCAAAGCATGTCTTAGAATTGCTCAGAATGTTCTAACACTGCAGGAGGGAAGGAAGCATAGTGTACTTCTTTGTCATGTTCTAACACTGCAGGAGGGAAGGAAGCATAGTGTACTTCTTTGTCATGCAGCGTCAGACCAGAATGGAACTCTTCATCATTCATATTTCTCATCAGGGGGAAAAAGTGAAGCAGTTATTGTCCAGAGGTCTAGTGGGTGGTGAAGTGCATACGGTGGATCAGAACAGGCACCACTGAACACTATTGAAGGGATTCTGCAGCAGTGCAGTGTCTCCTCTGATGGGTCGGCTCATAACAGCTCGATATTGCTTGTTTCTTTTGGATTGAGGCTGAAATGGCTCAAACCTGGGTGTGGTTTTTATCAGGCAGCTAAAATGGGCTGAGTGGAGTAATGCTATCAGCGAGCACAGGTGACACCGTTGAATCCATGCACGAGCGCGCGCACACACACACACACACACACACACACACACAGCCTTTCCCCGTCTCCTTCTAAGACTTTACCTCACACTACTTTTCTCCACAAACCACAGAGAACTGATGGATGGCTGAAAAACCTACAATGGTGCAGGATTCACACCATCTCGCTCCGAACAAGGGTTCACATTCCACTTGCGGAAGGCACTGCCCCCACCTCAATTCTGAAATTATCAGTGCATGCCAGATAACCCTATTGTTTAACATTGAAAAGACACTACAAACATTTTGATGTAGATAAGATAGTGTTATGGAAGCATTTAATTTTGGCAATTTTCTTTCTTTCAATTTGTTTTTCCCCTTGAAGGAATCACCCATCAATGATGGTGATGGACTTGGGAAGTCCATGCTTGTTTGCGACTGACTGATAGAACTGCAGTGCAGACTTTTCCACATATCTCATAGTGTCAGCTGGATTGTGGAGATGTATCTGCTATCTAGCTCAAAGATTCCTGAGAAGGATGACAGATGAGTTAAGTGGAATGCTCAGATACCAATCTTCCCACTTTCCAACAGCAAACTTCAGAGAACTGAGTCCATAACACAAACCATTGTTTTATGTAAAGTTCACACGTTTTGTTGTGTTTAAAAAAATTTAAAAAAAAGAACGTTAACCTCAGATGACTTTGTATTTATTTTCACGTGTATTTCATTTTAAGGGTTATTGTTTTTGAGTAAATTCCTTATTGACACAGCCACAGTTTCTTTTTTTTTTTTTCTTGAAGGAATCGCCCATGTTCATCATCGATGACAATGATGACCATACTTCAGTTAAAGCTTTGTTTGTCACAGTTTCCGTAAAAGGCCTGAACATTGTACACCACTGTGATTTTGTCTAATTCCTGACCTGGTTCTCTTTCATTTTGAACAGTTTACCCATGTGTTTCATGTAATGTATGTTCTGTTTGGTACTTGACCCAAATATTTCACCATTCTATGGAAGACAAATCAAGAAAATTGTAAGGACATGTCTGTTATCCTTGGTTTCAGGATATCTAGAAATCTTGATAATGTACTGGAAGTGTGTGAATATGAAAAAAGAAACAAGTTGCAACAGCATGAAGATTTAATTTCAATAACAAAGTGGAGGAGGCAAACTTGCTAAATCACATGTGACAAAGCAACTGTCAACATCAGAGGCATGAAAATCAATCATTCTCATGAAAATTGAGGAGAGGGAAAGGGGGGGCGAGGGTGGATCTGAATCACAACGTTCCGCTGCACAGTAATGGGAGAAGGGACTAGAAAAATGACAAAACAACAAATTTCTAAACCAAAGAAACAAGCATGTACAGCAACTAATACAACAAGCATGTAACGGCTTAAAAACCAATGCATATAGACACCTTGGTGTGGGAACTGGGTGACATCACCATCACTGGATGAGGGACATGGTTAAAGGATGTCCATTGGGACAACATGTCAGATGGTTGCAGGAGCGAACGGCACCACAATTTTTTGGTGGTATCTTTGTGCCCACAACTTAATGTGATCTCCCTTCAAGGTTAAAAAATCTTCATGTAAGAACAACATCAAGCCATTTTGAGCTGAATGTCTGATGAAACAAACATAGAAAATTACAGCTTGATAATTGATTAAATTGTACACATATACTTCAGAAATGGGAAGCAAAAGAAACTTTCAAGGAATGCTGTTGCCACTTTGGAATGTGTTTATATAATGCTGCACCATTGTTGAATATGTCAATGTGAAAATCAGCAGTATGTACCTTTTTGACATGAAAGGAAACGTTTATTGAAAAACAATGCTGTGATGAAAGTCAATATCATTATTGTGAAGCTTCTGATAAAATATGCTTGTACAACTAAGACTGCCACATAAGAATTATTTCACATTCACATAACAGAACTCGATTCTTGCAGGCATTCTTTGTACAATGCATATTCTCATATATCTGTCTTTTATTCACACCTAAGTTTGCAAGCACACACACACATACACACACTGTAGAAAAGACAGTGTTTTGCTTTGCCATTCCATTTGGCATAAGGAATCCTTAATCTCAAAAGAACTTGTCAAATTTTCCTTTCAAAATCGAAAATAATTTGCCCACCTGTCAATTTGGTTTCAGAACTGTGTCTGATTCTGATGTACCAAAATTCATCAAGAACCATGCATTAATTGTACTAAGAAACTTATGTCAATCATGTTCAGTTCTTTTTTTTTTTTTTGAAAGACAAACACAACATGACTAATTGAGACCCAACAGCCGAATGAACTTGAGGCCTTTTATAACTCAAACATGATGCAAAAAGAAAAATTGGGGAGGGAGAGGAGAGACAGTCTGGAAGGCTTCAACATTAAAAGCATAGTTATCTTGATCCTATGGTTTTGGATTCAATCCCTCATTGAGGCAGCAGGTTTGGGGAGATTTTAGGTCCAATATCGGTGCAAGATTCCAACTGCCTTCAAGTCCCTCAGACTAAAAGCTATGGACCATGGGGAGGGCGTTTACAAATATGCACGGAATAACATTGTACTACATTTAGATGTTATGCACAGTTCAAAGTCTTAGCAGTCAATGAAAAAAGTGCAGGTGAGGATTGATTTATTTTCTTAAGACGCCTGAAAAAAATTATCACTCTTTGTATGGCAGTTTGTCCTGATCTGATAAATTGTTATACATTTTCACTTCGTGCACACACGCTAGTGCACACAATCCACACAAGTAAACAAACACACAGATGTGTGCACATATATAAAGGCACCTAAAGTTCCATCCAATAAATATTAACAATAACAAAAAAAACTACCATGGTTATATCAAAACTGATTCAACGATAAACTGTAGAAATGGATGGACTGTTTAGGGCAGAGTGGAATCGAATATCACAGTCTTAAATATAAGATATATCTGAATAAAAGCATAATTATGTCCTCTTTAACAAAGGCATTCAAAGTATTAATGCTGCTTTTGTTATTTGAAAGAGGTTGTTAAACACAACTTCGGATACTCTCCAAAGTATGCTGGTAGTGTTTGCCATACACGGCAGCAAGTCTCATTTCCATTTGGCATAGAAAGTGGAAACTATACATCACTTCTGTCAAGGTCTAACCCATAACTTTTGGCATCATGCTTTGTGGCAGCTGCCGCATTTCACACACAGACTTCCAAAATCTTAACAAAATGGTGTTCATATCATGCTAGATATGAAAACTAGTGTTATGGAACAATGAACAAAAGATCACTATTCTCTGTAATTCCAGGATGAATTTTCCTGCTTGTAGATGTGTACAAAGCACCAAGCAGTAGCATGCATATCACCACCAAGAAAAATAACAGTGATGGCATTTCAATGTTACCCAACTAAGTGTCTCAATCTCTCATTCAGCTCCTTCTCTTGCTTCAGAAGATTGCCTGAATGCTTCTTGTAGGCATTGAACTCCTGAATGGAAAGAAAAATAATTATATGAAAAAGACTTTTTAAAGCTGTTTCATGAGCAATGCTTGCAGTAACACACACACACGCACACGCACACGCACACACACACACACGCATGCACACACACACACACACTCGCCAGTTGCACATGTATCAGTTACACGTAAATGCACTCGCACAGACACAGATCCATACACACAAGCCAGAGCGTTCAAAAGGTAACAGGTTAAAAAGTATATAAATGTACAAAAAAATGACTTCCATACACAAACACACAGTGTTCACACACACACACACACACACACACACACACACTTCTGGTTTTAAAATATTACACAAAAACAACGTCCACACTTCGATATGCATTAACACGCTGTTTACACACACACACACTGCCGGTGGAAATACCTTTTGAATTTCTGCATACTGTGCTTCAGACTCTGCCAGCTCATCCCTCAGTTTGCGAACCTGGAGGTTTGCATTCACAGTAGCTGCATCTCGACTGGAAACAAAAGTCCATTTTTTTAAACTAGGTTAAAGCAGAAACAAATATTACATATTATTCAACAGAAATGTGCACACACACAATTACTTGCAAACAGAAGTTATGTGAACAGTCAAAAACGTTTTGTTAACGAAGAAGAAGACTGACCATTACAGTCTGTTCAAAACAAGACAACTTTGTGACTGTTAACAAACATTCTGCTACAAACAAGAAGACTGATCATTACACACATTGTTACAAACAAGAACACTCTGTAACCATAAGAGTCTGTCAAAAACAAGAACTTTGTGACCATTATTCACATTCTGTTACAAACAAGAAAAAATGACAATTCCATTCCATCACAAACTGAATGAAAAGAGCTTGTGCATTTTCAAGTCTTAACATTTGATTTCTACATGATTCAAAATGGAAATGCATTTCTCAGATCTTGCCATGTGACCAGTGTTTTGCCAGTACCTGTCTGATTACAATGATCTGTGTTCTGACCCTCTCAGCTAGTCCTGATGGCATTCCTGGCAAGCTCTTAAACTTATGTGCCAATGAATTGAGTGAGGTATACCAAATACTTTACCAAGCTTCACTGGACCAGGGAGTAATACCTGATGAGTGGCGAGATGCGAGTATTGTTCCTTTATTCAAAAAGGGTGACAAAACAAAAGCAGAGAACTATAGACCTGTATCTCTTGCATCCATTTCAGCAAAACTACTTGAACACATAATATATAGTACCATAATGGACCATCTTGACAAATATGACTTCTTAAATAACGCCCAGCATGGATTTAGACAGCGAAGGAGTTGTGAGACTCGACTTATAACAACTCTCAATGATTTTAATAACTGTCTTAACAACAGACAGCAAATAGATGCAATTTTATTAGACTTTTCTAAAGCCTTTGATAAGGTTGACCATGAGGGCCTGCTGCTTAAATTAGAACACATCAGCATTGGCGGTTCTTTGCTAAAATGGGCTAGATCATTCCTCGTTGGGAGAACGCAGAAAGTTGTTGTGGAAGGGTCGTCATCCCATTGTAAACTAGTCTTGTCAGGTGTACCACAGGGAACTGTTCTGGGGCCCTTGTTTTTCTTAATTTATATAAATGACATAAGTAGAAATCTCCCTCCTGGAACTACTGTAAGGCTTTTTGCAGATGACAGCTTAGTATATAGAACAATCAGAAGCAAGAATGATGCACACATTCTACAAGATCTAAACGCTTTACAAGAGTGGGAAAGAACTTGGAAAATGGAATTTCATCCCCAAAAGTGCCAAGTGTTGTGTATATGTAATAAACGCTCACCAACTAGATCAGAATATTCTATTCATAATACTATTCTTAAAGAAACCAATGCTGCAAAATATTTAGGCGTGATTATAGATAGTCGTCTCAATTGGTAAGAACATTACAATTTAGTATGTAAGAAAGCAAATAACATCTTAGCTTTCTTATACAGGAATATCAATGACTGCCCCCAAAAGGTGCTACAAAACACTGGTTAGACCAGTACTGGAATATGGTTGCTCAGTCTGGGATCCTTACCATCTAAAGGACATTGATAACCTCGAAAAGATTCAGAAGAGAGCAGCACGGTTCGTAACAGGGAACCACATCAGAGAAAAGGGGAATACTAGGAAGAACATGAGGAAATTAGAATGGAAACCCTTGGAAGAGAGAAGAGCTTTTGTCAAACTTAACATCTTCTTCAAAGGCAGAGCTAAAGTAATTGATATTCCAATGGAACAACTAGTATTGAATAAAAGTAGCACCAGGAGTGGCGGTCAATGTTATACCATACCTGCATCAAATATTGACAGCCACTTGCATTCATTTTATCCTAGTTCTGTACGGCTGTGGAACTCGCTGCCGGGTGCCATCAAGATTGCCACAAATGCAGTCTCATTTAAAAAGCAAATTGATAACGACAGTTTTGAGATCTGCATATTGACAATTTTCTATTTTAATTTCCCCAGATATTTTATGGTTACCTGGGCCTGAATCTGGCCATTGATTTCAACTTCTTGAATATCAAGTGTGACCCCTTGTTGCCAAATTTGCTCCAGGGGCCAACAGACTGAGTCGCACTATTTTATGTTATTTTATTTTACTTTTTAACATGCGCGCTGGTGACCTACTCGTTTTTGAGTGAACCAGTATTTTAGGAAGAAGAAGAACAACAAAAAGTCCAGTTCAATTTTTACCTCTGTAGTTGTTTAACACTTCAATCTAAACACCCATCAAGACTCCAGGTTAGCTGCAGGCTTTTTAGCATGGTAGATGTACAACAACATAGCATCAGCCCCTGCTGTCACAACAGCTGTGTCATGATCCACTGAAGTGATATGTTCTTATGCAGTAGATTCCTACTGCTGATGATGTTACACCCCAATCTACCGCAGGCTGTTTCACAGTTCATCCAGTCTCACTCAGCTGATGCACCAAATACAACTAGGATGCCTTTCAGCACCTGATCTTCCAGCGAATATGGAAGTCCTCTGCCCCTACTTCTTTCCACACTCTGTCCCTATTGATTCCATGATAGAAAAAAAAGACTGCCAGGAAAGTATATGATGGTTCACCTATTGACAGAAAATAATGACTGCCAGGAAAGTATATCATGGTTCACCTATTGACAGAAAATAATGACTGCCAGGAAAGTATATGATGGTTCACCTATTGACAGAAAATAATGACTGCCAGGAAAGTATATGATGGTTCACCTATTGACGGAAAATAATGACTGCCAGGAAAGTATATGATGGTTCACCTATTGACAGAAAATAATGACTACCAGGAAAAAATATGATGGTTCACCTATTGACGGAAAATAATGACTACCAGGAAAGTATATGATGGTTCACCTATTGACAGAAAATAATGACTACCAGGAAAAAATATGATGGTTCACCTATTGGCAGAAAAAAAAACAACAACTGCCAGGAAAGTATATTATGGTTCACCTACTGACAGAAAAAAAATGACTGCCAGGAAAGTATCTTATGGTTCACCTATTGACAGAAAAAAAGACTGCCAGGAAAGTATATGATGGTTCACCTATTGACAGAAAAAAAAGACTGCCAGGAAAGTATGTTATGGTTCACCTATTAACCCAACAGTAGAAAAAAAAGATCAGGTGTAAAATCAACTGTATGATATGGTTCACCCACTGACTCGATGGCAGAAAACAATGCCTGCAAAAATCAAACATGATATGGTTCACCTACTGACTCGATGGTAGAAAACAACTACAAATAAAATTGACTGATATGGTTCACTTATTGACTCGGCAGTACAAACTTATTGCCAGTAAAATTGATCGTGTGGTATGGTTCACCTCTGACTCACTGGTAGAAAGCAATTACCTGTAAAAATTGACTATCGTATGTTTCACCTCTGACTCGGTAGTAGAATCTAGTCGCAAAGTGAGGAGACTGCAGTGGGAAATCTGAACAAATTTGAAAATTTTTTCAAATTCAGCAGTAGAAAGCATTTGCCTATAAAATTGACTGTATATCCCACATTGACTCAATAGTAGACAGCAACTGATCATCCATTGACCACATGAACAGGTTCACTTACTGACTCAATGATAGCATGTAGTTGCCTGCATAATTTACTATGATATGGTTCACCTACCGACTTAGTGATAGAATGCAATTGCCTGTAAAACTGATTGAAAGTTATGAATCACCTACTGAATGTTAGAAAGCAACTGTCTATAAGATTTACTGTACGGTATGGTTCACCAATTGACTCGATGGTAGAAAGCAACTGCCTGTAAAACTGACTGCATGACATGGTTCACCTACTGACTCAATGGTGAATTGCCATTGCCAATAAAATTGAGTATGATACTGTTCACTTACTGAGTCAACAGTAGGACACAATTGTCAGTAACATTTACTCTATAATATGGTTCACCTATTGTCTCAAGTTGAAAAACAATTGCCTGCATTACTGACTATGATATTGTTCACCTACTGACTCAATAGTACAAAACAACTGCCAGTAAAATTGACTATGTTTTCATGATACGGTTGACCTACTGACTCGATGGTAGAAAAACGATTGCCTGTAAAACTGACTTTATGATATAGTTCATCTTTCTGCTTAGAGATTCTCTACAGAAATTCAGGCTGCTCTGGTTGATGTAAAATGTATCATGAAAGTAAGTATGGAGTAAAGCTCTGCCAAGCAGTCTTAAGACCAGAATGGAAATCCCTAGCATCAGCTTCATCATCCCCATCGATCATTCTAAAAAACAAAGTCTCAAATTCTGTGGCCCTTCACGCCCTGCTTTCACGGTGACCTTGGTTTTGATTATCTCTCCATGTCTATGCCTTTGCTTTGATTCTTTAGGGGTCAATGGCATCAGCAAATTCATGGGGACTGACATTCTGACAGACATTGTGGCACCCTTCAGAGGGACATCTTGCTCACGCTCATTCCACAACAAAGCAATTAATGTTGTCAGTAGGGAGCCTAGCAGGTGGTGTCCTGAGTATGTTGGATCAGAACAGCAACCACTGACCACCATTAAATTACTTGGCAGCAGTGCAGAATCTCCTCTGGTGGGTTGCCTTATGACAGCTTAACACCGACTGCTCCCAGTAGATCGTTAGTGCTGGGGTTGTGGCAGGACGGGCCTGCCTGGGGCTGTGGATGGGGAGGCAGAATGTGTGGTACGGACACAATGCCGCTAAAAAGGTTAGGAAAATCAGTTAGACCCCCCCCCCCCCCCCCCCCCCCAAAAAAAAGAAAAAAAAAAGAAGAAAAATAAATTCAGGCTGCTCTTCACAATAACACTATACTGCCATAATCAAATGTGATTTTTTTTCTCTTTATAAGCACTTACATACCTGTCAAAGTGAGTTTTTAAAACAATTTTCAAGGAACAACTTGCTTGTGCAGGTGGTAGTTGCTTTATTGTTATATCTGGAACTAGTGCCTGGACGACACCCACAAGTGTATCAGAGAGGTGGGAAATGCTTCTTCTGGCCCATTTATGCTCCAAACCACAATCTGAAATCTCCATTTGTCAACTTGTACACTGGAGCAATATTCTCTTACTTTAAAAGTTTGCCAGCAGAACAAATTACATGTACTCTATTAGCTTTTCTTTCCAGACTGGAACTGCATGTCAACTATCATGTAAAAGATTGATGTTTTAAATGGCATGGCAGATGACAGTAATGTACTATCTTTACACATACAAACACGCACACACACACACACACACACACACACACACACACACACACACACACACACACACTCGCACACACACATACACAGGCACACATACTTTCTTTGCAGATGATCATCGTCATATTGTGCAAGTTGATAATCAGTGGATGATATAGTGACACACATTCTGTTAATGTCAATAGACACAGAGTGTGACGTACAAGAAGTAAACAGCCAACTTACTCAAATTTTTCCTGCATTGTGTGCATCAGTTTTTCAGTATCCTCCACTTTCTTTTGCAGCCGTTTATTTTCTGTCTGCTCTTTCTGGAACCAATAAATCATATTAATCACTGTGCCAGTCTTAGATCTAGACCATGATAACCAACCAAAATCAAGTTTATTTTCAATATGAAGATTTTCATAATACACAACCTTAATCTGTGACTTCCTAATAAATGTGGAACATGTTACATGTCTATTAGATTACCATGGTCTGAAGAGGATGCCAGCACACACAAAAAAACACCAACCTGCTTTCCATGACAAAAACAACAACAGAACAATACAGAACAAGACACTGGGGAAAAAGACCTTCCCGATTTTATCTATTGGCATACTTCTCTTCATATCTAAGTGGATAAAGGAAAACTGTGACTGATTTCATACATTGGCATACTTCTCTTCATATCTAAGTGGATAAAGGAAAACTGTGACTGATTTCATACATTGGCATACTTCTCTTCATATCTAAGTGGATAAAGGAAAACTGTGACTGATTTCATACATTGGCATACTTCTCTTCATATCTAAGTGGATAAAGGAAAACTGTGACTGATTTCATACATTGGCAATTTACTCTCTGGACTGAGGAAAACCGACTACAAGTTTGGCTAGTTATCTGGACTGAGGTAAATAATTACTGATTTCATACATCAACAAGTTTTTATCTGTATGAGGAAAACAGGTCACTGATATTGAGAGGGTTCAGGGTTTTTTTTGTGGTTTCTAAAGGTAAAAACCTTACAGCAGATATCTAAACAAACTACAATAGATATTTTCGGTCATTATTAACCACTGTGAAGGATATCATTAAATGTTTTCTATTATCTTGGTTTTTACTATCACACAACAAGCTCCACAACCAGCTCTGCATCAGGCAGCTGAAATCTCATGCAAAATGAAAGCTTTGATTCAAGATGTTAAGGAGGACAGCTTGCGTTCAGGTCAGGGAAATCCAGACAGGTGACTAAAACCAGACAAGATTTCATGATCCTCCTTTACAGCTTTTTCTTAATGGTGCATTACACACATACAAAACAAAAACAACCCCCTGCGCACACATGCACAATTATTGAACCAGTGACCTGTTTTCACAGATATAGAAATTAAATAGCAAATAAGATACTGAAGTGTGTGTGTGTATATGTATGTGTGTGTGTGTGTGTGTGTGCATGTGTGTGTGTGTGTATGCGTGTGTGTGTGTGTGTGTGTGTGTGTGTGTGTGTGTGTGTGTGTGTGTGTGCACAGAAAGACAGGGCGTTCTCCCAGGCACCTGAATAAGCTTTCCTCTCTGCATAGCGAGGTCCAGCAATTCATCCCGCTCTTTGGTGACGGAGAAGAGCTTAGCGCTGAACTCTTGCTCCTGACTCTGCCGTCTGTCTTGCTGGCTTTGCAGCTTGTGGGTAGCTCCTACAAAGAGTCAAACACACAGCAAGGATACACAAATCTTTACTGGTCAGACACAGACTGGCTTGTCTGCAGCTGTGGAAACTCTGCAGTGTGCATTGTGCTGGCATTGTAGTCAGAGAGAGAAAGGTATGTTTGTGACAATGAAAGTTCTGCAGTGTCCATTACAACAATGATGCATGCATACAGGTGAAACACAATACAGGTACATGCATGTAGCTGTGAAACTGTGCAGAGGCCCATACACTGCTGTGAACGCTTACTGGCTGTACACTGATTTACAATTTCAATCAATATTGCATTCTGAACTCATCAGACATAGATTCAAACAAGTCCAACAATGGATGATGGCAGATGTTACATGCAAGGACAACTGTCTCTTCTATGACATTTCTGTCGCATTAAAGTAAGCTTAAATCAACTGTATCTGAAATGGATCTGACATACAGTACCTTTCAGCCTTTCTTCTGCTTGTTGCACTTGATGCTGCAGATCACGAATCTTTGCTGCACTGCTCTCTGTGACTTCTCGCAACTGCTGTCTCAAGGTATCCTCTTTCCCAAGCACCTCCTGCTGCATTGATCTGAGTGAAGCAATCCTTTATATTAACTGTTCGTCATATTAAACAACTGATGTATGCAGAACAAATATTTACACCTAAACATAATAAGAACACAAAAATCCAAGCAACTGTTTATGTTTCTACCTAGCTTGCATGAAGGTTAACGAAAGGGCAAAGGAACAAAAGCTACAAATCCAAAAGAACAATTCCAGAGAGAAACAGAGGAAGATGGGATGGGAAGGGAGAAAGAGTGTGCATGTATGACAAGAAAAACAGAGAGAGAAGGGGTGTGGAAGGGAAGGGGGGAGTTAAGAGAGAGAGACAGAGACACAGATAGAGAGAGAGAGAGAGAGAAAGAGAGAGATTAGATCGCGTAAATTTTAAGCAACTGACAGGTAACATCAACTGATCAACTTTGACCAGCTGGCACAGTGTTGCCTGGTTACTTGCAATGCTCAGCCAACTCTAGAGAACTTTGTATGAAGTAAACTTGTCTCTACTTGGTGACTGACGGTACCTGATATCACTGAGTTGGACTGTCGTTTTCTGAGCAGCACAAAGCTTCAACAGCATTATAATACCCGTGTGCATACCACTCTGACCAACAGCGGGAGCTGACTTCCCTTTTCAGACCTTCACTGTACTGACCGAGAGAGGGAACCATTGCCGCATGGTTCAGAGACCCATCTCCAGATAGGAATAGTGAGGAAACACTCACACGCATTTGTGAGTTCCTGAGAGAAAATTTCCACGGGTGAGGTGACTTTTCCATCACAGAAAGCATGGTGGAAATGTCTTCCCAAGTGAGAATTTCTCTTGGCACAAGCTCTTGCACAATAGAGTGAGTGAGCTGTCATGCACTGATGCAGGCTTCTGCATGATTTATATACTGAATAGACGAAATGTGAGAAATACAAGAGAGGAAGGACTATCACCCCAAAGAGTAGAAAAGGTAAGTGGTCAATGGAACTGTGTCCTGTCTCAATCAATCTCATTTCCTCCAGAACACACACATACACATACACACACAGACACAGACACCACCATGTATGGACAAACCTGAATTTTGCTTCAATTTGAGTGTTTTCCTGCTTAACAACAGCAAACTTTTTCTCAAGTTCTAAAATCCTTGCATCCTTTTCCTGTATTGCCTTTGAAAACAAGCGAGCGTTTTCGGTTTTCAGCCTCGCATTTTCTTCCCTCAGCTCCTGGTTCACTCGCTTGTATTCATCTTTGATCTTAATCATTTCCTCATGGTTAGTGGCAAGAGTGTGAAATCTGTATTCTAACTGGTTGAACTTCCTGACTTCATTTTTCAGCATGTCATCAGCATGCTCTCTGAATTCTGTCAATTCCTTGTTAATCCTGTCAAGAGTCTGTGCCCGAACTATTTCTTCATCTGCTCTTTGCTTCAGAATCATGATCAGCCTTGACTGTTCATCAATGCGAGAGCGCAGCATTCCTGCCTCTGTTTTGTCATCTTCTTTTAACGCCTTGAGTTTGGCCAGGTTCTCCTGCATTTCTTGCATGTCCTGAAACAGAGGGATACAATGCAAGGTAGAGTTTTTAGTTTCTGTTATGCTACACACACACACACACACACACACACACACACACACACACACACACACACACACACACACACACACTCACACACACACAACACACACACACACACACACACACACTCATACACACTCACACACACTTAAATGCAGATGTACAGTTTAGCTGAGTTAACCAGAATGAAATCCGCTTAAGCAACATACAACTACACATCCCATTATACCGTTATGATCCCACACTGGCATCATTTACTTTATAGCAACCTGGTTTAGATTCATGTGTGTCTGACAATCTTAATATGGAAGCAATGTGCCAATGGCCTTGTTTACCATGTTCTCGAGATAATACTAAATATGACCAGTTTCACATTTATCATTGGCATTTTGTCAATGGGTCAAACTTTTTAAAAGAGAGACAGAGGAGAGAGAGGAAAGATGGAAGATCTGATAGCTTATTCATTAAGTTTATGTAGTCCAGACAGAGATAGGACTCGCTCAGATGGCAAGTTGTTGATGCAGACTGCCGCTGAAGTGGTTGTCTCTAAACAATGAAGTCTTGTTAAACTGGATGCAGCTCTGCTGAATATCCCTGAATATTGTATTATTCATTTTTAGATCAGAATTTTGTTTTGTATCTTAATCCATGTTGTTTTATAAACACATGAAGATGAATGGAGGCAGTGTTCTTAATTTACTTTTATACATGAAGTGTTTACAAATAAGGCAATAACACAGTCTGGATCTGGATCTGGATCATCACCAATGTCAGCTGGCACCAGCAGCCATGGCTATAAAAAGCGTTTGGTATTCAAAGCATGTACAAACTTGGTTTAATTTAAATGTGATTGATGGTAGCATAACAACAATGGGAAAAAGGGAAGCGGGTAACAAAGTGAGGGTGGTAGTTGAGTGATAGGAGATGACTGCCTTAAGTCTGCCTCGCACCAAGGAGAAGGTGCTGCAGTCCCCGCATGATGATACCATCAATCAGATGGTTCCACTCCAAAGGTATCCTTATGAAGAGTTCTTCAGGTCCTGATTGCACAACAACAAACTCTTGCCTTTTGATAAATGTTGTCTTTGAACAGAGTTCTGAATCAAGTCATGTGAAAGTGGCTGGCTTCATCCCATCTCTTGGACTAGATAACTAGAGGTAGGAGGTCTTTGGATAGAATGGCAGAAATCTGACCGTAGGCAATCTTGTACAGCACAGTGAGTCAGAGCTGTCTTCAGTGTCCTCCAAAGGTGATAATTGTCTGTCTGTCTGTTTCTCTCTCTTGATGGCTTCTGATTTATTCATATTCATTCTCTATTATCCTCTCTATTTGTACAGTTCACAAACAAGATGTAGACAACAGTTTTATTTTCAACAGGCTCACAAAATGCAGTCATCTCTAATCATTTCATCAACAAAATTATATGGTGATGAACTTCTCTTCCATGACCATGGAAGAGAAAGCAACAGCAACAAACAACCAACAGCCCTTCAATAAAAAGATGACAGCTGTTTTGGCATGCACTAGGTTTGATCCAACAGGGGTATATCATACCGAGTTGGACCAATACAATATTCATGTATTGGATTTAATTTGGTATGTTTTGGGTCAAAATGTGCACTGGCTCATAACAACTACATTCCAAATCTGATAATAAAAAGCAGTAGCTGTGCAGCTTACTTGCACCAGGATGAACAAACAAATGAAAATGCTGTCTAAAAGAGTAATATGTATGTTGCCAAAATGTAAGTTCTTCATTGATTTCATGATCAGTCCCCTCCTTTCTAGATTCTCCCTCCCTCTCTCTCTTTCACACACCCACACGCATGCACGCACACACACACACACACACACACACACACACACACACACACACACACACACACACACACAGTGGACACACATATGTACATACTTAGACTCCAAATTTACATTTTAGAAAATATATGTGTAACAATGCTTCCTTACTAAAGGGGAAAGAAATAGCTATCATCTTAATTAAGAATGAAAACAATGTTTTCCATCTGTTACACAGTGCATCATCACAATCATCATGAGGGGCTGCTGTTGGCTATGCCTCTGAATGATTGAATCAGTTTTTAGCAGTACCTTTAAAAGCAAGATGAGACAGTGCATACAAAGAACTACCCAGATAGTGCGACTGACAATATTGTAGACAGATCCACCATCCACAACACACAGCAGAGATTTCCTACAGCACTGAACAGAACAAACATTAACTGTTTGTGCACACATTTGGTGATCAGAACTACTTGGGAAAAAACACAGGGTCAACAGCTTCAACCGAAAGGATTCACCAGTGCGACTAAATATAAGCTTTACTTTGTTAATCAGATCTGAATCTGATCATGCACATCCTCTCTCTTGTGGAGTGTCCACCTTCATCAGCGAAAGATTCTGACATCGACAAAGGTTTCCAGCTTTAACTTTAGTTGAATGACTCCTGGATCTAGTATCAGCACACTTTTTTTAGTTGGGTTGGGTAGTAAAGGTGGATCTGGGGAGGGGGTCGAGTTGTAGGTGTGGGGGTGCGGCTGGAGGGGGTAGGTAAGGGGTGGGTGGGGGGGGGGGGGGGGGGGGCCTTTTTTGGGGCTGGGGGGGGGGGGGGGGGGGGGGGGGGGGGTAGGGGGGGGGGGGGGGGGGGGGGGGGGGGGGCAGGAGAGGGAGCAGGAGAGGGGGAGGGGAGTGGGGAGGGGGAGGAGGTTAAATCAGGATTTTGAAGTCCTCCAGTGAGGCTGATGCCACTGCCTCTGCTGGAAGTGTTGTTCCATTCTCTCCCAGAGTGTGGAAAGAAACTGTTCTTTCTGTAGTTCCTGTGGTAGGATTCTATTGGTACTGCAGATCATGGAGTTTCTGGTGTTGTACTGGTAGGTGTAATGCAGAGGGGTTGTGTGCAGAGTCGATCTTGATGTCGCCATGGTGGAACTTGTAGGAGGTGGCTGACCTGATTTGCTGACGTCGCTGTTCTAAAGGGGCCCAGTGCAGCTGATTGTACATGGCACTTACGCTGGATGTCTGGAGGCAGCGATTAACAACCCAGCAACGCCACCCTTCATTGGACCTTTTCAAGTGCCATCTTGTCACCTTCTTGATGGTGATCCCACACCTGGCAGGCATACTCCGGGTCGGATGCACAAGGGCATTGTAGGCTTTCTCTTTGGTTTTAATTGAGCCTATCTTCCGGTTTCTCTTCACAAAGCTGAGGGTCTTAGAAGCTTTGTTGACAAGGTTGTTGATGTGGGGTTCCCATTTTCAGGTCCATGGACAGGGTGACCCTGAGGTACTTTTCCTCCTTGGTGGGTTGGAGGTTTTGGCCATGCAGATGGTATGTGGCCATGTGTATTGTGCAAAAGTGGAGAGTGACATTTGTCTGGACGGAAGGACATGAACCAAGTTTGTTCCCAGTCAGCAAGTTTGTCAAGGTCTCTCTGTAGTGTGGCTTGGGCACTGGCCTTCCTGATGGCCTTGTGAGGAGGCCCGACAGGATGTCATTGATGTAGAATAAGTAGAGGCAGGGTCCCAAGACAAGAGCCTTGGGGGACTCCGGACTCAAACCCCTACAAATGCCAACATAGCTCTATCCACCACCACTGCTTGCTGCCAGTTTGTCAGGAAGTTCCTTATCCACCTCGGATTCCATAGTAATGGAGCTTGTGGACCAAGAGCAAGTGACACACTTTGTCGAAGACCTTGGCGAAGTCCATGACCAAGATGTCATGCTGTCTTCTCTTCTCCCTGTCTAATGTGATATCGTCCACAAGTCCTAGCAGTTGACTCGCACAACTGTGGCAGCCACAATGGAACTACAGCTTTTGACCTCCATGGAGTTGATTGGCCTGACAGTTCTACTTCAAACCTTCATGATGATTCCGATATCTCCTCAACTACGCCAACTGAAATCACCTTCAAGCCTAACCACATGTCTACTCCCACGAGAGCAAACCAACAGAACAAATCCAAAAATAGACCTTTACGTGTCCTAAACATTAACTTTCAGTCCAGTAGAGGAAAACGAGCAGAAACAATTCATCTTATCGACAGTACCAAACCGGACATTATTATAGCCTGTGAAACTTGGTTAGATGCTCAATCTCCGACAATGAAGTCATCCCTGACATGTACACTTTATACCGCAAAGACAGAGATAAACACGGAGGCGGTGTCCTGGTGGCTATCAGATCCAACCTGGATAGCTTTATCGTCCCAGAACTGTCTACAGACTGCGAGATCGTATGGGTTGGTGTTAAGCTGCTTGGCAGGAAAACTCTCTACCTGTGCGCGTTTTACGGCCAAGACCGCAGATGTACCCAGCCTTGAAACTGGGTGAGTCACTAGACAGGGTGGCTAGGATCCCGAATGCATACATCCTTATGGGAGGGGATTTCAACTTCCCTGGTTGGGACTGGAACACTTTGACACTCAAACCTGGTACTAATTGTGTTGAACTCCACAAAAATTCAGAGACCTACTGCATGACCATGGTATGCAACACTAGTGCTAGAAACCACAAGAATAGACAAAAAGAAAGGAACCCATAGCACCCTAGATCTTCTTATTACCAACTGCCCGCATCTCATCCCTAGGGTTGAAGTCATTCCTGGCTTGTCGGATCATGACATCCCTATTGTGAATTCTCCTTAAGTCCACCACGTATCAAGCAGTCTCCAAGGCAGATCCCCCTCTACGATAATGCCAACTGGGAGGCGATGAGGAAGGACATGAAGGACCTGCACTTGGCGCTGGTGAGCGATGAAAACAACCTCACCACAGAGGATCTTTGGACCAAGTTCAAGGACACCCTCATCGCAACAGTCCAGACCAATGTCCCCCCACAAAACGCGCGTACCAGGGTCTGTAAACCGTGGATCACAGCTGACATCCGTAAGATTGCCAAGCGCCATGTCAGAGTCTACAAGAGAAAGAAAAAACAAGGTATTCTTCAACTAGAAGAAAAACATAGAACAACTCAGAAGACAGAAGCAGCGCATGATAAGACGCTCGTACTGGGAATATGTCCATAGGTCAGTCGCAGGTGACCCTGAGACGGCAGAAGGTTCACCCCTGAACAAGCGATTCTACACCTTCGTCAAGCACCAGCGCAGCTCCAACTCTGGGCATCGCACCCCTGAAAGTCGA
Source organism: Conus ventricosus (assembly GCA_018398815.1). NCBI lineage: Eukaryota > Metazoa > Mollusca > Gastropoda > Neogastropoda > Conidae > Conus > Conus ventricosus. The sequence continues at coordinate 51,542,923 of CM031597.1, read as the reverse complement.
TGGAAAGCTTGTGACGGATCCCACCGCAAAGGCAGAGGCTCTCAACAAGCTGTTCCAGTCAGTGTTCAGTGAGGGTCGCGAGTACACAGATGAAGAGTTTCGCGCTAAGTGCAAGATGTCTGACATTTCTCCCAGCTCAACCCTCTCTGATGTCTTGATTACTGAACAAGGCATTCAGAAACTCCTTTCCAAACTCAACCCTTATAAAGCCTGTGGCCCTGACAACATCAGTCCTCGCATCCTGAAAGACCTTGCCCCTGAAATATCCCCAATCCTTACTATGATCTATCAGTCCTCTCTTGACACTGGTTATGTCCCTTCTGATTGGAGATATGCAAACGTTGCACCAATATTCAAGAAGGGAGAACACTATGACCCATCTAACTACTGCCCAGTCTCTCTGACCTCTATCCCTGCAAAGTCCTGGAACATGTCATTGTCAGCGCTCTCATGTCTCACTTAGAATCCAACAAAATCTTATGTCCAGAACAACACAGCTTTCGCAAGTTTCGGTCCTGTGAAACACAACTACTTAATTTTACAGAAGAACTATTTGGAACTCTAGAAAAAGGAAATCAGGCAGATGTTATCATTATGGACTTTGCGAAAGCCTTCGATAGAGTAAACCACAGCCTCCTTATCCACAAACTGAAACATAACGGTGTCCTGGGAAAGATCAACAAATGGATAGGAGCATTCTTGAAAGACCGGCAACAATCGGTGGTAGTGGATGGCACAGCTTCCAGCCGGGTCAGTGTGCAGTCTGGGGTCCCACAAGGCTCTGTTTTAGGGCCGGCACTTTTCTTGGCGTACATTAATGACTTGCCAGAAGAACTCTCCTCACTGACACGCCTGTTTGCTGATGACACAGCTGTCTACCATTTGAAGGCCTCAAAAACTGACCAAAGCTTACTTCAGGAACACCTCAAGAAGTTAGAAGCATTGGAGCACAGCTGGGACATGGCATTCCACCCTGGAAAATGTACTACTCTCCCAGTTACAAAATCATCTTCTCCTGCAAAATCCGACTACACCCTCCACAACCATATTCTAGAAACTGTCTCTACCTCCAAGTATCTAGGCGTTACCATCACAAGTGACCTAAGCTGGGACCTGCACATCAACGCCATCTGTGCTAAAGCCAACAGACCCTCGGCTTCCTTAGAAGAAACCTGAAGATCCCAGCAGTGCTCCTCAAAGAAACAGCCTATAAGACTTTTGTCAGACCGATCTTGGAGTATGCGTGCACTGTATGGGACCCGCATACCCAAGGCAACATCAATAAGATTGAAGCTGTCCAGAGACGTGCAGCACGGTTCGTGGTCAACCGGTACCACAACACATCTAGTGTCACCGCGATGATCAACAAACTGCAATGGCCGACTCTGCAGCACAGACGCAAGGTAGCTAGGCTTGCATGCTACGGAAAATAATGAACGGAGAGGCAATTGTAGACAAAAGCTGCATCGTGCCAGCCCCTTCCAGACAAAGAAGGAAGCACTCCTACCAGCTCAACCAGATTCTGGTGTAAAACCCAATATCGACAAGCTTCCTTCTTCCCCAGAACGATACGTGACTGGAACAACCTGCCTGAAACAGTATTGGCCGCGGACACCTTGGACACCTTTAAGTCTAGGGTGCCCCCCAGTCAGTAGTTAGTTAGACAACAGGTCCCTTCCCCCCCCTCCCCCTCCCCACTCTTACCCCAATAGCTTTTTGTTTTGTTCTTTATTTTTGGGGCCCTGCTGTCTTAGATCAGCAAGGGACCGGCTAGAGGCTAGAGGGCGAAAAGTGAAGAACACCACTTAGAGCGGGACTAGGTTTTTATCCTCACTTTTAGGTCTATCGCTTTCTATAATTTGTTTTTCTTTCATCGCAACCCCCACGAAACGGCGTAAAAATCAATTGGATGATTGTGGCCGTATACCCTGAAGAAGAAGAGAGAGAACGCCCTCGACGGAATCCGTGTTGTGGCCAGCAGATGTTTTTCTCTGCGAAACCCATCACAGTGTGGACCAGGATGTGTTCTAAGAATTTGCCTGGAACGACATATTTGGCATAATTGCGGCTATAAACTCCATGAACTGATGTAATTGGTACCTACGGTGTAATAATCAAGATCATAATAATTAGTCTGCCGGTCACGGAATCCAACCAAAGACTGTACGCCCTACGGAAAGACGGTTCACTCGCTGAGCGGTTACTCTGTCCGCAGTATTAGCCACAGTGAAGCCGGCTGAGCGCCGCGCGGCGAGCAGGCTCTGCCTGCCACTCCCACTTTACCGGTGCATAACACAGCCGACTGGCAGATCAGGAAGTGATGGAACACAATGTTTTACAAGTTTCGTGTTCTCTTTGTCTCATCTGTCTATGTGTGTGTGTGTATGTTGTTTGTGTGTGTGTGTGGTGTGTGTGTTGTGTGTGTGTGTGTGTGTGTGTGTTGTTTTGTGTGTGTGTGTGTGTGTGTGTGTGTGTGTGTGTGTGTGTGCGTGCATGCGTGCGTGCGTGCGTGCGTGCGTGCGTGTGTGTGTGTGTGTGTGGACTTTATCGTCACCTTATTTCTTCTTTTTTTTTGTTTACATCACTCTGTGTCGTCATCTTATTTCTTCTTTTTTTGTTTTGTTTACATCACTCTGTCTTGTATTTCAGAGAGAAAGAGAGTGCAGGGGGTGGGAGGGGGGGGGGTCTTCTCCTATCTTTGTTTGGTATTGTTTTGCATTCTTTACATGGGATATTTTGTCTGTAAGAAGTTGGTACTGCACTCCAAATCAGTCGACAGTTCTTGCGGGTGTGGTCCATGAACTGATTGGCTTCAAAATGCTCAGAGCAAATACAGCAGTTTGCATGAAGGTACGCAGCTGGTTTGCCCACAAGATCTTCACGCCTACAGTTCTGAACCCACGTCTTGCATCTGCAAAGAACACAAAAAGAATGTTGAAACTTGGTTCAATATAGAATAGAAACTGTTTTTTTAACGCCAGTCTGTAGACGTTCTCTCAGTGTGTGCATATGTGCGCCGTGTGAGCACATGGTCACTTGCTTATGCACATGCGTATCATCTTCATACAAGTGTGTGTGTGTGTGTGTGTGTGTGTGTGTGTGTGTGTGTGTGTGTGTGTGTGTGTGTGTGTGGTGCGTGCGTGCGTGCGTGCGTGCGTGCGTGCGTGCGTGCGTGTGTGTGCAAGCACCTATAAGTGTGTGTATGTGAGCGCTAGTAGTATCCTATGCATTTTTACTCTCTCTCTCTCTCTCTCTCTCTCTCTCTCTCTCACACACACACACACACACACACACACACACACACACACACACACACACACACACACACATGCGCGCGTGCATGTACGCTCTCTCTCTCTGCTTCTGCATGACAACATCGCGGGAGCAATTTCCTCGCTCACGCAGCTGAACTGACTCTCTCTCTTTCTCTCTCTCTCTCTGTCTCTCTCTCTCTCTCTCTCTCTCTCTCTCTCTTAATTAAAACAACGTATTCAGGAAATGTAACACAGAAAATGATCTCACCTTTCTTCGTCTTTTGGAAAAGAAAAACACCGGAACCCCTTCTTCCGAGAATTATGACAGTTCGGCGCAGCGCACCAGTTGCCTCCTGCCTTACTCGCCATGTTGGACACGCGTGGAAAGATAGCATGTCAGGGTGGGAGTGGCAGCATGGAATGTGCCAGCCATCTGGCTTCACTTTTCCGCGGAGTGAACCATCTTTCCGTAGGGCGAACTATCTTTGATCCAACTGACTCACCTGCTGACTATCGGATACCATCTGGCGAAGATCTCTTGGTGTTCTTTGACTGGATGCCATTATTTCATATGCACATGTACATTCACTCCAATCCTAAAAACATGTTATGTTTTCCCCAGAGATTGTCACGTCATCGTAATTGTCAGTAAATGATCAAACCATCCCCGTGTCGATCTTGTTGTGAATGAAAACACTTTTCTGTTCCGCAAACTGATCTGTTTCCGTGTTGTTTTGCATAAAACCTGACAAATTTGTGACTATTAAGTTTCTTACACACTAAGTATTACAGAAAAAGTATTAAAATTGATTGATGTTTGTTTTAGTCCATGGTTTAAGAATACACACACATAAACATTGTAAAACCTATTTTGCGACATTCGTGTAATCTGTTTTCAGAAGTCCGTGGCGGAAACACAGCGTGTGGGAGGTAAGTTCGTGCACTGTGTGTAGACTTCGAAAACAAGATGTTTTCAGAGCCAGAGTAAAGAATAGAGCTTTTTTGTAGAATATTTTTTGTTTGTCGCAAGGTAATAGATATTTCACAGAGAATTAGAGAAAGTTTAATAGGCAGCCCTATTTTTTAGACTATTTTTCAATGCAGACGCAGTCGCGCGTAATCGAAGCAACACAGTGCGGCTGATCACACACCACACACACACACAACACACACAAACACACACACACACACACACACACAGGATATTCATAGTTCATTCTGTGTGTGTTTATGTGAATGTTTATGAGAGAGAGAGTGTGTGTATATGTGTAGCCATTTGCAAGCATGACATGAAATACAATCTCGAGTTAAGACAAGTTGAGTGTTTCGACATTGACCAATTGTGTGTTTGTTTTTGTTTGGGGGGCTCAGTGGATATAATCTAATGGACTTTCAAAAGGCTTTCGACAGTGTTCCTCATCGAAGGCTCATCTCAAAGATAAGAGCACATGGTATAGACGGTCAGGTCCTAGAATTGATTCAAGACTTCCTGAGAGATAGGCAGCAAAGAGTGGTAATCGGCAATGCGCAGTCAACCAAGCTAGTGTGACCAGTGGGATTCCTCAAGGGAGCGTTCTAGGCCCAATTTTGTTTTGTCATGTACATCAATGATCTTCCCACTTGGGTCCACAACAACGTTCGACTTTTCGTGATGATACAAAGATTATTTTTTCTCAGTACTGACACGAGACTGCTTAGAGTAAGTGTACAAAACAAGGAGGTAAAAAAAGAAATATTGACAAATGCCCACAAAATAAATGCAGGGGTGACAGAGCAAAAAAAGAGGATATATATAAACCCAGTGTCACACTGTCACTCTTGCATACCGCATTCATGACAGCATTTACTCCATACGCACACGCAATCTTTCCAACACACCAAAAGGCGCACTACGAATGTTTTTCTTCTCCCCTCTCCTTCAGGGAAAACATTTACTAAATCATCAACCACTTGTAAACAGAGTTTACAACTGTATCTCTCTCCACATGAGAGACAAATAAATCTGCACACATGTATCTCTCTCACATCGAGAGACACATCAATCTTCACACATGTATCTCTCCTCACACCGAGAGGACAAATAAATCTGCACACATGTATCTCTCCTCACATCGAGAGATAAAATAGTCTAGTTCCGCTTCTATAAAGCTATGGCCTTCACATTCGTTATCCAAAAAAATCCGAACCAGGAGGATACATAACTCCGTAATCACTGAGGACTGCCTGCTCAAGAAAAAGCTCCCTGCTTTCTCAATTCCCTGTCTCTCTCTCTGAGACAATATACTGCCCCCTCGAACTCTCTTGTCCTGGAGATACGAGTCTCGTCTTCTCTTCCGCGATTTCCTCTGTCTCTTGCGAAATGACGAGCTTCAACTCCTCTCCTGGAGTTGGTACTGGCTGGGGTGAACTACCAGTGTGTTCCTCACACCATGGCCATCTTCAACCACTCACGGGTGAAAGGTGAAGGGTGAAGGGCGAAGGGTAAAGGGTGAAGGGTGAAGGGCTGAAACACGAATAAGGTTCGTGTAAGTAACCTGCTTATCAGTTCAACTATGAATTCTTTCTCTCTTCTTTAAGTTTTCCCCTGTAGCTTTCCCAACTATCTATCGCTCACCTGGTAATGGACTGGTCAGCAACGAGGACACCGTCCTGACAGGTTCGGTCTCTAGGCCATCTGCTGGGTTAAAATGACTCTTTCCCCCTTCTCTAGTGAGTGCATACTCAGTGTTCAAAACACATGACCAGCACCTTACTTACCAGCCCTTGTTAAACTCTCACTCAGTGGTCACTTTCACCAATGACCACATTCGTTTTTTGAATGAGTCATACTCACAATTATTTTGGGGACGCCGCTACACTAGTCAAGCCATATGAATATTCTTCCTTTAATTGTGGCCGGGGAAATGATTCATATCAACAACTACATGTGATGGAGCGTCACATGCCTTGATGTGAGGCTACGTCACATGACACCCCCATCTGGGATGAAAAAATTTTCTCCAGAAAATTTTTTAAAGGTATAGAACTTCACTTAAACACATCTTCAGCCATGAATCTCAAAATGTGTAACCATCGCACATGATTCACCAAATTAATAATCAACGTATAGAATCAATCACCATGATCCACCATAAATAGCATATTTCAAACTTTCCAATCTTTTTAAAAAAAAACATTCATAATGATCACCATATTCACAAGATTACATTTCACAAATTACATGGATAAACAATTAGGGATATCAACAATTCAAAGCACAAATTGTGTTCATACATTAGATGTGAAGCATATTTTCCCTTGATCTTTGTCTCACATATATGTTTCAAAACCCTCATAAAAATGAGAATATTTCCAAGTGTAAATGTTTCTCAATAGACATGTAAACAAAATAACATAGTTTAAACATAGTTTTTTCCCACATGTAATGTTATAGTCCATTGAAAGTCACATGCTTTTCATTGTTGACAATGACAAATGAAAACAATTGGTTTGTCTCATTGCACAATCAAAACATGTATATATACATTTCTAAAGAGTTATTTGCTCATCACACATACATATAGATTCATCGTCACAAGCAAGTTAGACATAATAGTACTTGATTTTTTCCCATTGTTTACCAAAGAATAGATATGTATTACATAACATCAAGTAGTTGTTTGCTTGCAAAACATATAGTCACTTCAATAAGCAAATTATGCATAAATACCACTTGATTTAAACAGTCAATAGCATACAATGCACCGTCATAAAGTGATCACACCGTAATCCTTAAGAAAGACAAAAAACAGGAATAGTCTTTCCTTGAAGACAGTACATTTGTCCATGAATATTCACGACGTGACAACAAATCTGCCATGACATTTTGTGTTCCAGGCACTGGTTCAACAGTAACTGGAATTCTGCAATGCCAAAGACCATCTTAATAACCCTGCTGTTCTTAGTCTTTGACGATTTCAAGAACGTCAGTGGCCTATGGTCAGTCTGTAACTGAAACTTTCTTCAGTCAAGAACTGGCGAACTTCTCACATGCCATACAATAGCCAAGCACTCTCTCTCAACACCTCTTTTTTTGCAAATGGGAGGGGGTATGGTCTGGTTCGCACTGGTATTTCAGAGTTAACTGAATACTATGGGGTTCAATCCAGTTACTGTACCTGGGGTATCCGTCAACACATCCTGAAAGTCTTTCAAAATGTCTTTGAGCTGTTCTGTTTGACTTGTAGACAAATCATTCGACAGAACCACATCTCATAGGTTTCACCTTGATAGACAGAATAGGAAGGGGTACAACATCATCTGCACTGGTAGATGTTAACACTCCTACATTTGCTGTTTTCATAACCTTTGATCTGTCCTGTACGTTACATTGGGTACAAATTCATCACTGATAATGTCTGTCATGTTGACATCAGTTTCTGACACAGGACATATCCACTAACTGACTGGTTGATGGCAACATTTGTACGTTCAACATACTTCTTCAACATGTTCACATGAAATACTTCTCAGTGTTTGCCATTTGATCTTATAATTAACTGCAGAAAGTTTTTCGACACCTGAAAAGGACCTTCCACATAACACGAAGCTTGTTATGTTCATCAGTGAGTAATACAAGGACTTTATCCCCTACACCTAAAGGACGTGCCTTTGCTTTTCTGTCTGCAAAGACTTGTACACATCTGTTTTCTATCAGCTGACTGTTGAGCAAGCTCCATGCATCCTTCAAACGATTATGGAGTTCATAAACGTATTGGTAAACAGTTTTTCTGTCAGGTATGTCCGTCTCTTCCGTCCATTGTGTCATCAACAGATCCAAAGGTCCCCTTGGTGAGTGTCCAAAAAGAAGCTCATAATGGTGAGAATCCAGCGTTTCGTTCGGCATTTCCCTGTATGCAAAAAGCAAAGCGGTACGAAACGATCCCATTCCTGGGGCTCTTGCCTTGCAACCTTTCTCAACATGGACTTTAACGTTCCATTGAAACGTTCAACCATGCCATTCGATTGGGGATGATATGGCGTGGTTGAAATGGAAGAGATTGACAACGTCTGTAAATTTCTCTCATGAGATCAGAAATGAATTGCGTTCCACAATCCGAGAGAATTTCGTCTGGAAGACCCACTCTGGAAAAAATTGCAAGTAAGGCTTCAGCGACAGATACTGTATCAATTTTCTTCAGTGGAATCGCTTCTGGATACCTTGTTGCTGTATCCACCAAGTCAAGATATAGCGATATCCGGAAGAAGACAGTGGTAGCGGTCCAAAAGATCAATAGCTACCTTCGAAATGGAACAGAAATGAGAGGCATTTTGTGCAAAGGTGCCATGGGACGCGACCTTTCTGAGATGTCTTTTGGCAGGATGTCACATGAGCGGCAGTATTTCGTAAATTCCTTTGTGACACCGGCCAATAAAAAGAATCAAGAACTCTCTTTAATGTTCTTTTGATTCCGCAGTGACAGCGAACAATGCATCATGAGCCGTGTGCAGTACTGTTTCTCTAAGTGGTTTTGGAACACAACCTGTCTATTGTCTGTCCAGGTACACACCTGTAGAGAATGTCAGAGTCCAGTATGTACGTTGGTTTATCCGTTGGTACGTCAGTGACGTCTGTTTAGCAGCAGAATGTATTGTCGTCAGCGTCTCGTCTTTTCCCTGCATTTCTTTTAAATCATTCTGGGGTAATCTGGAGTTCATCCAGTTTTGGACTTTTAGCGGCTTTGTAGCCTTTCCTGCTCTCTGACATTTGATCTAGTACTCACAAGACAGGAACAAACGATCCTCCAGCACCACCATGTACTGTAGCGACACCTGGCAAATTGCCCAAGATCAAATCGCAGACTGGGTTATCAATAACACAGGCGGTAAGAAAGCCGGAGTAGTACGGTTGTGTCGACTGAAATTTTCGCCAGCGGAAACGTTTCAATCTTGCCTCAAACGACCTACACTTTTGGACAGTGTTGAGATACTGGTTTGAAGCACGAAAGACTTCCGTACACCAGCAGTAGTGCACCCAGTGTCTCGCAAAACCGAAGCCTGCAATCCATTGATGGCTCGTTTTCTAACACCAGTCATCAACAGATTGATCTGGTGTCAAAACAAGGCCTTCTTCACAATCAGTGGAGATAATGCGGGTTTTGAATCACCCGGTCTGAAAGGGCAATTCTGTTTCAGATGGAACTTGCCATCACAAAAGAAACAGCGCATTGTCTGATCGGCAGCTGACTGATTTTGTGAACTTCTGTTCTGGCCACGAACTGGCCAAAAGGTCTACGTGGTGGTCGTTGTCCACGACCTCGGAACGTTTGCTGAGAAGTAACGGGTCTGTCCGGCGGTGAGTACTGGTATTGACGAAAGTCACTCGAACCGCGGAAAGATCCCTGTCCGTTCCTAGGAAGGTTATATCCTTGAGGACTCAAAAATGACCCACGATTTCCTTTCTGTTAACTTCCCTGTCTGATGGGATAGTACATGACGCATGAGACTCAAAGATGGAAAATTCTCCTTTCCTAGCCACGCCCTTATCTGGTGTGAGCGATACAATATGATCAGCCATCTGACACATTTCCTCAACGTTTTCAAATTGCCTTTCTTTAAGGAAGTGGCCAGATCTTTGCTCACGCTCTGGAAAAGTTGTTCTCTAAGAAGGAGATCTCGCAGTGACTGAAAAGTCTTGTTCGTTTTAGATAAATCGATCCATCGATCCAAAACAATGACTCATTACGGATCAGAAAAGACGGAAACGATTCTCCTTTTTCAGGGCGCACAGAACGGAAACGTTCGTGAAAACGATCAGCAGAACATTGAAATTTCTTGAGGAGTTCTTCTTTCAACTGATCCAAGTTAAATTTTGTTTCGCTGCAAGTGAGTGGTACAATGTCAAAGCGCTACCTTAAACAACGACGCAATATACAATGTCCACTTTTCCTTTGGCCAACCACAAGACGTTGCGTGACTTTCAAAACGGAAAAGAAAACTATCAATGTCATCCGTTTTTTCCTCAAAAGGCGGCAACTTTGGAATATATGCGCTTTTGGTTGAGGCATGGCTGCGGAACCGACTGGTGGAGGTTCTCTCGATGCCTGGATTCTTTTAATTTCAGCATCAGTCTCTAGTTCTAACTGCCTCAACTTAAATTGACGTTCTTCAGCTTCAGCTTCCCTCTGTAGTCTATTTGCTTCAGCTTCCCTCTGTAATTTATTTTCTTCAGCTTCCCTCTGTAGTCTATTTGCTTCAGCTTCCCTCTGTAATCTTTTTCTTCAATTTCGGCTTCCCTCTGTAATTTATTTTCTTCAGCTTCCCTCTGTCTTAGCCTGTCTGCCCTATCTGTGCATTGTTGCACATAGTTAGTAAGTTTTTCTCCATCAAAACCCAAGCGTTCCGCTTGTTTAACATATCTATCAAAATCATCCATAATGAACCGTCAGATATAAACACCAAACAATCTCAGAGTATGAATAAAATTAAGGCGATATATGATGATATTATGTTTCACAAAACCGTAATTATAGTATATACAAATACAGAATTCAATTTCCGGTGTAAACAAAAAACAGCTTACTTAAACAGGGTAGATATGAAATCCAAGGAATGTATTTTTCCAAAAATAATTTGCAACTGTTATCAATTTGGAATTTACAAAACAAAATGAAGTTTTAATACAAAATGTTTTCCCTAAGAAAAAAAAAAATAAACACAATAAAGTTTTCTGAAAATAAATTCTTTATAAAGTTTAAGTTCTCAAATGTTCTTGTTGTCTGTCTTTCTTTTACTTAATTTCAAACGAATTTACAAAACAAATGTACCGCCTTATACAAAAAATGAATATAAATTTACAAAACAAATGGAATCAAAACAATTAAAAAGAGGGGAAGAAACACAAACTAGCGGAAATCTTACCTAAAGATGAAAATGTAGAAAGAAAACTAGATAGGCGCTTATTGAGGAGAAGGTTTAGAGATTTTGAAAAAGGGGGTGAAAAGGAAATGAAAGGATACACAGGACCGGAATAGTGAGCAGAAATCAAGAAAAGCAAAAGAAGCCACAGACAGCACCTAGTGGTCACTGTCTCCGTGAAACTGGAGACGGGAAAAACAATCACTGCACAATATACACCACACTACAGTAATAATACAAAATACTAAACAATCAATCAATAAATGCACATTCACCAAACTCAAAGAAAATCTCGCACCACACCCAGAAAAAAAAATGATCAAAAGATAAAGATGTTTATTTGGGCAGAGCGGTAATCAACCTCACCACCTACACTATTAGCGTGACGGAGGAGAAGTTGATCCCACACTCTGAGGGGCAAGGGGAAAAAATCAAACTGAAACAATAGGAAAGCGAAAGAAATAGATATTTATGAGAAGGGAAAGACTATTGACTCCCAACGCCATGTCCCCTGCTAAACGCAGGAAGAGGTTGGGGCTATCAGTCTGGGAAAGGGGGGCAAAATTTCTAATTCTCTAGGGGAAGGAAAACGACTCCTCAACGCCCTGCCCCCTTGCTGCCAGGTTCGAGCAAGAGGAGGTTGAGGCTATCGGTCTGAGGTGGGGAAGGGTCAAAAGAAATCCTACCAAAAAAAAAACCCTTAATGGAGTAGAGCAACCAAAAGAATCTCAACCACCTTAACCACACATAGAAATAGCAAAACAACAACAAATGCACTACATAATCAACTAATTTCTTTTTTTTTCCTTCCCTCAAACCCTTGAGGGTACAAATAGAAATCCTTTTTTTTTCCTTCCTCAAACCCTTGAGGGTACAAATATTAATCTTCTTTTTTTTTTTAAACCCCAAGGGCACAAATAGAAATCTTTCTTTTTTTTTTTTTCGGGGAAACAAACGTCGGGGTCACCACTGTCACACTGTCACTCTTGCATACCGCATTCATGACAGCATTTACTCCATACGCACACGCAATCTTTCCAAACAACAAAAGGCGCACTACGAATGTTTTTCTTCTCCCCCTCTCCTTCAGGGAAAACAATTTACTAAATCATCAACCACTTGTAAACAGAGTTTACAACTGTATCTCTCTCCACATGAGAGACAAATAAATCTGCACACATGTATCTCTCTCACATCGAGAGACAAATCAATCTTCACACATGTATCTCTCCTCACACGAGAGGACAAATAAATCTGCACACATGTATCTCTCCTCACATCGAGAGATAAAATAGTCTAGTTCCGCTTCTATAAAGCTTATGGCCTTCACATTCCGTTATCCAAAAAAATCCGAACCAGGAGATACATAACTCCGTAATCACTGAGGACCTGCCTGCCTCAAGAAAAAGCTCCCTGCTTTCTCAATTCCCTGTCTCTCTCTCTGAGACAATATACTGCCCCCTCGAACTCTCTTGTCCTGGAGATACGAGTCTCGTCTTCTCTTCCGCGATTTCCTCTGTCTCTTGCGAAATGACGAGCTTCAACTCCTCTCCCTGGAGTTGGTACTGGCTGGGGCTGAATACCAGTGTGTTCCTCACACCATGGCCATCTTCAACCACTCACGGGGTGAAAGGTGAAGGGTGAAGGGGCGAAGGGTAAAGGGTGAAGGGTGAAGGGCTGAAACACGAAAAGGTTCGTTGTAAGTAACTGCTTCTCAGTTCAACATATGAATTCTTTCTCTCTTCTTTAAGTTTTCCCCTGTAGCTTTCCCCAACTATCTATCGCTCACCTGGTAATGACTGGTCAGCAACGAGGACCACCGTCCTGACAGGTTCGAGTCTCTAGGCCATCTGTGGGTTAAAACTGACTCTTTCCCCCTTCTCCTAGTGAGTGCATACTCAGTGTTCAAAACACATGACCAGCACCTTACCTTACAGCCCTTGTTAACTCTCACTCAGTGGTCACTTTCACCCAATGACACATTCGTTTTTTGAATGAGTCATACTCACAATTATTTTGGGGACGCCCGCTACACTAGTCAAGCCATATGAATATTCTTCCTTTAATTGTGGCACGGGGAAATGATTCATATCAACAAACTACATGTGATGGAGCGTCACATGCCTTGATGTGAGGCTACGTCACATGACACCCAGACTACACACCAACTGAAAGACAAAAGAACAAGAACTAAGAGAAGAGCTTCGAAAAAGGATTGAGAAAGGAGAGAAAGACATTGGAATCAGAGGTGGGGAAAATAGTGAAAGTACAGTGGAAACCTGGCCTGGCCAAGATGATAAAGAAGAAAACTGACAATCAAAATACAAGAACAAAGAACATGTGAATAGTTTTAAAAGGTATGTAGATAAAAAATCTGTGCAGGAACTGTATATACGTTCTTGTACACAAATGCAGATGGACTGTTGAACAAAAAGATGAGTTACTTCTATTAGCTGAAGAAAATAAAACCTCACATTATAGTAATAACAGAATCTATAGCGAAAAACCAAAAAGGGGTAAATTCTGTCGAATATTCAATGCCAGGTTATGAACTATTTTTCAATGAAAATCCAAAAGAGGTATAACTGTATATGTGAAGGACTCTATAAATGCAAAAGTTTACAAGTTTACAAAAGGAAATGACTTTGATGAAAACTTGTGGATTACCTTTTTAAATAAGGATAGACAGAAAATACTGATTGGAACTATTTACAAAAGTCCAAACTCAACAACTGAAAATGAAGAAAAAATGTTTGAGTTGCTGAAACAAATTAGATTAGAAAGATTCAAATATGTTTGTATAACTGGAGATTTTAATTTCCCAGATATTGACTGGCATGGTACTGGCTCTGGAGGAAAGAGGTCAAAGTTCATAAACTACCTACAGGATGCATTCTGAACCAAATGGTGAAACAACCAACAAGACACAGGGGGGGACAAAAATCAAATATACTAGATTTAGTACTTGTTAATGATGAAAATATGATATCAGACATTAAGCACTTAGCTCCTATAGGCAAAAGTGATCATGAGGTTTTAATGTTCTCTTTGTACCTAGGAGAGGAGCAAGGGAAAGAAGAATCAAAGCAGTCATATTAATTTTAAGAGAGGAAATTTTATACAAATGAAAGAAGAATTGAAGAAGATCGACTGGAATAAACTCAATGATCTTAGTGTAGAACAATGTTGGGTGGAAATTAAAAGTTTTTAAATTCTTTAATAGAAAACAACGTTCCAAAACAAATTATTAAGAAAAATAAAAAACGAAACCAAAGTGGATGAATGTAAAGACAATGAAATTTGTAAAAAGAAATATAATATGTATCAGAGATTCTTAGTCACAAGCAGGGGAAAGATTATCAAAATTATATTAAAGCACGTAATACTTGTAACAAAAAAATAAGAAAAGCAAAAAAGGAATTTGAAAAGAAGTTATCAAAGGAATGTAAACAAAATCCAAAAGCCTTTTGGAGATATGTACAATCGAAAACAAAGATGAATACTGGAGTGAGCCCTTTAGAGACTAAGGATGGTGACACAGTGGAGACAGATAGAGGTAAGGCAGATATTTTGAATACATTTTTTCTAGTGTATTCACAAGGGAAGATACTAATAATATGCCTGTTCTAGGTCCAGCCTCAAGGTCAAAAGGCATAATGTTGGAAAATGTAGATATTTCAGTGAATGCAATAAAAAAGAAACTTCAATCTTTAAACCCTAATAAGGCATGTGGTCCGGATGCCATCCCATCGAGAATACTAAAAGAGCTAAACGAGGAAATGGCCTTCCCACTTTACATACTCTTTTCTAATCTGTTAAAGAAATGATAGTACCTTCAGATTGGAAAACAGCTACAGTCATTCCAGTATTCAAAAAAGGTACAAGAACAGATCCAGGAAATTATAGACCAGTGAGTTTAACATGCATTATATGCAAAATTTTAGAATCATTTATTAGAGAGGCTATTATTAAACATATGACAGAAAATAAATTATATGCTGAGTGTCAGCATGGATTTCGTTGCAAAAAGATCTTGTGTGACTCAACTTTTAGAAGTGATGGAAGACTTCACAAAGGAGATAGATAAAGGAGAGAATATAGATGTTTTGTATTTAGACTTTAGAAAAGCATTCGATTCAGTACACATGAAAGACTTTTAAAGAAATTAGAGTCTTATGGAATAATAGGAAATATACTTGGTTGGGTTAGAGACTTTTTATCAAAAAGAACTCAGAAGGTAAGGATTGGTAGCTCCTTCTCTCATAGTGCTGATGTTATTAGTGGGATACCACAAGGTAGTATATTGGGACCAATATTATTTACGGTGTTTATAAATGATCTCCCTGTAGAATTAAAGAGTACATGCAAAGTCTTTGCAGATGACACAAAACTGTATAACTCTCCAAAATTACATAAGGAATTACAAAAGGACATTGAAACATTAGTACAGTGGTCTGATACTTGGAACCTATATTTTAATGCAGAAAAATGTAAAGTACTTCATATTGGTAAAACAAACCCACAAAAGGAGTATATAATGAAAATTGGGGGCAAGGAAATAAAGTATCTAAATGTGAAGAAGAGAAAGACCTAGGTGTGACTTTTGACAAAAACTTATTATTTGACAATCATATTGTAAATAGTATTAATAAAGCTAACAGAATGATTGGAATAATAAAAAGAACCTTTACATTTATGGAAAAGGACACTTTTTTGCAATTATATAAGACACTAGTTAGACTGTTCTTGAATATGGCAACACTGTATGGTATCCAATGCTAAAGAGACAATCAGAAGCTCTAGAACAGGTACAAAGAAGAGCAACCAAAATGATTCATAATATAAAAGATTACTCCTATCAGGAAAGATTAAAATATTTGCAACTTCCAACACTTAAGGCAAGAAGAATAAGAGGTGACTGATTCAGGCATACAAGATATTTAAAGAAATTGATGATGTTGTATAAAGCACGCTTTTTTTGTACTCCGCAGAAGAATGTTACAAGGAACAGTGAAGATAAGATATTTAAACAATATTCTAGAACGAATTTAAGAAAATTTACTTTTACTAATAGAGTAACCAACTTTTGGAATAAACTAACACTTAACATCAAACGTGCACCAGTATTAATGTGTTCAAGAACCTCATAGATAAACATGAATTATTAACAAAAATTAGATATGAATTTGATGGATAATAAGTCTGAGCTAGCCTATGACTGGACCAACGGTTATGAAAAAAAAAAAAGGATATATACATACAGAAGGGGCGTTAAAAAGCCTAAATAGGCTAAGTTGTATTGATACAACGCCCTGATCCTGATCCTGATCCTGATCCTGATCCTGAAAGATGCCACACATGACCTACACGAGGATCTGAACAGGCTACAGGACTGGTCAGACCGGTGGCATCTTCGTTTCCACCCAGATAAATGCCATGTCCTGAAATTGGGATGGATAAAGTCGGACAAAGTATACCAGATGAGGGGGAAGAATGAGGCCGGTGAGGCGTGCACCATTAACTTGTCTGAAAGCCAAGTGGAGAAAGACCTCGGTGTCCATATAGACAACAAACTTCCTTCAAAGAACATGTGGCACAGGCAACATCCAAAGCAAATCGAATTGTCGGGATAATTAGATTATCTTTCGACCACTTGACGAAAGAGACCTTTATCCAGCTGTACAAGTCACTTGTAAGACCAGTCTTGGAGTATGGACACTCGGCTTGGCAACCTCACCACAAGACTTTGTGTGCTGAGGTGGAGGATGTCCAACGCAGAGCAACAAAGCTTCTCTCATCGCTTAAAGATAAACCTTGCCCAGAATGCTTGGCCTTACTACAGCTTCCCAGTCTTGAACATCGACGGGCTCGAGGTGACATGATAGATTTGTACAAATATGTTCATGGCATGTACAGGGTGAAAAACCTTCAGTTTCAGTTGTTTGACAGCAGAGAAACAAGGGGCAACAGTCTGAAGTTACTCAAAGGACGCTGTAGGCTACAAGTTAGAAGCAACTTTTTTGCTGAGAGTCATAAACTCTTGGAATAGCCTCCCAGCTCACATAGTTACAGCTCCAACATTGAACACCTTCAAGTCCAGACTGGATGCCCACTGGAATAGCCTTCCCTCAAAGTTCAATCCAGTATGCTACGAATAGGTGGTGGTAGTGCCAGTACTATTAGAAACCCCACGCACGCAAGTTCATAGGTGTAGACTTACATCTACTAATCTCGAAGGTGAACAGGCCTCCAATGAGACCTCAAACACCTCAAGTTCAAGTTAATGAAATAACATCCGCATGTCTTAGACCTCTGGGTATATATGTTAAGTTTTTTTTTCCATGTGGAATTTTCATTATTATTATATGATGTAGGATTTTTTTTCCATATGGAATTTTCATTATTATTATATGATGTGGTAATTGTGAATGCAGTGTGATTTGTTTTAGTGTTGATATACAATGTGTTAATCAAGGATCTTAGTGAATGTGATTTATGTAATGTTCTGTGATAAGTTTTCTTAGTTAAAAGAGAATTTTTGTGTGATGTGTTCTCATTGTCATTATATCTATTTAATTATTAATGTTAATATATGAATAAGTATGATATTTCATTTGTAAGGACAAATGCGCACAGATATACGCATACACGCACATGCACACATGGGCACATGCACACAAACACACACCTCCTCGCACACCCCAATACACACACACATGCATACATACAGTATCATACAGTGTAGGATCTGACTGAAACTGATGTGTATCAATACTAAGGTGCATGTTTACATTGTTTGAATTGTGCAGGTCAGTATTTAATATCTCGAGTCTTTGTGTTTTTTCAGTGTGCGTGACTTTTGTAACACCTCTTTTTTACGTTTGCTCTTTCTTGAAATGTAAAGTGCTGTTGAGCTTTTTTGTAGAATATGTGCTGTGGAAATAAACATTATTATTGTTATAGCTGTTATAAATCTATCCATACAATTCAACACAGGGATGGATCAAAAGGTTCTAGGTGGTAAAAATGCACACAGTGTCTTTTCAGCCATTCAGAGTGAAAAAAAATTTTGGGGGGGGGGGGGGGGGGGGGGGGGGGAGTAGTGGAAAGGTATCAGGGGTCAAATGACCCATATATTGTGAACATTAGGTTTCTGTTTTGAAAAATTATGGGCCAAGTTCAGATGAATTTGGTTTGGGATAGGGTGGGGTAAATTGCAAACCTTTACTGTAACGAAACTAGGCCTTATCATACACACAATCTCATGGGAGATGAGGAGAGTGTAATTCGACCTAAGTTTGATACACCAAAGTGGTGTCTGAAGAAAAAAGCTTATTTTGTTCCCCATGGGTCCTGATTTAGTTTGCAGCTTTGTAGGAGTAACTTGAGTCCTGTTGACTAGCTGTAGGCGTCAGCAGCATCAAGCAAGACCCCAGCGCATGCCTATTGGAATAACTTTATAACAAAATGAAACAAAACAAAGAAAGAAAGTGCACGTTAAACTGTACTACTGTTTGAAGTTGTGTTTGAAACAAGTTTGCTAGTATTTTTCATAGGCTTAGGAACCCGCAGGGAAGAGAAAGAGAGGCCGGCCTCGCAACAGCTGGAGACGAGACACTGAGGCGGAGTTGAAACAACAAGGGACAAACTGGACTGGAATGACCAGAACAGCCCAGAACAGAGTGCGATGGCGAAGGGTCGTTGATGGGCCTATGCTCCACGGGAGCGACGGGCATAAATGAAAAAAATGATATGAACATGAGCTTCTTTAATGAGAAAGCAACATAACAGTTCATTGATGTAGTTAAGTGATTCTTCGTTTGCGAATGAAATTTAACATGTCAAAACAGTCAGCACAATGCACTTCCAATGGAAACATTCTCATTCTGTCGCTAAACCTTTGTCTGTAGAGCTGTTAATGGTGACACTGACTGATCACAATGGTCTAGCATTAGCAGATAAGATGTGCCCAGTGGGTACATCTCGCCAAGGAACCGTACGCCATTTTACACTTTTTTGGTGCTGATTATGCTACCACACTTACAATTTGATGCTCTGCTATTGGTAAGGATTTCAAGGATGTTTTGACCATAGTCACTCAGAGTCAAAGAGAGGATTAGACGTACTGAGTAACTTTTTTGTTGTTTTCTTCTTTCTTGAAAAGAGAAAATTATATTGGGTTCATGTACAGTATTTATTTTGTGTGTGCATGTTTGTGTGTTTGTGTGTGTGTGTGTGTGCTTGCATGTGTGAGCGTGCGTGTGTATATATGTATGTGTGTGTGTGTGTGCGCATGTGCGTGTGTGTGCGTGTGTGCCATCTTTTCAGGAATGTGAAACAAACAACAAAGAGAAGACGATGAGTAACAAAGTGGACGTGCTGTGGTCACCCACAGAGGATAACATATTCATTACTTATGGCTCTGCTATCAACTGTATCAGGTGGATGGACCAAACAACCCACATTACTCCAAACATCTGAAAGTCCTGTGAGTATATGGGGGAGGTATACCTGTGTGCATGTGTGTGCGCTGTTTCATGAACGGTGTGTGTCCTAAAGTGTCATGAATGCAGTGTGTGTTTTTTTTTGGATGATAAAATTATATATGGCTTCAACAGTACAAGTGGCATTACAGCACTTATTCAGCTGTCATGTGTGAATAAGTAGAACAACCTTTTGATTGGCTGAGTATAAACAATATGACTTGAAATGAACCAGATGGCGTTTGAAGGGCATTTTAGGTATTTTCTGAATATATTCTTTTAAAATCATAAATAATCCTTGCTTTATATACTTCATTAACCTTTGTTGGAGGACACAACCAAGCAGACCATTGAGAGTGAAACGCACGGGTCCTAGAGACTCCAAGATTGTCATAACTTTTGTTGGATTTGTTGATTATACAGCTGAACATCGACAATAGATATGTGTGTTCTTCAAGTCAGATATTTTGAAATGGAGAAATAAAAACTGATTCATATTTTCAGTGAAGGTAGCTGACCAGAAATTATGCTGTACACTGTGCTACAAACTCAGAGATTCATTTCATTAAGGTAAGTTGTCTGCATATTGTGACACTTTCATTTGTGAAATTCAGATTTTTAGTTAGATTTGAAAAAACTATTGATTCAGCGCCCGTCTTGCGTGGAATTGCGCGTTCTTTTCGTTGTTGTGAGTGCTGTGTATCTTGCCTGAAGAAGACCTAAGAGGTCAAAACACATCGTGTTTTGTCTTGTGATTCATATGTCTACGTTTTTCAGCGGGGCCTTATGAATAATTTTTCAAATTTGTTTATATTTCCACCTGCAGTTGCCTTACTTTGCAACTAGATCAGATTTTTGCATTTCTTCCCCAACATCTGTTTTTCCACACCCATCTCCCCCTAACCTATCTCTTGTCCCACCACTCGTTTTCCACCCCTCTTGTCCATACTTTGGCCCCAAAGTTATCGCCATCTACAAATAAGTAGGTCACTTGATTTCAGAAGTCTTTATTTGTGTGTGTGTATAGTGAAAGTAAGTGTGTGTAAATGAGATAGAGACTGGTCAAAGGGAGTGGTATGGACATTTACAGAACTTTTAAACACATATGTAAGTGCCTACAATCTAAGAATCTGTCACTTTTTTCAATTAAAGAGGATGTAATAATAATCTAGTTCATAATTTTGAAGGGTATGTTTTACGTCCAATCCAAAGCTTGGGAGGATGAAATCTGGCCACGTAATTGCTTGAGACACCATGTTTACTGAAGGTATTGCTCATGTGCAGATGCCAGGATCTCTTTCATTAGAAGTGAATGTCTGCTTCTAGAAATTCTGTGCCATTTATTTTCCCACTTCTGTTATGATCTTTGACACTGCTTTGATTTTGCTTTTCTGATTTTATATTTCTTTACTATACTCCACCCTTTTATTTACTTTGTAGCCTTTTCAGTTGCTTGTTCTTTAAAGTCTATCCTCCCCCTCCTCCCCCACTCTCCTTTATGTTTATTTAATCTGAGCATTATTGTTTTAATCTGGTGGCTAGATGTCCTTTCTGTAGTGTCTGTTAGACCATAGGATTTTATTTGGTGGTACGCTTATGTCAGATTTTTAACTTGTTTTATGTGGTGGTGATAAATCGAGATTAGTGGCTGTCATTCTGAGCATGGTCTATTCTTTATCTGTCTTATTCTCAAGGATGTCATCATAGTCTCTAGTCATTACTGCAGTTTGTTTTCTTTTTCTGGACTGGAGTGTCATTTTGTATGTGCTGAAATCCCTTAAATGGCCCAGTGTGATCAGATGGGCTGTATTAACACTGAAAACAGCAGATTCAGTAAACGGCAGATGGGCTGTATTAATTTATTGGAGGTATGCGGGTAGCGGAAGGGCTCCAGTCTATGAATGGCATGCTTACCACTAAACGTGTTGAGCTGTTAAGTTGAGTTTACTTGAACTTGAGATCAAATGCATTGACGGGGAAATTTTTGGTTACATTGCACTCTTTTCCTTCATTCAGTGTAGTTTTGGAATTAAATTTATTTTATATTTCTGAATAACATGCTCTACTTACACGCACATGCACGCACGCACGCACACACACACACCACACACGCACATGCACACATGCACACACGTAGAGTTTTACAAATACACACAAGTCAATGCATTTATTTATTTTTTTTTTTAAAAAACGAAATGCATGTTTCTCTTAAGTATGTTGCTGATGCTTGTGAAGGTAAGCATTATTGATTCTTGTTGAAATGTGATGTGGTGCTGTGTTGAACATGTTTTGGGGTATTGCAGTGTGCTGCATGGTATCCTAAACCAGAGCCCAGAAATTTGCTGGCAGTGGGACAAGCCCATGGCCGTGGTTGTACTCACGAGGTAAAACCTATCTAACATTGATTCTGTATACCAGTGGTGTCTTTGAAATGTTTACTGTATTGAACGTGACTATGCATCATCTTTTTGTTGCACATGGTAGATTTATTCTGTACACCAGTGGTGTCTTTAAAATGTTTACTGTATTGAACGTGACTATGCATCTCTTTTTGTTGCACATGGTAGATTTATTCTGTACACCAGTGGTGTCTTTAAAATGTTTACTGTATTGAACGTGACTATGCATCTCGTTTTGTTGCACATGGTAGATTTATTCTGTACACCAGTGGTGTCTTTGAAATGTTTACTTTATTAAACTTTTTTAAATTGTTGTTGTGACACATCATTCTGTGTCAGGTTATTGTAGAACTGTGTAAGGAAATTTATAGGTCAGGGTTTTCAGGGTTATTCAAGAATTACAGTCCAGTACATTTTTACCTAAGATGTATGCCCAAAATTTCTTGACATTGCTGTTTTGTTATGAATATATTATATATTATATATATATATATATTATATATATATATATATATTAATATATAAAATCAGAGTTAAAAAGCCACTCAGAACGTTAAAAGTGCTCAACTATGTAGGGAGCGACACTACCAGTTTAAAATAGGATTTTTTTCCATTTTAAAATCCTATTTTAACTGGTATATATATATATATTTATATATATATATATATATAAAATGAAGATAAAACCTACAATATGTTGGACACCACTCAGTGATGTGTGGGTGCACAGCTGATCAGAAACTGGCCAGTCACAGAGTACAAAAATAAAAGCAGGCACACCAACCACACACTCTTCATGTTTTTTTAAGCTTTCGCCTTTTATTTAGGCTTCGTCAGATTCAGTACAATTGTATTGTCTTGTTTCACATTGCACACTGGTGTGCAATATATATATTATATATATATATACATATACCTACCTACCTATCTATCTATCTATCTATCTATCTATCTATCTATCTATCTATCTATCTATCTATCTATCTATATATTGCATTTGTTTTCTGACTCTTTTGTTGACAGTTTTGGTGATCCTGGTGAGGATGAACTGATAGGCAATGAGTTTGGTAAGTTTGTGAAACAAATGTTTTCTTATACCTTGTGATTGATCTGTGACATGGACGTATGGAAATTTGTTACTATTTACAAGAGGTAAAGAAAAAAGAGGTTGCACTGCATGTTGTTTTCCTTATACACACCAAAGAACACTGATACCTTACATTCTTCAGTTGGCTTGAACATATTCAAATTCTCGGGGACACCTACAAAATTCAGTGGGAGATAACACCATTTTTGTGTACCATCTATGAGGTAAACGTTCCCCCTTGAATGATATATTATATTTGCTCAATAATAAATAGAAATCAGTCTCTATTCTTACCTGACAGTGGGAACATTTTTGCTCTGTCTGTCATCATGACTGCAACTGTATGGACACTGGTTTTGTTTGTCTCTGGCATTGGCAGGTGGTTTTCTTCTGTGGGTTTTGGACAATTGCGTCAGTAAGCATTCATAGAAGCTTGGATTTTAGCCACTGATTTTTTTTTTTTTTTAGATTTCTAGATCAGCCTTCTTTTATACCAACCATGCCATTGAGTTTGACTGTGTCTTCAGTTTTGTCTTTCTTTGCTCTTGAGGCTTTAAACTTGAAAAAAAAAAAGTTAACAGACTGATTTTGGTCTTTTTTTGTCATCATTATGTTTTCTAGTTTCAGCCTGAACAGTCTTGTAAGAATTAGCGGATAGTTTTTTAAATAGAAATTAGAGGGGGGAAAAAGCAAAATGATTTGAAATGGCCATGATCAGAAGTGTCATGTGCTCAGAGAGTTTGTGTGTTTATTCCACCTTGCTGTCTCTATTTTTCTGTGTGTGTGTGTGTGTGTTAGTTACCTCTGACTGACTGCGATGATGGTGTATTTGAGGTTGTGCATTTTGACTTTATGTACGATGTCTTTTAGATCTGTATTTTTTTTTATTCAGTCCCAAGACATTCTCGACATTGTAACTACCTTGCCTGGAATCCAGAAGAGTCACATTTGGTAAGTTGGATTAGATTATGTGCTTTCAACTAAAAAGAAGCAAGAATAATTTCTTAATATTTTGGTCTGTATTTTTGGTAATTGGGTGTAATATTTATTGCCTAAGGTAGATATGTTTAGATATGTGTGTGTTTTACATTTTGTTAATTCAAAATGCCACTATGCGTGCGTGTTAATAATGATGTAAGTTTGTCAGTACACACTTGCTTACATGTGTATTTGTATTCATAGGTTTCATGGCATGAAGATTGCATGGAAATATGCAACTTGTTTGAACATTTTGCAGCTGGCAGAAGGTCTGGAGAGATTCAGGAACGATGCTTGCATAGTGGTGTTTGGGACGTGAATGCAAGTTATTCCCTGAGTGAGAGTTCAGACAGGTCACGCTACAGCTCCAGTGAACACGGCTCCATCTCCGTTCCTATGCTGAGATAGGTAGGCCAGGGTCGATTTGTGGCTTAACTTACTGTATTCAGAGTACAGCAGGTCAGGATATGTGCGACATGTTAACATTTTTGATATGCTGTTCTTCTTGCGTGCGTGTATGTAACAGCAACAAAAAAAAAAAAATTGAGTTCATGACCATTGAAAACTATCCGTTGCCGATTATTCTTGCATTGTTGAGATAAACAACAAACCTACACTAAATATGTCTTTTATTTTTTTTCTAACCTGTCCAGGCAAATTCTTATTCTCACTTGGCATGTAACAACACTGTATCAGGATCCTCCAAAATATCAAATTAGGAGAGCAGGGAGCTAACTTGCCTTAATCCTAGATAGGTCGCCAGTCAGATATGGTGCATTTCTTTGTGACGTTCACACATTCACCATTCGAGACTAGCCCAGTTTCTCCTTTTCCTGTGGTGGCAAGTACAACTTGCTGTTTCTGCTCTGCATTTTTTTAGAGCTGTTTCTGTTTGTCCCAAAAACGACCATTCTAAGTTAGTTTTCTCCTTGAGGGGGAAAGCTTCTCATTTGTCTGGCCTTCAGGATGGATATTTGGGCTGATAATTCCAAAGGTTACGTTGTAGTGTGTCTTCGTTGCAACAGTTGTCTTCATGCAGTTCTGAACGAAGTGGCCAGAGCAAATGTCAGTTGATTCTCATTTGCCCAATGAAAATGGATGTAGAGAGTGATCAGTTTCTTGATCACTCTTCACTATGCCACTGCCTAGGAGATCAGACTCTGTTCCTTCAGCCCAGGTGGAAGAGATGGCGCGCAGACTCTGTGTCTCTCTTATCCATGTCATCTGTGTATTACAGGCGATACCTCTCTGGCGAGAGACGTTTCTGGGCTTCTTGTGTGGAAAGATCCTGTCAAGGCAAAGATTGTCTACCTTGAAGGTGTCTTCAATAAGTGGAGGGTCTTCGCAATGTGTAATCAGACGATATTTCATCCACAAATACTGAAGATGAAGATCATTTTTTGGAGGATTCACACTGCATAGGAACAAAGAGAAGAACCTTATACAGTTCAGGTCAGCCATTGTCAAAACCTTCAGACTCATGGGCAGAGACCTTGATATCAGCCATGGTCCTTCCTTTCAGAGTGATGGGTCGTTAGGATGGTAAGACACAGTCAGTGCCCAAGTGGAGCTTGCCACTGATCTTAGAGTATCTGGCCTCCATTGACTTTGAGGCACTCATGAATTACTCTGTCGGGAACCCCACTTGAAGTCAGTTTTTAGTCACATTGACGTCTGCCTGGTAAGAGTGATGGGTTCATGCCCTTCCCAGGGACCCGCAGTCCTCGAAGTGGCGCGATGATGGCTCTGTCACATTCTGACGTGCTTTTCATTCTAGCCCAAAGGACAGCCCCTGGACAGTAACCTTGTCTCTGCCAGCCCCTTCGTCATCCATCTCAGGCCCAGGTGATGATGAAGGTGGAGCAGGTTTATTTTCCCATCAAAGCATGAAGATGCACCTTCAGAGGACAGAGTGAGGCTCCTCAATACTCTTCTAAGGTGTGGCCAGGTGAGAGCTGCTGTCAGCCCCAGACAACAAGCTCGTTGCTTTGGTAGGTTATTTGCCAGGCTTATATCTACAGTCAGAAACTGCTTCCCCGAAGAGGGAATGAAAAGGCATATGAAGTCTGGGCTCTCCACCACTTGTACCCTTCTGGTGAAGCGTAACAGTCTCTGACATTTGTTGGGCAGCAGGTTGGAAGTTGAGGATTACGTTTAACAGATTTTACGTACATAATGTGAATGAAGAGGAATGGCTCTGACTGTCTAGGCGGGATTGTGGTTGCCCAGTCAGCAACAGATCCACACTGATTTTGGTCACAGTTTTCCCGGATGTTGGGAGTATGGCTGCCTTATGACGGGATAAAAATGGTCATACACACAAAACTCCGTCCCTTTGTTGAACAGTTGGGTTTAATACTTGCCTCTATACAGGAGTGTCCGCAGGAGTATCAGCTGCGTACGCAGAAGAAGAAGAAGAGGTCACCAATTCATCTGCGTACCCTGCCAATGTTTGCCTCTTTTGTCAGTGTATTTTTGCATGGCACATTGTTGAGTTGCTTTTTGACATTGTTAGTTTTTATGCGAGAAGTTTTTCTTTCTGTTTTGGGGTGCTTGAGTTAATGTCGTTGGCACCTTCAGTGCTCCTTCATGAGTCTTCTCCTTTCCTGATCCTCTGTGTTTTTCCTTTTTGGGTTTTGCTTGCGTATTGCCTGTTTGTGAGCCTTTTCAGGGGGAGTGGGAACTATGGATTTCGCTTTCAGATTATTGAGGGAGATCATTTTAATTTTGAGCCTTGGTGCTGAGTTCGTGTTTGGGGAACTGTACAGACATTCTCTTTTGAGAGAAACGAAATTTGAAGAAACAAACTCTTTTCATGGGAACATGTTCCCACCATCCTTTTTGGATATTTAGGCATTTGTTTGGGCAGGTAGGTATGAGAGAAAAGAATTTTGAACTGAAAGTAGTTTTACATTATACTTACCTGTCCAAACACTAGCACGCCTTCCACCTCCCAGCTTAGTTGAAAAAGGTGCGAAACCTGAACCAGTTCTGATATGGCGCAGTGTTGTGAGCTCACTGAGGACGATCATTCTGGAAGGCGTGTCTGGGGATTGAGTTGATCTCCCAGTTCAGTTTTTTTTAGATCCTGATAGTATGATGGTGTTCAATTCTTCAATCTCTTTAGAGTTCTTGAATTCCATTGCTTCTTAGATCCTTCAGTATCATTCAGATAAGCCTTCAACTTTCTTATATCTTGATCCTTTTATATTTTTAAAGTAAACCCTTGAAATATGTGACATCATAGATCATTCCATGTCTTGGAAATGAATCTTAAACGTTTTTGACCTGTAGGCACTGGAGACATCACCTCTTCGTTTGCCTGGTTTGATGGACGTACCTTCTTTGCTGGCATGAACAATCGCTGCCTTCGTCTCTATGATCTTAGAGGTGAGAACTTTCTGCAATGTTTTATAAATAAAGTGGAAAGGACGATAAGATAAGATAATGTTGCTTATAGCCCAGCCGACCGCAAAGGGCCACATCAGGGCTGAGTGGAAAGGACATGAGTGTGTAAAGCAATAGGCTTTGTGTTGTATTGGGGCTGGATATCAGCTTCAACAAATATGCAGTGTTTTGTATGTATTTGTATCTGTGTACTTTGTGCACATTCGTCAATGCTGTTGTGAAGACCAAAGGGTAGGGAAAGACGGAAGTGGAGGGCTGTGAAGGAGTACATCGTCCTCTCAGAACTAAAGCATGGACATTTTTTAGACACCTGATGGGTTGGAATGTGGAAGTAGGCGTTAGAGAGATCTCAACTCACGCAGCCCAATCCATGGGGAGAATGGAAGCATGAAGCTTCCTGATGGATTCCCATGTTGAAGATCAAGGAGAAAGATGAAAATTCAGGCGACCAAGTCTGTGACAGGCCTCTGTTTCTGATTTCTTCTGGCACAAGAAAAAGGATGGAGAAAAAAATCTGTAAACTTTCTCACTGAAGTGAAAGTGCAGTGTAGTTGCCTCATCAGTAACATTGTTAGAGTGTGAAAAACAAAGAAATGATTGTATTTGTATTTACCAATAGTAAGGACAAAGGTCTATATCTTCACAGACGTGCACTAATTTGAAGTTGATATGTTTTGTTGTATGTTTCGAATTTAGTACAACATCATAAATATCATCTTATAATAGCATTTAAAACTGTGTGAAAGACAAATGGATGTAGTGCAATTGTCGTAACAAAGCTGAGAACCCAGTCTCAGGCTTACAGGGGGAAAAAAGAAGATGGAAAACTTCAAATGTACTGGTGAGATTTCAAAATTGGGGCAATAAAAAGCCAAAGATAAGAGAGAAGAACCCATTATGAAATAACCTTATCGGTTCCTGCAGTGCAAGGATCCAGATCCACAAAGATAAAACAAAGACATTGATTGAAGTCACAAACAAAAGGCCACCATTTTGAAAGTAATACAGGTCAAGTTCAAAAGTTTAAAAGCCATAAAGGTGATTTACAATGTCATTGTAATACCTTGTGTTAGAAATTGGCAACTCGCTGACATGTCTTCATAAAATTACCTAATAAAAAACATGTCTGTTTTTAAGATTTGATCAGTGTTTGTGTTTCTAATGTCTATGGTTTCTTAGCCTCTTAGGTTTATGCTGAAAAAAGTGACTCAGAACTTTCTCCAAATGATTTTGGCATATGAAATTTTTAAAAAAAGATAGTATTGGTATATTTTCTGTTTGTGTCCAGCTCACTGGATGTTTTTTGTGTGCAGATCCTTCAAAGTCCCGTTTGACCACACAGCATCGCACAGTGTCTGGTGTTTGTGTTGACGTCCATAACAACAGTCGACTGGCGTCTTTTGGGGAGGTCTGTTGTTCAATCTGTCATAGAAAGAAGACCATGTTCATAATCATTTTGTCATTCTTTATGTGTAATTCAAAATTATGATTTAGGGGAGGGGGGGGGGGGGGGCCTTTTGCCCCCATTGTTTGGTTCTTTTGAGCAAGCTGAATCTTTATCAAGGAATTCTGTTGGTGTTGTGGTTAGTTTTGAGAAACATCGATATTAGTTTTACACAATACGCCTTGGCTTAAGGCTGTGTCAGACCAATTGACATAGGCCAGAACACCAAGGCTACATCAAAATGTTGTTTATGCTCTGCATAGTTATGTGGGGATTGTCTTCAGTCGTGACAAGCTCCTAGCATAACATTATCAGTCTCCCAAATCCCCCGAAGTCGGAGTGTGGCTTGCCCATGTGGCGGGGTAATCAAAAACTGTCACACACGTAATGTTCTCATCCCAGCTGATGCATTTGTGCCATAGTGTTCAAATACTTAGGCTGTTCGGATGATCCCTGGAGTCTTTTAGCCAGGGTATGAAAACAACAACAACAAGTTTTACACAATAATAATAACAATGATCAGTGTATTCCTGTTTGAATCTGTCATGGCCACCTTATAGTGTTTTACAAGAATTTGTTCCTTATATCATGAAAAACAAAATCTCTACGACTGCTTGTTAGCATTGATTGTTCAGATTGATGTGTGGGTATTAGTGTTTATTGTATTAGCTCAGTGCTTCAGGTCACCAAACGGATCTGTGAGGTATCCTCACTGCGCAGAAGACTTTAATCGGCAGCACGGTTATAGTGAGAGTAGGTAGGAATGGTTTTGTCATTCATGTGATAAACCCAGTGAAGTCGCATTGGTCTGAATAGAGATACTAATCACGGGCATGTGCATGACAAGCTTGTAGGTATCAGTGAGATACAGATTCAAGGACTGTTTGAAGGAAAGGTGGTTGGTGGGCATCACTTCTTGTGCATGACAAAGATTTTCAGTGACAGTAGCTTGTAGGTGTCAATGAGATATATATTCAAGGACTCTTTTGAAGAACAGGTATTAGGTGGGCAGCACTTCCTCTGTGCATCTGGGAAGTGACCAGCTCATGTAGCTGCTAGTGACAGACGATGGTTTCTCCATTTGTTTGAGGCAACTGTTAGCACCTGTAATTTGAATTTTGAGCACTGCCCTCTCCTTGTTTGTACTCGGAAGCAAAGATGGAAAGGCTCCTGATGGAGCAGGCATAAAAAATAGGGAGTTTGTATTTACTCCCTGTTTGGCTAGTATACTTACCATATCAGCCATAGCATTCCACGGCAGTTAGTCAGCTCTGCCAGGCGAGATTTTTTGTGGTTAATGCAGTAATAAGACCATCACGTGACGCCCACACTACTTCGGCAGGAGAAGACGGTGTGAACTTCCTGTTCCTCATTCAACGAGGCCTATGCACAAGGTACCCCGAGAACCATAGCGCTAGCGGGGATGGTAGGGTGGGCATTAGAGTCTGACATGGTAAGTATACTAGCCAAACAGGGAGTATAATACAAACTCCCCATTTTGGCGTCATATACTGTACCATGTCAGCCATAGTGGAATTCAAAGGAATCGGCGGAGGGCTAGTGCCCTAATGGTTCTTGGGGTTAGCAGGAGTAGATATGGCTGCGTTAGCCGCAAAAGAAGTCCCTAGAACATCAGCCCTGGTCATGCAGACATCCCTAAAGTAAAGGCTTATGAAGGGATTTTCCGGATGTCAGTAGGCTGCCTCCAGCATGTGGTGCAAGAGGACAGCGCTGGATCACTGTGGAAGTGGCCAGCGCCCTGCCCTCATGGACCCGGGGAGATAAGACGGGGAGATCCTCACACGTCTGGGCGTAGGCTGATCTGCCCATCTTTTGGCTGAGTTGTCCAAGCACCGTATCAGCATCTTCTTTTGGTTATAAGAACTGGATGGGTGGTGGTGGGTAACAGATCAGCTGCATGAGCATGATTTGGACTGATAGTACCAGTCAGGAATTTGTTCTTTTTTTTTTTAATCAAAAAAATATTAAAACTCACTCTGGAATTTCTTTATGTGTTGCAACAGCTTGCTGAATGAAATCTTTGAAATGTGTCGTTAGATTCATGTTGAATAAGCAAAATTGCAATGCTGACGGCTGATCTGGCATAGTGATAATTGTAATGAGATGAATACAAATTTTTTCAATGAATGTTGGATGACAAAAAATTTGTTCACATTGTCTGAAATTTTGCTGTCAAATTGTTTTTTCAAGCTACAGTGTCTTCCATGTTTTCAGCTTCCTCTTTGACGGAACCCTCTTTTTTTTTTTTTTTGAGCTGCAGGTTAAGAAGTTTTTACAGAGGAGATGGAGGCAAAAAATGATAAGATAATTGAAAGGTGAACACAGAATTACGTGATGGACACAGCTGTTGATGAATTGTTCTATTTAAGGGTCAGCTGAAGATTGAAAGGGTAGTAACTTTGTTCTGAAAAATATTTCTAACTGACAGGATATAGGGAATCCTTTCTGTACATATACCTATTACCTTTCATGTAATACGTCTTATGGCACTGACTTACAATGTGTTAATATGATGAATGTACAAAATTTTTCATTGTTGTGTAATTTTTGTTGTTGGCATTCTGTTATTTGAACTGTTAAAAATGTGCAAGTACGGTAACTCTCTCTTCCACAAGAAAACAAATGCATGCCCATAACTCCATAGGAATGCTGCTTACAACACCGAATGTACAAAATTTTTCATTGTTGTGTAATTTTCTGTCTGTTGGCATTCTGTTATTTGAACTGTTAAAAATGTGCAAGTACGGTAACTCTCTCTTCCACAAGAAAACAAATGCATGCCCATAACTCCATAGGAATGCTGCTTACAACACCGAATCGCCTAGCAGTAAGACAGCACAGAGCACACAGAACAAACAAGGAAACGTCCCCCTGTTTTTGGTTTCCTTGTTTGTGCTCTGTGCTGTCATGTCTGCTCGGCGATTTGGTGTTGTAAGCAACATTCCTTTGGAGTTATGGGCATGTATTTGTTTTCTTGTGGGAGCAAGAGTCACCCTACTTGTTTGTGGTTCCCAGCTCATTTCATATTTACTTTCATTTTAAAAATGTGTAAAAACAAGCAAACAAATTGTTGACAAAGTAAGATGTAGTTGTTTTGTGTAATGATACTAACAACAAACAACTCAATTCTTGACAAGTAAGATTGTTTTGTGTAATAATATAAAAAAAATTGTTGACAAAGTAAGACATTGTTTTTTGTGTAATATTTGTAACCTAGTTTTTAATGATATTGGTATGAAGGGTGTTGTATTTATAAGTTACGCAAAATGTCACCAATTCTGTGCATAGGTAATACCATCAGCAGATGCTCTTATTCTTTTGTGTACTGGTTAGACATGCATACTAGTTAGGCATGCTGATGTAAAATGAGAAGTCTGAAAATCAGTAGTGATGAGCAGGGAGACAGACTAACTGTTCACACAACATTTTGTTTCATTTTAATGAATGTTTTATTTTTCATTTCTGAATGTTATGGTCTTTTTTGCAGTCTCAAGTGGCTGTCTGGGATGTGAAAAAGTTTGACAGACCAGTATCCTTTGACATGATAGTATGGATAAACATGCAGTCCAGTTTTTCAGCTTTTTTGAGCGAGGAAATAATGCCCCTTCCCATGTATTCCACTCAGTCTGTATTTTTTCTTTTATTGTGGACATGGCGTATTCTACTCATGAGAAATTATTTCCATACTTTTACAGAAAGTGGACTGCTGAGAAGGAAACATGATTTTTTGTGGCAAATGTATGAACAAAAATTACTCTTACAAACAGATACACACGTACACACACACACATGCCGCGCCACACACGCACGCACGTGCGCACACACACACACATTCTCTCTCTCTCTCTCTTACACAAACAGGTACACACACACGCACGCACGCTACGCACGCACGCACGCACGCACGCACGCACGCACGCACGCACACACACACACACACACCACACACCACACACACAGTGGTCTTTAGTGGGAAGGATCATGATTAGGATATTGCTGTTTGTTTTTGAACAATGTGTGTGAGCAGTCTTGAATAAGCATTTTTTCATGAGGGAAGTTTGACATACAGACTTTCTGATGCAGGCTGGCAAATCTGCATGGATTTGGTTTCATTCACGTCTGTGTCTTTCAGTCCTTAACTTTTATACAGGTGTTTACATTACAAGAGCCAGCATGTTTCCAAGATCAGCTGGTGTTTAACAAGGTGATTTTATGGGGGAAGGTACCTGTATGAACTAGACATGCATTCTTGTTTCTTTCATGTGTCGTCGAAGTCGAAGCAGTTTCATGTGTCATTGGTTTGTTTAAAAAAAAAGAAGATTGGCAGGATGGATTTTTATGTGTATGCAAGAGGTTATGTATGTGAAAATATGTGGGAGTGAGTTGCCAAGTGCTATGTTTTTTCATTACATGCTACAGTTTCTTTGACAACACTACACTTTTTGACAAAAGGCTTTGTCAAAAAAAAAAAGAAAAAAGGAGAGAGAAAAAAATAAGAACGTTCCTCATGGACTTAAAACGAGCTTAAGAGATCAGATATGACATAGATCTTTGGACTTCGACTTATTTTGTCAAGAAAATGCTAAGTCAAGTCAGGAGAGCAAGAAAAAATCAGAAGAAAAATTGCTGAAGAAGATTGCTATTTTGCCTCCTCATTGATTGGTTTCATTGTCAGCCTTTTACTCTGTGATGTGTGTGTGTGTGTGTGTGTGTGTGTGTGTGTGTGTGTGTGTGTCCAGGAGTGGGAGTACTGACAGTGCTGTGCAAGGACAGTCCGTCGCTGCGCCTCTACGATATCCGGCATGCCATGATGGGTCAGTTTTCAGTGTTATGGTAGCATGTACATTATTAGCAGGCATTCTGAATCATATCATCGTACTTTAACAGAGAACAATGATGAAATGTGCTGAATGCAAACAAATCGTGACTCTGAATGTGAGGTAAGTGCATATGGGAGTAACTATTCACACTCATGCATGCATGCATGGACACTGAAGTCAGTTCATTGTCTACTGAGGTTTATACAGCAAATGTTTTTGCACACACACCGTCACACAAAACTATTTACACAAACATGTTTGTGTTTTGGTTGGAAGTTGTCCTAGAGCACACTCATCTTTACTACCCTATGCGGACGACTTCATGCTTATAAGAGTACAGTGCTTCTACTGCTAGCTAGAGCTTTTAAATTTAAAGCATGAAGTAAGCCTGGCAATATTGTTATTATCATTGAGAGTATTTATGTTGTGTTCGTCCTTGGTGAGGACCAAGCTCCAAACGCTTTACAATGCTTGCAGTTGCACAGTGAGCTGCCTGGCAATACTGTTTGTGTTACATGAAAAGGACTAGCAAGGATCTGTGTGTATAACCAAACCATAAAACTGTAAATACACATACAGTTTACTTCAGATGACTTTGTATTATTCTGAGTACAGTTTTCTTCGTTAAAAAAAGAAGAAGAAGAAGAAGAAGAGGGGGAAAAAAAGGAAGAAGAAACCACACATAACAGGAAAATTGAAACTCGTCCAAACTATATTTTTGAGTATATCTGAGCATTCTCCACAGAATTATAAAAACATACAGCCACACACGCACGCACGCACGCGCACGCACGCACGCACACGCACACACACACACACACACACACATACACATATATATCTCTCTCTTTGTCTGTCTCGGTCTCTGTCTCACTAAATCACTCGCTCTTGCTCACTCTCGCTCACTTGCACTCTCTCTGTCTCTCCAACCCAGCTTTCTCTCTCTCTCTCTCTCTCTCTCTCTCTCTCTCTCTCTCTCTCTCTCTCTCTCTCTCTCTCTCTCTCACTTTATTGTTAGATGCACAGTTTCTTGAAAGTCTGCAGATTTGTTTTTGTGAAAATATTGATTGCATTTTTCTTCTCGTTCTTAAAGGTACTGATGACATTGAACCGTTGTAATCGACAGAAGTGTACAACGTAAGTAAACAGAATTCGCTCTGTCTCTATGTTTATTTCTTTCTCTCTGTACATACTTTGACATTATGCATCACTTTATAGTTTTTCCTTCACTTACCCCTAAAATGTTTTATTAGGGCAGAAACATGCCTTTCTGTCTTAATGAATCATCTGCTTTCTGTTAACTTAAATGCTGTTAAAGGAGCATCAGTGTTTGTTCATTCAAATCATCCCGTTTGTCACCGGGGTCCAACATCCAGGCTCCTCGGCTTTTGCTGTGGATGTTCTGGCTATCTCTTGGGAAGGGAGGTTTGCCTGTGTGTTTGCATCCTTCTCCCCTCATTCCAGCAGTCCTAAACAAGTGTCCAGAGAGAAATGCCCAGGTGGTCCTCATTGGCTACCTAAAATGGACAAAGAGCTGGATCAACTTAATCAGTCTGTTAGGAAAGATTCCTTTTCCTCCGTGTGAGTGTGGACTGTCCATCTCAGTCCAGGCTGAGGAAGTGTTATGGGACCTGTGCCCGGCTCTCTCTCCATGTGAGTGACCTTCCCTACTTGAAACCCCTGCATCCAGATCAGGACCAAGATACG
Source organism: Conus ventricosus (assembly GCA_018398815.1). NCBI lineage: Eukaryota > Metazoa > Mollusca > Gastropoda > Neogastropoda > Conidae > Conus > Conus ventricosus. The sequence goes on along the minus strand of CM031597.1, from coordinate 51,507,426 downwards.
AGTTATCTGGAAAGGAAATAACAGCTGCTGTGTTTTTTTTAGAATAAGTGTTACAAAGGGGCTAGCTGCTTTTCTTTGCTTTTTATGTGTTTGCTTGCTAGTTGTTTTTTTGCTTGTGACTGTAAATGGAAATTCTTCTGCATTTAGTTTTCATGAAAAAAGTGTAATCAGTAAGGTAGTAATCCTTTTGGGGGGAACGTTGTGTTCTTAGTTTAAACCAATAAATGAAAATGCCCTCTCAATTAATATTTTTAGAAAATTGAACATATAAAACTAAATAGTGGTAAAGAATGAGAATAGGTCAGGTAATTTCCCCCTGTCCCTTCTTTTCCACCCCCCCCCTGCACACACACACACACACACACACACACACCACACACACACACACACACACACACACACATGACCTCCATATCTTGGTCTACTCTTCGTGGGGTTTTAGGTTTTCAGTTTACTTTGTCCTCATGTTTTCTTCCTCTGTTTTCTGTGGGTGAATGTATGTCGTCTTCAGGGGTCAGCTGGATCTCTTCACCCTGTGTAGGGGTATCTTTAGCAGCTGTATACAGTCAGGTGATTAACTGGGGTCTTTATGTATATGCAAGTGTTTTTGTTTTGAATGTCTGGCAATTTATGTAGGTGTCAATCCAAGACATTTTTTCAGTGTATGTATTTTGTAAACCAAGATCTGTTTTTGTTTTTTTGAGAAGTCTTTGAAAATCGTTCTTGTGCAATCCTTGCTTCATTTTGAAATTTGTACCTAGAGAGGCAGAGAAACTAAACATGACTGGTCAGTGGCGTGATTACGAAGCATGGTTCTGTTTCTCCATAACATTGTCCAGTCTAACAGTTGGTAGGTAAAAAGAGCTGATGCTCTTCATCTTCATCCTGACAGCATGCGGGGACCTCGTGTTGTCTTCCTTTGCTGGCATCCCAAGGATGAGAATCGCTGCTGGCAGCTGCTGGGCCTACCAACATCAACGATGTCATTGTCTTCGAAAGGATCCCCATGGTGAGCTTAACCAGGCAGTAACATTTTGAATTATCACACTGTTTTCAGCAAAATATACCCAACTATTGATTTTTGTATGCACTAGACAAACTTGGATACTGTTTTACAAAAAAAGTATTACCAAAACATTTCTGGTCCAAATTGTACCAGATAGTACACAAATCTAGAAATGGATGCAGTCGGGGGGGGGGGGGGGTGGGGGTGGGGGGGGGGGGGGGTGCGTGCATGCGTGTGCGTGCATGTGTGTGTGTGTCTTGATTGTGCTGCTGATCTTAATGCCTAACTATCCTGGTTACTAATCTCTTACTATGAAGGTCAGGACATTGATAATGAAGCCAGTGGTTACTATCTGTACTGTGCAAGTTCAGCAAACAAACAAGAGGCTGACTTCCTTATCTGTGTCCCTTGAGTTTGAAACAGTGTAGTCACTTACATAGTGAACGCTGATGTCTTGAGTCAGTGTTGTCGATTTAGAGATATTGATAGCTATTATCCACAGTCATGCTAAGGGTATTCTCTCTGTCACTTTTCCCTTCTTTTTGTCTGTCACAATCAGTACATGGTTAGGAATATACAAAAGTCAACCTTTATGTGCTGTAAGTGGTGACCGAAGGCCATCAGATTCTGATCCTGCATCTTAATACTCGACGCTTCACAGATAACAAACATGGGATTGCACTGTGGATGATTATGGACAGGCAGATCAGTAGTGAGCAAGCAGGGCCAGAGGGTTGATAGGTCAATAAAGGATTTTCGAAAGTTTTTAAAAAGTAAAGATTGAGATTTTTGTTGCCAACTAAATGTAA